>VZQC01012361.1:403281-487500 GCA_009823505.1 Rhizomys pruinosus
TACCTTCCAATGGCCTCAGGAGATCTCAGATCTCAAGAGTCACACAAGCCCACCTTTAATACCAGCTGGGAGGATAACTCTGCCCCCACAGCCACAAAATCCAATCAAGCCAAAGACAACACCTTTAATCCCAGCTGGGAGGATAACTCCTACCCCACAGCCACAAAAGCCAATCAATCCAAAGACAACTGGATTAAGGGATCAACAATCAGCTTTGCTGAGGCACCCAGTTCCTACCTGTCTCCTGCTCTTCCTTCCGCTGGCCTCAGGAGATCTCAGATCCGAATAGCTTTTCATAGAATTATAAACTAATGCATTGCTTTTTCAGAGAATTAAAAATCACATGCTTAGTCTATTGTTCTATATTGGATTCTGCTGGGATGGCAGGTTTTGGTTTGTTTGATTGTATTTATTTTTCTTGGCTGGTAAGAGCTCTTGGTGTATTAAGGGCATTCAACTAGTGCCAATCATATGCTTACTGATATAAGAATTTGTTTTTTTTACCAACACTTTTGGTTATGTTATTTTTTCAGGAAAAAGTTTTTTTTTTTTTTTTGGTCTTTTCAAGACAGGGTCTCCCTGTGCCCCAGCTGTCCTGGAACTCACTCTGTGGATCAGGCTGGCCTTGAACTCACAAAGATCCGCCTGCCTCTGCCTCCCAAGTGCTAGGATCAAAGGCATGTGCCACCATGCCCGGCTTGGAAAAAGTTATTTTTATCTTATTATTTTCATCCATGGTGAGAAAGTTAATGTTTCGAAATTCAAACAAAGTCTTGCCATGCTCCCGGAGTAAACTTAAACTCGGGTCCCCTTCCTGCCTCTGCCTCACAAGCTAGCTAGGGTTAAAGATACTTGACACTCTTGGCAGAGTCAAAGTTTGCTTCTGATATATCCAGATTTGCCGCTTTTATCTTTCACTGTTATTTTATTTTGGTCTTTTTGAGACAGGGTCTTCTTGTTGCCCCAGCTGCCCTAGAACTTACTATGTTGATCAGACTGGCCTTGAACTCACAGCAATCAGCTTGCCTCTGTCTCCAGAGTGCTGGGATTGAAGGCATGTGTCACTATGACCAGACTAAATTTTTTTTAGTAAGAAAAAAATAAAAGAAAAAGAAAAGGAAGTGTGGTGGTTGAATGAGAAATGTCCCCACAGGCTCTAGTACTTGAACACTTAGTCCCCAGTGGGTGGCGATGGTGGGAACTGGGAACGTTTTGATGTGACCTTGCTGGAGGAAGTGTGCCACTCTGGGTGGGCTCTGAGAGTTTATAGCCTCATTCCAATCCAGTTCTTTGCTTATTGTTTGCGGCTGAAGGTGTGATCATCCCTTAGCTTCTGTTCTTCCTGCCTCCTGCCACATCTCCTCCGCCATAATGGATGTCCCTTCTGGAACCATAAACCAAAATAAACTTTCTTCTCTAGGTGCATTTGTTCATGATGTTACAGCAACAGAAAAGCAACAAATAGTTATTACAGATCCCATAGACATTAAGAGGATAAGGGTATAGTCTTGGTCTTTTCAGGCTACTTTCACAAAAATACTCTAATCTAGGGAATTTATAAGCAATGGAAATTTGTTGCTCGCAATTCTGGAGGCTGGGAAGTCCAAGATGATGCCTTCGGTAGCGCAGTGGCTGGTGCTGGCCTGTTCCTCATACACAGTGCCTTGCCGTGTCCTCACATTTGCAAGGGCCAGTGAGCTCCCTCAGCTACTTTTATAAAAGTACTAAACCTGTACATGAAAGTAGAGTCCTCCTAGTTCGTTCTTTTAAGCCAGTATTACCTGCATTCTACACCGAGGATAGTACAGGAAAGCTGCAAATCGATATTGCCTGTGATCACACACACACACATTCTCAAAAATATCACAAAACTCAAAGCTTTTCAGTATATGAAAACAATGCAGAGTGACAGAGTTTGCCGTGACAGTGCAAGTCTGGTTCTGGATTTGAAAGCCATGGTAATCTGTCCTGGTAACAGACTAAAAGAACAAAAGTACATGATCTCATCAGTACATTCAGAGAGCATTTGACACATTAGGAATGAAGGGGAACTTCCTAAACCTAAAAAGGATATATGCAACTAACACAATTAGTGGTGAAAACTGCTTTTTCCTCTATGGGTGGACAAACAATGTCTCCAGTGGAACAGAACAGAGACCCCATGAGTGAATCCAACACTTTTATTTTCAGAAACAAAAGCTATTCAGTAGAGGTAGGCCTAACTTCTCTACAAGCTATGCTAGAGGAATTGTTCATCTGTGGTATAATATATATTTAGACTTTGTCCATGGTTACTGTCACAGAACTCATGCCTTGAAATTTCCTGATAAAAGTGTCATTTGTTCATAAAGAGCCCCTTTCAAACACACTTGAGTTTATGTTAACAAATGACTCAGGCTAGGGTCCATTGATTCCAACAGTAATGGGACTGGTCATAGGGTGGTGGCCTGGCGAGTGGCCTACCACCCTACCACCCTCCAGTCTCCCTTCCAAATGTTACCTCTCCCTATATGTCACTTTCATTTGGCTGTTCCTGAATTTTTTTTTTTTTTGTCTTTTTGAGACAGGGTCTTCCTGTAGCCCCAGCTGGCAGCTGGCCCGGAACTCACTAAGTAGACCAGGCTGGCCTTGAACTCACAGGGATCCTCTGCCTCCTGAGTGCTGGGATTAAAGGCATGTGCCATCATGCCCAGCTGTTCCTGATTTTTATCTTGTATAATATACTGCCAAGCAGAAGTAAAGTGCTTTTCTGTGTTTCGTGAATTGTTCTAGCAAATAGAAATGGGGACGTGGGAGCTCCTGAACCTTTAGTTGGGATAGCAAAGTGTAGGTAACCTGCCGTTGGTGTCTGAGATGGGACCTAGTTAGTACTGAAGGTTTGGTTGGTGTTGAACATGAAGACCCATATTAGATTAAAGGCATCCCAACATCCATTGGGGGACAGATGACCTTCAACATTAACTTCACATCACACTAAAATTAATTTAAAATTGATGATGGGCTTAATGTAAAAAGCAAAACTATAATACTTTCTTTTTTTTTAATTTTATTTATTTTTGTATGTGTATGATTGTACTGTCTGCATGTACGTTTGTGCAATGCCGCGGAGGTCAGAAGAGGGTCTCGGATTCCCCTGGAACTGGAGCTCTCCTGGAATTGGAGTTACAGATGGTTCTCAGCCGCCATGTGGGTGCTGGGAATCGAACCCGGGTCCTCTGTAAGAGCAGTTGGTGCTCTCAACCACTAGGCCATCTCTCCAGCCCCAAAACTATAATACTTTCAAGAAAAATATAGGAGAAAAACTTCAGAGTTTGGAACTCAGTATGAGTTGTTAAACTTGACACCAAAAACATGATTCATAAAAGAGTATATTCATAAATAAACCTTTTTTGTCTTTTTTTTTTTTTGNATTTCATACATCATTTTCCAATTCAGTTCAGGCATATTTCCCTTTCCCTTCCCCCACCACCCCACCCCATCCCAGATCATGCATTCTGCCATAACTGTCCTGCATCTTTCTCTCTTTTTTTTTTTTCATTTTTAGCTATAAGTGATAATCCATGAGTACAAGCATCCTTCATGCAAAACCTATCTGCAGGCTGTTGTGCCCAAACACCTACAGCCCCACCATCCAGTGGGGGGTGACAGGTTGTTTGTTCAATCAAGTTGATCAAATGAGTGTCCAGACTACATTGCTGTAGTTTCACCATTCACCCCAATCGCAGCCCTTACATTCTACCACGCCCCCTCTTCCGCAGGTTGTTCCCTAGGCTTAGAAAAGGGGCACAGGTGGATGAGAGGTAAAACAGTCCACTCTCTCTGGAGCTGTTGACTTGGACTCTGGTCAATTCTGGCTGTTTCCTTTCATGGGCTGACAGTTTGTCCAGGAATAACCTTTCGATCCTGGCCTGGCGCGTTATAGCGTCTCCCCTGCGACCTGAACTTGAATTTTCATAGCATTTTTGAAATATCAAAATTTTGGAAGCAAGTCCAAGATTCAACTGGTGAAGGCTTAAGCTTGTGTATCATGGAAAACTGAACGACATCAAGGAACTACTCAGGGACACTAAGTGGATCTCAAAGGAATTACGCACAGCAAATAAGACTATGGACCCCAGGATTACATGGATTTGACACTCTGAGTGGGTGTCATGGCGCATGCATTTAATCCCAGCAGAGGAAGCAGGTGGATCTCTGAGATCAAGTACAGCCTGGTCTACATAGTGAGTTCCAGGCCATCTGGGGCTACAGAGAGACGAACAAAAAGCCTGGGTCTGGAGAGATGGCTCAGCGGTTAAAAGCACTGGCTGCATTACAGAGGACCTGGGTTCGATCCCCAGTGCCCACATGGTGGCTAACAACCGTTCTTTTTTTTTGGGGGGGGGCTATAGGGTCTCTCTATAGCCCCAGCTGGCCCGGAACTCACTCTGTAGACAGACCAAGCTGGCCTTGAACTCATAGAGATCCGCCTGCCTCTGCCTCCCAAGTGCTAGGATTAAAGGGGTGCGCCACCACACCCTACTTAAAGACGATTCTTAGCTGCCATGCTGGGACTTGAACTCCGGTCCTCTGCAAGAGCAGTTGGAACTCTTAACCACTGAGTCATCTCTCCAGCCCCCACAACCATTCTTAACTCCAGTTGCAGGGGAATCCAAGGCCTCTGACCTTCGTGGGCATTGGATGACATGGGAGCACTTACATACCGGCAGGCAATACACTCACACACATAAAATAAAAATAATATAAAAAAGGACCCATAGCCATGTATATAACATTCTGCAGGGGCAAATCTGCCCACACATTAGAGGTCATGAGTGATGGAGGGTTTGATTGCCAAAGGGGGCAGTAAAATTATCCAGATTGTGATATATGAGTTGAGTCTCAGAACTGAATAAATAAAAAGTGTTTGCTCTATGTAAAGAATAAAACATAGTAGAAAGTTGTGCAGCTACACATTAAAAAAAATCTCTGCCCTGGAACACGCTAGAGGTAAGATGCTTCCTGCTTCGTGTTCCTTCGGGGAGAGGCTCCTCCCGTTCCACCTTCCTCTCCTGTTCCTCCCTGTGGTGCCTATCAAAGGTCTGGCTGAGTCTTTGGATGCAGTTTTCGCCTTGGAACTGCAGCTGTTCTAGCCACTCGGTGCCTCTGCACCTGTTTCTCCATCCTGGATTCCCCCGCCTCGGTGTTTCTCTTTAGCTCTGTCTCCCGGTTCTGGGCCTGCGCATTGGTCTCGTGGCTGCTGAGTAGCCTGTCTCCATCCATGCCTGGGTCCCCATTTTCTGGGTCTCCATTTTTGTGTGCTGTCTATTGGTTTTCCCACCTGTCCTCAGTTTCTCTCTGTGTCTAATGTCTAGACCCTTGGTTCCATTGCTTTTGGGCACGTGCACCCCAGGTTTTATGGTGGTTGTCACCCTCCCAGTGCTTCGGTCTTTCTTAAGTCTGTCTTTTCCCGTCTTTGTCTCCGCCTCTCGGGTTCTGGGGGTCCCGGGCTCCTTTTCTGTTTCCGCTTGTTTACCCCGTTGCCATGGCATCGGAAGTGACGCAGGTGCAAACGAGGGCGAAAAGGATCCGGCCCTCCCTCTGATTGGCTGCCTGTCCTGTCAGAGGGCTCGGGACCCCCGCAGCATGCTGGGGGTCGCAGTTCTCCCCGCAGCTGGGCGCGCAGGCCCTTTGCAGCCAGCCGCCATCGCGCCACTTGGGGTTCGAGGCTGCGGGAGCCCGCGGGGCGTCGCTGCGCAGCAGGTGGGTCGGGGCGCCTGGTGCCCACCTGAGCGGGCTGCTGGCGTTCGGCCGTGCACTGGGCAGGGCAAAGCGGAAGACGGCGCCCAGAGTGGGGTGGAGGTCAAGAGGGGAGGGTGCGGGTCCCAAGTGTGGGAGTGTAGCCCCGGGGAGCTGTACCTGGAGGGTGTTATGCCTCAAGGCCCTTGGGTGGGGATGTGGCCTCAGGGTGCTGTGCGTGAGTTGAGGGGCCTGGTGGGGAACTGTGAAGGGTTTCTCACGTGTGGAACCAGGAGGGAAGGTCTCAGGGCCCTTGTCAGGGGATGCTGTGCCCTGGGAGTAAAGCTCTAAGACCCTTGCGTGGGGGTGTGGCCTTGGGTGCTGTGCCAGAGTATGGGGCTGGGAGGGAAAGAATGAGGAGTTTCCCACGTGTGGAACCTGGAGGGAAGGTCTCAAGGCCCGTGGGTGGGGGTGTGGCCTATGGGTGCTGTGCCCTGGGAGTAAAGCTCTAAGGCCCTTGAGTTGGGGGTGTGGCCTATGGGTGCAGTGTCTGAGTATGGGTCTGGGAGGGGAAGAGAGAAGGGTTTCCCACGTGTGGAGCTGGGAGGGAAGGTCTCAAGGCCTTTGGGTGGGGGTGTGATGCTGGAATGTTGTAGCTGAAAGTGGGGTCTGGAGGGACAGTGAAGGAGGGGGCTATTGTGTGGGGGTAGGAGGGATGGTGTAGGAGTCCCAGGTGTGGGACTGCGTCCCGGAAATGCCTACTCTAGTGTGGCCGTGGGAAGGACCGTTTGGAGGACATATCAGGTGGGGGCTTTGAGTGGGGTGAGCTAGGGTCCTGGGACGTGGTTCAAATTTGTGGGACCCACAAGGGGCAGGGCTAAGAGAGCCTGGCCTAGGGAAGCCCAGGGCCACGACTTCTTTGGAGTGGATTGGGTACGAATCTAGAGGACCAGTCTTCAGGCTGGGAGACTGCAGTAGAGGGAGAGATGAAGGCATTAGGAGAGGGTGGGTGCGGGCCCCTGGGTGCAAGTCTTGGCAGGGATGGGAAGTCCACACAGGCGAAAGATGACTGTGTATAAGTGGGACAGGGAGGGCTTTGGGGGAGGTCCCTGTGTTTGTGTCCTTGATAGGCAGGATTCGCGAGTACCCTTAGGTTGGGGGAGTTAAGACAGATTGGGAAAGTAGGAGCAGTTCTCTAGGCTGCTTTGCAGTGTGGGGTGCCTGCTCTTTTGTTGGGGCACCTGGAGACCTTTTGGTTTCTCTGCAGCTCCCTGCAAATGGGTTCTGATGAGTTAGGTGCCTTCCTTCTGCCCAGAGGTCTCTTTCATGGTGGAGGAATGACAGCCCTGACTCTTAGATGCTGTCCTGACCTTGGGGAGGGACGGAGAGTATTAGTTTCCCCAGTACTAGCTGTTGAAGGGCGGGCAAGGGGCGCTGTGGACTACTGAGAGGTTTTTTTTTTTTTTTTTTTTTTTTTTTTTTTTTTTTGTCTTTTTGAGACAGGGTCTCCCTGTAGCCCCAGCTGTCCTGGAACTCACTCTGTAGACCAGGCTGGCCTTGAACTCACAAAGATCCGCCTGCCTCTGCCTCCCAAGTGCTAGGATTAAAGGCGTGCGCCACCAAGCCCCCGGCTTAACTACTGAGAGTTTTTACAAACTTACAGAAAAGTTCTAAGGTGGTAGGAAACCCTGCAAGCCCTCTGGCCAGGGTCTACCTCTTAGTATTTGGGTCCTTTTTCTCCCCTCCCACTCCACCACTGTGTCCACTGTCCAGTTCTTTCTTCCATTCCTTCCTCTTCTTTGACCTTGCTCCTCTGTGTTCGCCTGTATCTTGGCCAACAGCTAGCCAAGTTGGATATTGCAGGCTCTTCTGCCCAGAATGCAGCTCCTTCCACTCTCTGACAACATCCTGTGGAAGTTCTCTTTCCTGCCCCGGAGCCAGAACAGGGCTCCCTCCATGTTGCCACGAGCCCTCACTTAGGATTTTTGGGTCTGTGATCTTGAGTTTTTTAGGAAGCTCAGGCCAGTTTGTTCAGAGCATCTGTGTTTGGCTATGTGTGGCCTCAGGTGAGATGATTTCTTGGCAGGGACCATAGAAGGCAACTATTTTAATAATGATCCTTCTGTGCTTTTGCATTCTTTTAAAGGTGCATTTTCACCTTTTGTAAGTAATATGTGTATGAGTACAGGGGAGACTGTGAGGCCATTTCCCAATGGCCCAGTGAGTTTAGTTTTAGTGTTCATGGATTTTCATCAGGCCTTAGAAAAGGCAGTGTTTTGTTTACAGGGCTCAAGGAGGAGTTGGAGGTGTTTGCAGCTAAGGCAATAGCCGGCGATGAGGTTTCCTTACATGCTTAAGAGGCCTGGAGGAGGTACTTGAGGTCTGTGTCCAGCTAGTGTTTAGTGTTGGGATTCCTCCAGCTCAGCTCTCTGTCCATCCACCCCATTGTATCTCTCTCTCTCTCTCTCTCTCTCTCTCTCTCTCTCTCCTCTCTCTCCCCTCTCTCCTCTCTCCCTCTCTCCTCCCTCCCTCTCTCCCTCTCTCCCTCTCTCCCTCTCCCTCTCTTCCTCTCTCTCTCTCTCTCTCTATCCTCTCTCTCCCCTCTCTCCTCCCTCCCTCTCTCTCCTCTCTCCTCTCCTCTCTCTCTCTCTCTCTCTCTCTCTCTCTCTCTCTCTCTCTCTCTCGCATTTCAGCATCCCAGGCCCTGGAGGACAGAAGCCCTGTTCAGGCTTGACATGCCTGCTGTGCTCCATCTGCTGAAACCAGTGGTTGAACTCCAGGGAATCCCACCCAAGGCAAACCTTGGACAACCCCAAAGGAATAGGGTTAATTTACATCATAGTGTGGCACAACCCCTGTGTCTTCAGTGCTGGGAGGAATTCAGGTGATTGAGTGTGGCCTCACTTGAGCTATGTGGTCTGTCTGGGTGTCTGGGTATTCTGTTTAACAGGAAAGTCCTTGTGGTATGTGTGACCAGGTATGTCCCCAAGGGAAGCAAGCAGAATATGCTTAGGACTGGAGATCTTTTGAGATTCCAAGATGGCCTCCTGCTGGTCCTAACTTGTGTTATGAAGGGAGATGGATGTCTAGGACAGACTGTTGCCTCCTGTGGCCACAGACATCTCCTTCTTAGGCCAAGGGGACAGGGACAGATGTCCCATGCCTGTTCCCAGAGGAACTAACCTGCTGTAGGTTTTTTTCCGACCCTTACCTGGTCCTTTCTGTTGGCCAGGGCCCCTTTACCTCTTCTGTGCTCAGAACTAGGAAGGTGGAAGAGGAGAAGGGTTGACAGAGGCTGCTGGGCCACATGAGAAAAACCAGAGTTATGGTCTTGTGTGGTGACCACAGTGGAGAAGGGAACGTGAGTAGGACCAGTCAGAGCCTACGGGAAAGGGGGTCCTGGAGCAAGAAGGAAGCAGCTATGTCATTTCGCAGATGGAGTTCTAAGCCCAGGACTTACCTATGCATTCTGCGTCTGTTTTCCCACCTGCTCTTTGTCTGTCCCCCTTGGGGCTTGTGAGACCTTGAGATGATGTCAGTCCCGGGCGGTGGTGGTGGTGGTGGTGGTGGGGGGGGGACCTGGTAGAATGAGCTAGGTGTGGACATTATAGCAAGTTCACAGCTACCTTCATGGACACAAGATCTATGTATGGCGAACGTATGTGATGTCTTCTAAAAGAAAGCAAAAGCTACATGCTCACATGACCACATACCTGCATATGCCACAAAGAGCTCTGTGTGTTCACTGCCCCATGGCTGTATTGTCCGCTAGAGCTGATGTTACTCTTCACATCAAAAAGTGTTCCAGGTCTGGAGAGAGGGCTCAGCGTTAAGAGCACTGGCTGCTTTTGCAGAGGACCTGGGGTCAGTTCCCAGCACCCACAGCCATCTTTAACTTCAGTTTCATGGAATCCGATGCCCTCTTCTGGCCTCTGCGGGCATCACATGCATGGGTACACTTAGATACGAGCACAACATTCATACACATTAAAAATAAAGATCTTTAAAAAAATATTTTTTATATGTAAGATCCTTTTAACCTTAAAAAAAAAAGCTCCAGGTGACTCAAAGAAAAGTTGGAAATCTGGATCGAGGTTGGCAAGTCAACTTGGAGGACAGCCAGCTAATGGCTTTCTTTTGGAAGGAGGTTACATAGAAGTGTGTCAGAGGGTGCAGGGATTGTGCTGCCTTATTACAAGGCAGAGTTGAGGAGTCACCAACAAGATAGCTTCAAGGGCTTAAACTATTATCTGAGTCCTTACATTTTCTGCCCTTGTTCTAGGAAAATGCATTTCTGATTCTGAGGTAGGGAAACCCAAAGTTAATGAAGCTTCTGAACTCAGAGATTTATTTTTGTAGAACTGATAATAAGAATCTAGATGGGGGTTGGAGAGATGGCTCAGTGGTTAAGAGTGCTGGCTGCTCTGTGTGTGTGTGTGTGTGTGTGTGTGTGTGTGTGTGTTGGCTGCTCTTATAGAAGATCTGGGTTCCAATCCCAGCACCCACATAGCAGCTAACAACCATTTGTAACTCCAGTTCCAGGGAATCCCACTCCTTCTGTCCTCTGTGGGCATTGCATGAAGCCCACCTCTGTGGGTGCACCTAAACAAATGCAGGCATAACACTCATATGCATAAACTAAAAATAATAAATAAAAAAATTTTTGGTCTTTTTTGAGACAGGGTCTTCCCTTTAGTCCCAGCTGGCCCAGAGCTCACTATGTAGACCAGGTTGGCCTTGAACTCACAGAGATCTGCCTGTAAAATAAATAAAATACTTTTTTAAATGGTAGAGGGGCTGGAGAGATGGCACATTTGTTAAGAGCACTTGCTGTTCTCGCAGAGGACTTAGGTTCAGTTTCCAGCTCACAACCATCTCTATCTCTAGCTCCAATGAAATGGAATGTATCTACATAGAAAGGAAAGATAGAGCCAGACAGACCTCTCACCTAACAGCTGTAAGGAAATCAGAAAAGCAGATAGACAAATCAGAAGAAAATGCTGAGCTATAACGTACGGTACTGTGGTCTGAGGCTCCTAGTGCAGAGGTTTAGGTGGGAGGGAGCATGGGTGCCGATGGTGTGGGGCGTGGAGTGAGGTTGCCCCTGTAGCCCAGGGGCTTTATGTCTCTGTTTAGCCTCTAAATATGTCCCATATTTGACCCTAGTAGATGGTCCTGAGATTCATACTAGGCACAGATAATGCGTCGTTCAACAGAGAGATGCCTTGCTAAAAGGTATAGTCGGCAAATACTGAGTCAGAAACAGCTAGGCCCATAGTGACTTACCTGTGAGTACCTGCTCCGCTAGGTCTCATGCTCTCGTGGGGGAGACAGGAGGTGAGCACATGCAAAGGGGTCTGGTTGAGGGGTGTGAGGATGTGTGGAGACTGTGGAGGGAAGGTCTCGAGGGACCAGCTCTGCAAGATGAAAAGTGATTGGAGGAGAGCTGGGGCAGGAGAAATGGTTGGGCAGCCATAGATATGTACAGAATTTTTTTTGTCTTTTTTGAGACAGGGTCTCCCTGTAGCCCCAGCTGTCCTGGAACTTACTGTGTAGACCAGGCTGGCCTGAAATCACAGAGATCCACTTGTCTCTGCCTACTGAGTGCTGGGATTAAAGGTATGTGCCTGGCAGATATGGACAGATTTTTATTTGATTTCTCAAAAGTTTTTAGGAGAAAAATTCGTTCCTTCTGTAGTTCTGCCAACTGTATTGCTTGCACTAGGTTTGGATGTTGTTTGCTTCTTGTGCTATCTGGGAAGTCTCCCTCCTGCCATCTCTAAGGATCTTCAGATCCACGTGGAGCCTGGGAAGAACAAGTCACAATGATGACATTATAGGACTAAGGTCCTATGTGGCCTGCCTGGGTTTTTTAGCACGCACGCGCGCGCGCGCGCGCACACACACACACACACACACATATGTGTATATGTATATTAACATCTATAAGTATAATGCTTGCATGTAGATAGGTGTACCCGTGCCCACGGAGGTCAGAAGAGTGTGTCAGATTCCCTGGAACTGTAGTTACAGATGGTTGTTAGCTGCCATGTGGGTGCTGGGAATCGAACCTGGGTTGTCTGCAAGAGCATTCAGTGCTTTAACCACTGAGCCATCCTTCCAGCCCAGCTTATTCTAGCAGTTAGAATCAAGGAATTTCACCTAAGCATCTCTCATTACAGCTTCTCTTGAATGTCGCAGCTCCTACTATAGGTGGCTGACCTGTGTGTAGGGATTCAGCTAGGTAGGGGTGGGGATTGTTGGTGAGGACCCTCTGCTTCAGATCCTGTCTTTTGATGCCTCCCACTTGGCTTTGTGGATAAGTAAGCCCACATACATCCAGGTCTTTTAATAAACAGGTGCTGGTTATTCACCAACCATCAGAGTGGGTTATGTATGTTCTTTTTTTTTTTCTAAATGCATGTTTTATTTCAGGTGTTTAGCTGCACCTACATCCTCCATATCTGTGGAAATTAAAGTCTCAATGATAAATATTTAGATATTAAACTGACTTTATATTTTGGGCATAAATTCAATCTAGCATGATGTGACCTACATCATGTATAAACATACAGAGTAAGGATATTTACTGATATTGTAAAGCATTTTCATCTAGATATATAACTTAAATTGTCCTGTAATAAGTTTTCATCTTTATCTGTGACTTTTTTGTTTGTTTGTTTTTGAGACAGGGTCTCCCTGAAGTCCCAGCTGGCCTAGAACTTGCTATGTAGACAAGGCTGAACTTGAACTCACAGAGATCTGCCTGCTTCTGCCTCCTGAGTCCTGGGATTAAAGGCATGTGCCACCATACCTAGCATATGTGACTTTATTTTTTTTTTTAAACAGGGACTCACTATGTAGCCCCAGCTGGCCTGGAATTTGTTACTTATACCAGGGTGGCCTTGAACTCACTGAAATCCACCTGCCTCCTCCCAAGAAGTGCTGTTGTTAAAGGTTTGTGCCACTATGTCTGGCTTATCCATAACTTTAAAAGCAAATCCTATTATTACCAGTTTTATAAAGTCGCTTTTTCCATGTACCTTAATTTTTATCTATACATGTAAAAAGTTAGAGTTCTACTGACATCAACAAGCAGGTTGCTTGGAAATTCTACATACTATCTGGGAATTGTACATGTAAGGTTGAGCTCAGACACTCTCCTCCACTTTTTGCATGGACACCCCATGGCTGGGGTGTCACCCTGTGGGCGTTGCATGGCTGCAGTCTCAGCTTGTGGGTGTCCCCTGTGGGTGTCTCATGGCTGGAGCATCACCCTTTGGGTGTCCCGAGGCTGGAGCATCACCCTGTGGGTGTCCCATGGCTGGGGTATCACCACATGGCATCCCATGGCTGGAGTCCCACCCTGTGGGTACCTGTTTTGTTGATGTCCTCTGTTTCTCCTCAGGTCCAGGCACTGTTGGCCTCTCTTGGGCACCTTGTTATCATTGGTGTCTCTGCTGTGTTCTTGGCTAGACACAGTTGCATTTCTGTGGCGGTCTGGGAAGATGCTGCCTTTGGAGAAGGTGTTGGCCTCTCCCCGGAGCTCCCCACCGGCTCCAGAACCACTTACTCTGGGGTCAGAGGATACAGCCCAGCAGGAAGAGTCCAGAGAGCCAGAGGAGCCCAGCCAGCAGGAGGAATGGAGCCAGGGGGAAGAACTCATTGAGCAGCAAGAACCCAGCCAGCAGAAGAGGGAACCCAGCCGGCCAGAGGAACCTAGCCCGTGGGATGAACCCATGAAGCAAGATCAGTGCAATCGGTGGGATGAATCCACTCAGCAGGAGGAGCCCATCCAGCCGGAGGAAGCCATGCAGCAGGAGGAAGTTGTTAAACAGGATGAACCCATCCAACAAGAGGAAGTCATCCAACTGAAGGAGCCCATGCAGCAGGAAGAATCTATGCAGCAAGAGGAAGTCATCCAACTGAAGGAGCCCATCCAGCAGGAAGAACCCATCCAGCAAGAGGAAGTCATCCAACTGAAGGAGCCCATCCAGCAGGAAGAACCCATCCAGCAGGAGGAAGTCATCCAACTGAAGGAGCCCATCCAGCAGGAAGAACCCATCCAGCAAGAGGAAGTCATCCAACTGAAGGAGCCCATCCAGCAGGAAGAACCCATCCAGCAGGAGGAAGTCATCCAACTGAAGGAGCCCATCCAGCAGGAAGAACCCATCCAGCAGGAGGAAGTCATCCAATTGAAGGAGCCCATGCAGCAGGAAGAATCTATGCAGCAAGAGGAAGTCATCCAACTGAAGGAGCCCATGCAGCAGGAAGAATCCATTCAGCAGGAGGAAGTCATCCAACTGAAGGAGCCCATCCAGCCGGAAGAATCCATTCAGCAGGAGGAAGTCATCCAACTGAAAGAGCCCATGCAGCAGGAAGAATCTGTGCAGCAAGAGGAAGTCATCCAACTGAAGGAGCCCGTGCAGGAGGAAGAATCCATTCAGCAGGAGGAAGTTATCCAACTGAAAGAGCCCATGCAGCAGGAAGAATCTGTGCAGCAAGAGGAAGTCATCCAACTGAAGAAGCCCATTCGTCATGAAGAACCCATCCAGCAGGAGGAAGTCATCCAGGAGGAGGAACTCATCCAGCAGGAGGAATCCATTCTGAAGGAGAAATCCATTCAGCAGGATGAACCCATACAACAGGAGGAATCCATTCTGAAAGAGGAATCCATTCAGAAGGAGGAACTCATTCAGAAGGAGGAATCAATTCAGTACAGAGAACCCATCCAGCAGGAAGAACCCATTCAGGAGGAAGAACCCATTCAACAGGAGGAAGTCATTCACCAAGAGGAAGTTATCAAACAGAATGAGCCCATTCAGCAGGAGGAACCCACTCAGCAGGAGGAACCCATCCAGCAGGAGGAACCCATGCAGCAGGAGGAACCTATTCATCAGGGGGAACCTATTCATTGGGAGGACAAATCCATTCAGCAGGAAGAACCCATTCTTCAGGAGGAGGAATCCATTCAGCAGGAAGAACCCATGAATAAGGAGGAACCCATGCAGCAGGAGGAACCCATGCAGCAGGAGGAATCCATCTATCAGGAGGAATCCATTCAGCAGGAAGAACCTATCCAGCAGGAGGAATCCATTCAGGAGGAGGAATCCATCCAGCAGGAGGAATCCATTCAGGAGGAGGAGCCCATGCAGCAGGAGGAATCCATCTATCAGGAGGAATGCATCCAGCAGGAGGAATCCATCCAGCAGGAGGAATCTATCCAGCAGGAGGAATCCATTCAGGAGGAGGAATCCATCCAGCAGGAGGAACCTATCCAGCAGGAGGAATCCATTCAGGAGGAGGAACCCATCCAGCAGGAGGAATCCATTCAGGAGGAGGAATCCATCCAGCAGGAGGAACCCATCCAGCAGGAGGAATCCATTCAGGAGGAGGAATCCATCCAGCAGGAGGAACCCATCCAGCAGGAGGAATCCATTCAGGAGGAGGAATCCATCCAGCAGGAGGAACCCATCCAGCAGGAGGAATCCATTCAGGAGGAGGAATCCATCCAGCAGGAGGAACCCATCCAGCAGGAGGAATCCATTCAGCAGGAGGAATCTATCCAGCAGGAGGAACCCATCCAGCAGGAGGAATCCATTCAGAAGGAGGAATCCATCCAGCAGGAGGAACCCATCCAGCAGGAGGAATCCATTCAGGAGGAGGAATCCATCCAGCAGGAGGAATCCATCCAGCAGGAAGAACCCATTCAGGAGGAGGAACCCATCCAGCAGGAGAAATCCATCCAGCAGGAAGAATCCATCCAGCAGGAGGAATCCATTCAGGAGGAGGAATCCATCCAGCAGGAGGAATCCATTAAGGAGGAGGAATCCATCCAGCAGGAGGAATCCATTCAGGAGGAGGAATCCATCCAGCAGGAGGAATCCATTCAGGAGGAGGAATCCATCCAGCAGGAGGAATCCATTCAGGAGGAGGAATCCATCCAGCAGGAGGAATCCATTCAGGAGGAGGAATCCATCCAGCAGGAGGAATCCATTCAGGAGGAGGAATCCATCCAGCAGGAGGAATCCATTCAGGAGGAGGAATCCATCCAGCAGGAGGAATCCATTCAGGAGGAGGAATCCATCCAGCAGGAGGAATCCATCCAGCAGGAGGAACCCATCCAGCAGGAGGAACCCATCCAGCAGGAGGAACCCATCCAGCAGGAGGAACCCATCCAGCAGGAGGAACCCATCCAGCAGGAGGAACGCATCCAGCAAGAGGAACTCATTCAGGAGGAACCCGTCCAGCAGGAGGAACCCGTCCAGCAGGAGGAAGTCACCCAACAGAATGAGCCCATTCAGCAGGAAGAACTCATCCAGAAGGATGCACCCACCCTGCAGGTTGAACCCAGCAGGCAGGATGAATCCAATCAGCAGAATAAAAGCAGCCAACAGGAAGAGCCCAGCCTGCAACCCAAACTAGAGACCATCACTGAGAGATCTCCTGCTGACCTTGAGTTCTCCCGCCTGCGCTTCCGGGAATTTGTCTACCAGGAAGCTGCCGGGCCTCACCAGACTCTGGCGAGGCTCCATGAGCTCTGCCGCCAGTGGCTGCGGCCCGAGACCTGCTCTAAGGAGCAGATCCTGGAGCTGCTGGTGCTGGAGCAGTTCCTGGGCATCCTGCCAGACAGGGTCCGCCCCTGGGTGGTGGCCCAGTATCCTGAGAACTGCAAGAAGGCTGCCTCCCTGGTGGAGGGTCTCTCTGACATCCTGGAGGAGCCAGGTGAGGCTGCCACCCCAGAAGAAAGCATGCCTTAGAGGAGACGGGCAGGAGGTCCTGGAAGGATTGGAGTCTACAACATAGAGTTGAAGCCTAGCCGTGGCTTTCCTGAGAGCTTAGTCACCCCAGGTGTTCAGAGGCACAGAAAGGAGCATCCCTGAGCTGCTAAGGGAGCTCCTCATTCAGCAGGGTTCCACGCCCCACTGCTCTGCCCAGTGGCACCTCCACCAGGCTTGCCTCGTGGACCAGGACAGCTGCCTGGGCTCCTATCCTCACATGCGCTTTCCAGGTGTTAGGAAGCAGGAGAAATGGAGGGCAGTCAAAGGCAGGTACCAGGCTTTTAAAAACTAGGTAAATATTCTGGGGTGCTTTGCCTGCTGGAGGCTTCCTCCATGTCTAAAGGTGGGGCCTGAGAGAGAGGGCGGTGATGGTGTCTGGGAGCCTAGGTGCTTGGATCGTACCACGGGTCCATAACTGGCTTGTTGTGGATTTGCTGTGTGGTTGTTGGTGCAAGTCTCACTCTCTTGGAATCACTGTTGCCTTGATTATACACAGGGGTGATGTGTTCCTCAGGTGGGTTGTCATCTTCATCCAGTGAGCGAGTCTATGAGCGGTGTGCCAAGCCCCAGCGGCTACCACGAGGGTGGCTGAGTCCCAGCAGAAGCCCAAGACTTAGGGACATGCTGCTGTACCGTGATACTTGTGAGTAGCAAGAGCCCACCAGCCTCTGGCTGGCCTTCGTGGGGAGGTGGCTGGGGTTCTATGGTTGGGGAAGCGGAGAGTGTGGTCTGGAGGCAGTAGAAAGCCAGGGGAGTGCGTGTCTGATGTCTGTGCCACAGCGGGGTCTTGTTCCTGTAGGTCCTTGTGAATGTGAGATGGGGTACTTTTTTTTTTCTTCTCAATTTGTCTTGTGATTTTTCCATCCCTACATGCTTATCAAAAAAGGGGTCACTTCCCTGTGGACATAGTTTAGGGGTTGACTGCTTTGCTTAGCATGCATATAGCCCCAAGTCAAAACCATAGTCCTGCCAAAAAATAATGTATATATGTCCTTTTTCTCACAACCCCATCATACCGTCTAAAAATATTATTTTTATTGTGTCCCACTGCATGTCTCTGTGTATCTGACATGTGTGCAATAGGGCCATGTGCCATGGTGGGCTCGTGCCCTCTCACCTGTTACTCAAGTCAGGCAGCCCTTCCAGGTTGGTCAGATTTTTGGCTCCTCACGTGCTCCGCCCTTCCAGTAGGGTTTGCCTTTTTTTTTTTTTTTTTTTTTGTCTTTTTGAGACAGGGTCTCCCTGTAGCCTCAGCTGGAACTCGCTCTGTAGACCAGGCTGGCCTTGAACTCACAGAGATCTGCCTGCCTCTGCCTCCCAAGTGCTAGGATCAAAGGTGTGCATCACCATGCCCGGCTTGGGTTTGCCCTTTTCGAAGAGGCTACAGTGACTTGGTCTTATGGCGGGCACTCTGGTGTGTGTGGCATGGATTCATCACAACTAGTGGGTAAAGGCCATGTGCAGTTTTGGCATTTGGGTACTGTAGAAACCGTCACGTGGTTTGGCAAAAACTTTGTGCTGCATTCGGTGCCAGTATATGAGAGTGCCCACCTGCCCTAACGACAGCCCTGTGTGTTGTGTTGAAGACTTCTCCCAATCTAGTTGGCACAAAAAAACAGTGCCCTGTTTGTGACCTGAATTGGCTTGCCTGAGGTCTCTGCTGAGCTTCAGTGCTTTTGTTTCTGATTTCCATGTCCTCCCTGCCCTGTCGATTGCAGTGTCCCTTGGGGTTTGGGAAGGTTCTTCTTTCCTTATTCTGGGGCCTGTGTGGGAGGCAGTGGGAGTGGTTATTTTGGAGATTCCCAGCCTCTCAGAACTTGTCTCCTCAGCCCCCCTTCTCCCAGCCTGGCCAACTCTGGAATCCATGCTCCTGGATCATGGGAGAACAGGGGTAAAGAACGAAGAGGCCAACTCTGCTACAGCTGAGCGGAAGGTAGGTAAAAGGGACTACTGATGGTCCTGGGGGGCTGATCCTGCGCAGCAGCTCACAGGGTCTACCTATCCCTCCCTGTCTGCTGACATTGCTCCCTCTCTCAACATGAATACTGTGCCACATGAAAGAATTATGGGCCCAAACATCTGTCATGTTGAGGCTGAGAAACGTGCCTTTGTGGAAACTCAGGGATAGATGCCACAGAGCACGGCCTGCCTCAGGGCACCACGGGGTGGGTCAGAAGTACAATTTCAGAACCATCATCATTTCCACAGGGGCCTCTACGGTCGGAATGGGACCACCTGGACCCCACAGAAGATAACCTGACCAGTTACAGCAAGCTGCTTCTGTGGGGTGAGACCCACCTCCCACTGGCTCACGCACCACCCTGCATCCTCTCCCAGAGCTGTTGGCATGGAGGATTCTGACCCTGTTCCAGGGACTGTAGTTGGGACACCAAGGGTGATTTAAATGTGTTTGATAAACAACATGTTTTAAGCGTCTCTGAACTTGGATTTGTTTGGCAAGTTCTCTACCTGTCCTGGTTTATACTTCCAAGTTCCACCTGGGCCCTGGGACTTTCAGTTCGCAGACCTGGCCTGTTGAAGCCTATGAATTTAGAAAGGCCTCCTGGCTCCAAGGCTCCACCCAATACTCCCACCTCACTGGTGAAGAATCTTCTTTCATTAAGTTCTTACTCCAGAATCTTCTACTGTAGGGAGGCTTCAAACACAGACTCTTGGCTCTTTGTATTTTGTAGATTATTTTTGCTCTGCTGGTGCTGAGGATTGACCAGGATCTCGCGCATGTGCAGCATGTGGTCCACTCCTGAGCTACACTCGGTCCATTCCTGAGCTACACTCCAGCCCAGTTTTGTGCTGTTTTTAACTTGGTGCTGAGGATTGAGCAGGATCTTGTGCATGCGCAGCTCCACTCCTGATTATTTTTGTTTTGCTGGTGCTGAGGATTGACTAGGATCTTGGGCATGCACAGCATGTGCTCCACTCCTGAGCTACATTCCAGCCCGGTTTTGTGTTGTTTTTAACTTGATGCTGAGGATTGATCAGGATCTCGCGCATGCTCAGCATGTGCTCCGCTCCAGCCCAGTTTTGTGCTGTTTGTAACTTGACTTCGCTCTGGTCTTCCCACATTTCCCTCCTGCCCCACTCGTAATCTCCAGCTTCACCCAGGAAGGTCTTTCTCTGCCCACACTGCTTTCTTCAGAGCCCTCAGCTGTCCAGGGGCTCTGACTGGAGTGAGCTTTGGTGGAGGTGGTGGTGGAGGGATTGTCCCCATACGAAGACCGCAGTGTGGTCCCAGATAGCCAGTGGATGTGGAGCCTCTCAGCTTTCTGTGTCTGTGCCTCCTTTACTTTATTTTTGTTGTTTTCTTTCAAACCTCAGGGTGTCAGTTTTCCCAAGCTGGCCTGGCCTCCATGTTGGAGACAGAGGAACCTCGTGCAATGGAGGAACTGCCTGGAGGCAGCCGCCCAGGTGAGGTTGAGTTACCTGGGAAAGGTGGGGCCTGGTGAGGGTGAACATGGTGGGTTGGAGAGATGGCCTAGCGGTTAAGAGCACCGACTGCTCTTGCAGAGGACCCGGGTTCGATCCCCAGCACCCACATGGCGGCCGAGAACCGTCTGAAACTCCAATTCAAGGAGAACTCCAGTTCCAGGGGAATCTGACACCCTCTTCTGACTTCCGCAGCATTGCACGACACGGGTGCCCAAACCTACATGCAGACAGTACACTCATACACATACAAAAATAAATAAAATTAAAAAAAATATTTATAAGATTGGTGGGGCTCCTCACACCTCCATCAGCCTCAACAGAGACCCCAGCTTTGACTTATTCTCCTACCCACAGTGCAGAGACAGGAAGCTGGAATCCAGTCATTTCATTATCTCTTGCTGAACAAATGCCCCCAAAAGAGAACATGTCCTACTTGGGATCTGTTGGTTGACTGGGGTCAGTCAACTCTGTAGCCTTCCTAGTCCTTCCTGGTAGTTCTGGGGACACGTCCACACCCACAGTCAGAAGCTTGCCCAGAGCCCAGTGGTCTCACATACCGACAGTTGGCACTGGCTGTGTGCAGAGCTGAGTTGAAGCTGTGGACCCAGGGTATTCTTCTCCTTGTTTCTTCAAGTGGCTGGCTTTGCCTTTGTCAAAGGATGCAGCTGGGGTTCAGGGGGAGACTTTGAGGGTGGTTGCTTTGTGTAGGCCAGTGTCCCATTGGCTGCAGTTGGTCCCAGGGCCAAGATAATGATGGAGACCCTCGAAGGGTACAACCCTGAGACTGTGGTTCCCTGAGGCCCATCAGAGCAACTAGCCGACTTACTCTACAGGGCTTATTTCTCCTTCCGGTGACAGACATGTTCCCTCTGCCTATGCTTCAGTTCTGTGTGATCTTCACTGCTAAAGTCACTTTACACTGCTTCTTGAGATCTCATACCCACAACAGCAGGAAGGAGAGGCTCCTCTTGACCCCTTCATATTACTGAGCAGAATCTAGTCACATGGCCACCTTACATGCAGAGCAGCCTGGGGGTTACAGTCTTTTGAGACAGCAGTGAGCTCAGTGCTGAGAACGTTCAGACTGTCAAGAAGGGCATGCAGATTCTGGGGGGAATGATGGACATTCACAGTGAGGACTGTGAAACTATACTCAACTGTGATTTCTGAGTCCCAGAGAAGGTTAGGCTGTACATATCAGAGCTTCCTATCTGCTCTGGCCTTTGGGCCTCGTTTTATTTTCCTGATTCTCCTCAGCAGGCAGTTTCTGTCTCAGAGTAGGAGGTAGGACTGCTCACATTCTCACTTTGTTCCAGACGATGGCAGGCAGCAGGGAAGCCAAGGGAACGTGTGTGAGGAAGTCTCCATGTGTGAGACACTGACAGAGAGGCTTTCGGGGGATCTTCCTGTTAGCCCTTCGCTAGATACTGCCCAGGAAGAGGAGCAGCGGCCTCAGAAGGTTCGGGATGCTGAGGATGAGGATTCAAGCTCAGCCAGTCCCCATAGGCAGTCAGTCATCAGGCAGTCAGCCCAGGACAAGGACACCCCACAGCAAGGCACTGGGACGAAGAGGCCCCATCCAGATGACGAAGATGATGACGACCCTGAGTGTCGCTCCAGCATGAGCAGCCGACAGCCATTTGATGTGCGGAAGGAGCGTGAAGCTGATGGCCAGGCTTCTGGGCAGGATCCGGGAACTTCTGCCTCCTGCTGCCTTGTGGCTGATGAGTATGACGCCCCCCATGGGAAGCCCTACGCCTGCAGTGAATGTGGGGAGGTCTTTTATTGGCTCTCGCATCTCATGGAGCACCACAAGAGCCACAGTCACGAGGCATGCTATGTGGATCAGGGCTGCTAGGAAACCTCCCAGTTCAGCTTGAGTCTAGTCAAGCACCCCAAAACCCACAAAACAAGAAGAGCCATGCCCAGAGCTCTCTGTGCCACAAGGGAAGCTCACTGGTGGGAAGATCGGCAGCTCTTAGTATGTGTGTGGTTTTCTCTGTACAACCTGAGGTGTAGCGGAGAGCTGCTCTGCTGTGTTTCTTGAAGTGACCATTTTGTTTGGGAATCTTGGTGATGAGCTCTTCTAAGTGGTTTTTTAGCGGTGGCTTCCTGTGGAGTCTCTATGGGCACATCTGTGCTTGCTTTCCGAATGCTAACGTGGCTTAAAGCACTTGGAAATGGGAAGGGACCCGAGGAAGCCTTCATCTTGTAAACCTACCTTGGGCTGGTGTTTACATCATGTAAGCCGTCAGATGTGAAGGAGACTGCACTCTGCGGTGTTTTAATACCACTCATGCCGATCATTTGACATTGTACAAAGTTGTTGAGTTGCCTTAAAGTACGTGATCTGTTGGCGCTTCCTTCAAGTCATCCTTACCTCAGTTGCTCTTTCTCGAGCTTCCTGTTTGTTCAAACAGAATTCTTACCATATGTTTTGGCCTTTTCCTAAGTACGTGATGTCAAATTTATTTCTGAATTTTCGAAAGCAAATGGTGTTTCTTAGTTCAAGTCACATGTCTTTTTATATATGGAGTGGCTCATAAAGATTGTGAAAATGCAGTTTTCAGACTGTATTTCAGCCCATTAGTGAATCCTGTAATCAAATTAGTATGTGGCCACTGGCATTACAAAGCAACAGTGTAGAATAAAGTAGGTCAGAGTGCATCATGTAGTCAAGGCAATTATTGTTTTGTGAAACTTTTCAGCTGTGTATCTAAATATGAGAGCTGGCTACCATATAAAGTTATTTATTTATTAAGGGAATGCGCCTAAACAAGTTAAAAAAAATACTAACAGAGGTTGAAGAAATGATCTGTCTGAGCAAAGAGAACCAAACATGGCCTATGTGGGTGATCTTGTGATTTTGCATTTAACCTCAGATTGCAGCATTGTTTCTGTTGCCTTATTGTAAATTTAATTGCTCCATGTAGATACAGAAAGGCTGTCGCTTTCCGTCAGTGTTTGAGCAGGTAATTTGTGTAACCCCCAAATCACGGAGGTTTGCCATAATAAAGTATTTATTTCTTCATTCATATTATAGCTCATTGCTCTGACTGTGCTACTGCTTGCTTGTGTATTGGTGGTAGGGCCTCTGCTCCCTGCAGTGAGAATCCAGGCTCCATCTCTACTGTAGCTCGAATTACTACTACTGCACTCTTGGAGCACCAGGGGAAGCTTGGCAGGGGACAAATCACTTCCACTCATATATCCTTAGAGAGAAATGATACCGTGACCTTAGCACCGGAAGGATCTGGGAACTAACTACCTATCTGCTAAGTTGAGCTATTTCCCCCCCCTCCAAAAGTGTTTTCCTAATTCCTTGCCAGGATGAACCTGTCAGCCTGCTTTCTTCTGATGCATCCATCCCAGCACTCCATCTGCTCATTTTCTTTGGTTTAAGTGAGCCAGTGGAGGTCTGTGCCTTTTCGTGTTTGTATTCTAATCATGAACTTACAGGAAAGGCATGAGAGTAGAGTACAGAGGACACCTGTGCACTCTACCCAGACCCGCTGCTACAGTTTACCAACATGCCCGTACTTCATATGTCTATCCACACTGGGTCTGTCTGAGTGCACAATGTCTGTAGGCCTCCTGGTGTGGTGCCCCTTTTGCTAACCCCTTTAAAGTGCTCAAGCAGCGTATGGGAAGATGGTTTCTTTCTTTTTTTTTAATTTAAAAAAAATTTTTACTTATTTCTGTATGTGTATGAATGTACTCTATGCATGCAGGTCTGTGCACCTGTGTCGTGCAATGCCGTGGTGGTCAGAAGAGGGTGTCGGATTCCCCTGGAACTGGAGTTCTCCTGGAATTGGAGTTTCAGACGGTTCTCGGCCACCACGTGGGTGCTGGGGATCGAACCCGGGTCCTCTGCAAGAGCAGTCAGTGCTCTTAACCGCTAGGCCATCTCTCCAGCCCGGGAAGATGGTTTCTGATCAGGCAGGTATCCTCCACTTTATCAAAATTCCAGCCCTATATTTTTCCTTCATTGATGATTCTTGAATCCACTCTTTGCCATGGTGTTTACAAAGTCATTTACCTACACCAGCCCTCCCCTCCATGTTTACCGGGGAATTGTGGATTTCTGAAATAGCATATTTTTTCTTGGTTCGATTTAGGAACAGGAACTCGTCAAATCACTTAAGCTGATCTTTCCTACAGAGCTGTAGATGCCTAAGGTAGGAGAGGAAGGAAAATCCATGTAACAGAGATCAGAGCAGCTGACCAAAGGACAAGATATTGAACTGCTGCATGTCCAGTACAGCCCCTGACTGGCTCCATGCGTCCAGTGAGCATCTGAAATGAAATGTAGCTCCAGCGAACTGACGTGTGCTGCAAATGCAAGTGCACACTAGATTTTCAAAGACATAGTCTTTACAGATTGGACAGTCATATGTTTTCCATGACATATGGGGGTACATTAAACATGTTTCTTTATTATTTTCTTTTTCTTTTTTTAAGTGGTGGTGGACCCAGCTCAGGCAGGCTTCAAACATACAGAGTAACTAGGATGACCTTGAACTCTTGACCCTTCTGCCTCCACCTTTCCAAGTAGTGGGATTATAGGCATGTGCTGTCATAGCTGGCTGGTTTTTATTATTATTATTATTATTATTATTATTATTTTTATCTTTTCGAGACAGGGTCTCCCTGTAGCCCCAGCTGTCCTAGAACTCACTCTGTAGACCAGGCTGGCCTTGAACTCACAAAGATCCACCTGCCTCTGCCTCCCAAGTGCTAGGATTAAAGGCGTGCGCCACCACACTCAGCTCTATTTTTAAAGTAATTTTCTTTTTGAGACAGGATCTTATGTTATGTATCCCAGGCTGTCCTTGAGCTTGTGATCCTCCTACCTATGCCTCCACAAGTGCTGGGATTATGGGCATACATCATATGCAAGCTCTTGTTGAGATACTCTGTGTGTGTGTGTGTGTGTGTGTGTGTGTGTAGTTATATTTTTTTAATGTGTGTAGTTACATTTAAAACTATTTTTAATCCCAGCACTCAGGAGGCAGAGGCAGGTGGAGTGAACTCTGTGAGTTCAAGGCCAACCTGTTCTACAAAGCGAGTTCCAAGTCAGCTGGGACTACAGGGAGACCCTGTTTCAAAATCAGACCCCTTCCCCCCCAAAATTTTAGGTTGGCAAACCAATGAGCTTTACCATAGCATCTTCACTCATGTGTCATATTTCATATAGGTCATTTTCTTTTTCCGTTCTGGGGATCAAACCCAGAGTGTTGTGCATGTTAGATGAGCACTCCCCACTGAGCTACATTCCCAGTCTTTATATTTTCTATTTTTGTTTGTTTTTTTTTGAGACAGGGTCGCCCTGTAGCCCCAGCTGTCCTGGAGCTCGCTTTGTAGCCCCGGCTGGCCTTGAACTCACAGAGATTCGCCTGTGTCTGCCTCCCGAGTGCTGGGATTAAAGGCGTGCACCACCATGCCCAGCTCCAGCTTTTATATTTTCTGAGACATGGTCTCAGTACATAGCCCTAGTACTGGGATTACAAGTGTGTGCCATTACATCCTACTTTTCAAGCTATTTCAATCCCCAAAAGGCATCTCACAAACATAACAAAGAACAATACTGGAAGATTAAAACATGTCCCACCCCAAGAGAAATTTCAGATTAATTGTAGCACTGTGGATAAGAAAAATGAAATGGACATAAACACTGCTGATGGTTGAGGACCAAAACCAACCAGTACCTTTTCTAACGAATGTGGCAAGTGACTGTGTGTACAGATTGTGATTTTTAGAAAATTATTTGTGGATTTGGGGTTCAATGAAATACTATGGCTTTCATTTTCAAGTTAAATATAAAAACAAACTTTTAAGTTAAATATAAAAAAGAGTTTTTCAGTTAACTATAAAAGCAAAAGCTTACTGAGTGTGGTGATGCACTCCTGTAATCCCAGCACTTAGGAGATGGAGGCAGGAAGATCAAGAGTTCGAGGCTCCTCTAGGCTACACAGCAAGTTTGAGGCTAGACTGGGCCATCCTAGACCCTTTTTGTTTGTTTGTTTTTTTGTTTTTTGTTTAAAGACAAAGACAATTTTTAAAAGTTAATGAACATTTGGGCCCAGCAAGGTGGTGAATGCCTTTAATCCCAGGCAGAGACAGGTGGATCCCTGTAAGTTCAATGCCAGCCTGGTCTACATAGTGAGTTCCAGGCCAACTGGGGCTACAGGGAGACTCTGTCTCAAAAATAATAAAAATAAATAAAGTTATAACATCAGGGAGTAAGATTATTAAAAAAAAAATCCTCTAGAAAAGATTAGTTCCAGAAATCTTTTTTTTTTTTTTTTTTGGATTTGCGAACAGGGTCTCCCTTTAGTCCCAGCTGGCCTGGAGCTCGCTCTGTAGACCAGGCTGACCTTGAACTCACAGAGATCCACCTGCCTCTGCCTCAGGAGTGCTAGGATTAAAGGCGTGCACCACCACACCTGGCCATATAAGTAGTTTTATATCTGAAGTCTTTCCTTTCAAAGCTTTTTTTTTTCAAGGTTTTTTAATTTTATTTATTTTTTATGTGTATGAATGTACTGTCTGCATGTAGGTTTGTGCACCCGTGTTGTGCAGTGCCACGGAGGTCAGAAGAGGGTCTTGGATTCCCCTGGAACTGGAGTTCTCCTGGAACTGGAGTTACAGACGATTCTCAGCTGCCATGTGGGTGTTGGGGATCAAACCCGGGTCCTCTGCAAGAGCGGTCGGTGCTCTTAACTGCTAGGCCATCTCTCCAGGCCCTCCTTTCAAAGCTTTTAAATTCTACTGCGGGTAAAAGTTAATTTGTGGTAGAATAATTAAGATACCTACCTTAAATTGTTTACAATAGGCTGATACTTTGTAATATGGAACTGAAGTCTGTGGGGTTGGCTGCCCTTTACCTTGATTAATTTACATACAAACCAGCTGTGTACTAAGACAGTCCAGTATTCACAGAAATGGCAAGAAGATGGACATTTATTTTGGAAACACTTTGTTATGCTATTTTCTAGGACCATCAAAATTGAAACTAATCATAAGCACCCTTCCAAGAATGTAATCTGCAATAACAACAAATTCTGACTTCACTTGCTTCCTTTAAAATTTTCACCACTTTTAAACAGCTGATTCAGAGTATGTGACTCCTTGGGCAAAAGTATTTGTTCAGTTTCTTTGTTGTAGGCCCTAAAGTACAACATGAATTGTTGTTCAAGGTTTAAGGACTTCACTTTTTTTGTTGTTGTTGCTGGTTTTTTTTTGGTCTTTTCGAGACAGGGTCTCCCTGTAGCCCCAGCTGTCCTGGAACTCACCTTGTAGACCAGGCTGGCCTTGAACTCACAAGGATCCGCCTGTCTCTGTCTCCCAAGTGCTAGGATTAAAGGCATGCGCCACCATGCCCAGCAAGAACTTCATTTTTTATTATGCCCACTATCCTACTGCTTAAATTTAGAGTTTGCTGGTCCCAATTGTTAATGAGGATTCTGAGCAAAGTGTGGTGTGTGAAATCTTACGTATAATTATATTTGTGTTCTCACGAGAACCACAAGGTCAAGTCTAGCACAGGATGGACTGTGGCTTAATGCTTCCCTGTGTGGAGTAGGTCTATCCAGTATGAGTTCTCTGGTGTTTGGCAAGAGAGGAGCTGTGTGTGAAGGCCTTGCCGCAGTCCCTGCACTCATATGGCTTCTCTCCTGTGTGGATCCTCCCGTGCTGAATTGGGTACTCTGCCTGAAGGCTTTCCCACAGTCCTGACATTCATAGGGCTTTTCGCCAGTGTGTGTCCTTTCATGCTGGTTGAATGACGAGCTATGACTAAACGATTTCCCGCATTCATTACATCCACAGGGTTTTTCCTTGGTGTGAATCCTCCGGTGTTCTATGAGAAGGGAACTCTGACTAAAGGCGCTACCACATTCACGCACTCATAGGCTTCTTTCCTGTGTGGATCCTCTGGTGCTGAATGAGGGGAGCAAGCTGGCTGAAAGCTCTGCCACAGTTAGTGCATTCATAGGGCTTTTCCCCAGTATGGATCTGCTGGTGTTTTGTTAGCGAGGAGCTGTGACTGAAGGCCTTGCCACAGTCAGTACATTTATAAGGCTTCTCCCCTGTGTGGATTCTCTGGTGCTGAGTGAGGTGGGTGCTCTGCCTAAAGGATTTCCCACACTGGCTGCATTCATAGGGCTTTTCTCCTGTGTGGGTCCTCTGATGCTGAATCAGCGGTGTGATCTGAGTGAAGGCTTTCCCACACTCATGGCACCCATAGGGCTTCTCCCCAGTGTGGATTCGCCAGTGCCTGGTCAGGGATGAGCTGTGGCTGAAGGCCTTACCACACTCCCCACACAGATAGGGCTTCTCTCCAGTGTGGATTCGTAGGTGCTGAGTGAGGTGGATATTTTGGCGAAAGGTCTTCCCACACTTGGTGCACTTGTAGGGCTTCTCACCTGTGTGAGTTCTCTGGTGCTGGATCAGTGGAGCAATCTGGTTGAAGGTCCTTCTGCACTGAGAACATTTATAAGGTTTCTTCCCAGTGTGGATCCTCTGGTGTTTGCTGAACTGTTTCGGAAACATTTTCCACATTGGAGGCATTCATTCATGTGTGTTCGGCGATGCCCCGTGAGTGCTGAACTGTGACTAAAGGCCTTTCCACATTCCTGGCATTTGTAGAGTTTCTTTTTTGTATAGGGCTTTGGTTGAACATTTAAGTCCAGCTTTTCTCTTTCCATGTGTTTTCCACATATGGGGTCTCAGTAGTTGAGCTGAGAGACCACTGCTCAGACTCAAGACTTTTCCAGTCCCATTGCCTTTGTGCTTCTAAGTGAGCATCTTCACAGGACTGAAAACCACTCAGGACTTGCCCCACTCAGCTCTCACATATGCCTTCTTAGGGACCTACACACTTTCTTCACCCTTGGAGTACCACACATCATTCCTCAGCTTTTCCTTGAGAAAAAAAATACTATGTATACTTCTCCAGGGATGCTTTACTTTGGAGCCAAAAATCTGGTTTTGTCTGATCTCTAAATCTGAAAGAAAGAAATAAAGGAAAAGAAAAGTAAAGAAAAAAGAAAGGTCCCTTAAATGCGTTTGTAGGAAAAAAGTGGTTATTGTTGTTGTTGTTGTTGTGTGTGTGTGTGGTGACACATGCTTGTCTTTCTAGTACTCAGAAGGCTGAGACAATAGGATTGGGAGTTTGAGGCCAGCCCGGGCTACATAGCAAGACCCTGTTTCAATACAAGTTATTTTTTGTTGTTGTTGTTTTATTTTTATTTGTTTGAGTATTTTGCCTCTATGTAAGTGCACCCATGTCATGCGGTGGCAGGGGAGGTCAGATGATGTTGGATCTCCTGAAACTGGAGTTATGGATAGTTGTTAGCTGCCATGTGGGTGCTGGGAACTGAACCTTGGTCCACTGCAAAAGGAGCCATTGCTCCTAAGTGCTAAGCCATCTCTCTTGCCCCCAAACAAGTTTTTAATGTTTTGCAATCTGGGAAAGAAACAGGAGAATAGGCTGGTGAGGTGGATTAGCAGGTAAAGGTGCCTGCTGCCAAGTCTGACTCAGATTCCCCTCCTCTGATGGTGGGAGAGAACTGACTCCTACGAGTTGTCCTCTGCTCTCCACACATGAACCACGGTACACACACACACACACACACACACACACACACACACACACGATTTTCTTTAGAAAATTAGAGACAGGATGGGGGGGTTAATAAAAGGGGTCCAGACTGAGTTTCAACGGGAACTCAAAGAAGCAGGTTGAAGCCAGGCGTGGTGGCGCACACCTTTAATCCTAGCACTTGGGAGGCAGAGGCAGGCAGATCTTTGTGAGTTCAAGGCCAGCCTGGTCTACAGAGTGAGTTCCAGGACAGCTGGGACTACAGGGAGACCCTGTCTCGAAAAGAAAAAAAAAAAAAAAAAAAGAGAGAGAGAGAAGCAGGTTGATAAAGGACCCTATGGAGACAGTATTCATGGAGTTGTGCATTTTATTTGAAGCATGTCACTATCTTACCACTTCACCTCTAGATCCCCCAACTGGAAACAGTTGCAATGTCCACTGCTGAATGACCTGGGGTATAATAAAAATACTTGGACCTTGTTTACTCTACCTTACCAGTTGGACTCCCTGGACGGCCCTGTCCTCTAGGAAACCACTGCATCGCACTGTAGCCACAGCAAGAGCTGGGCGGGCACACTGAATGAACAGGGCAATATTTGATGTTCTTTTTGAAACCTGGTAAATAGCAGTTACTACAAATTACAATCTTAAGGTTTTTCTCAATTTACTGTGTGCCTCGTCTCCGATCAAGCGTATTAATTCTGTGAAGATGATGACATGGTTTCATTTCACATAAAAATGGTGCTCACACAGGGACTGGAACAGAGCTTAGTGGAAGAGCATTTGTCTTGGATGTATGAGGCCCTAGGTTCAACCCCCAGCAACACACACACACACACACACACACACACACACACACACACACTAATTTTCTTTTTAAGTTGTTTGAGCCAGGCATGGTGGCCTTTAATCCAAGTATTTGCAGGTAGAGGCACATAAATCTTTGTGAGATCAAAGCCAGCCTGGTTTACATACCAAGTTCCAGGCCAGCTGGGGCTAGAGGGAGACCCTCCCTATTGCAAACCCCTTCAACCCCAAGAAAAAAGGTGGTTGGTGAATAAGACAAAGTGGTCAATTTTCTGCAAAAGAATTTTAAAAAAGAGAAACAGAGAAACCTGGAAATGCAGATGGATGCTTCTTTCCAGCCTTGCAAGGCTCCTATCTCACCTGGGAATACACTTTGAGCAACTCAAGTCCACTGCCCAGGACTCTGCCTCCTATTCTAGGAGGGAGATGCTGTAGCTTAGAGAACCAAAGGGAGACTTGTGCGATGAGCTTTTGTATCCTAGGAACCCTGGTCTCTGCCCATCCATCTGCAGTCTTCCAGGTCCCAGGTTTCCAAGGTGCTGCATGGCCGTGACTGTCATATTACCAGCCTCTAATGCTCCTGAGAGTCTGTGCCCACCGTCTCAGTCCCCAATCCTATCCTGAGAAGCACCAGAGCCCTGCTTCCTCTCTTCCAGTTGGCAACCATAGTGCAGGTGGCCTGGCAGCCCCAAACCCAAGAAAACCTTGGGGTCTTTGATGGATGCTTAGGACCCAGACCTTTTCTGCTAGTCTTGGCATCCAAGATAGGTATTTTGGTAGCTGTCTTGTCCTCTCCAAAAATGTCCACCTAGAATCAGGGCACAAAAGGGTGCTATAGTGTCAATGTTGGGTGCACCCCTCAAATTCTTATTGGAACCTAATGTCCAATGTGATGGTATTAAGGGATGGTGCAAGAGGATAGTGCCTTGCAAAGAAGTCTGACAGAAGCTCTCCTCTGCCTTTCCTGTGATGTGAGGAAGGAGTGAGCTGTCATCAGTGAGGGACCTGCTGGCCCCTTGCTCTTGGAATTCCCAGACTATAGAACTGGAGCACATTTCTATTTGTAAGTTACTCTATTCTTTTTAGAACTATGTGTATATGTGTGCCTGTGTGGGGTACATGCATGTGAGTGCAGGTGCCCAGGAAAGTCAGAAGAGTCAGATCCCCTGCAGCTGGAGCTAACAGGCAGTTGTGAGCCTCCTTCTACGGGTGCTGGGAACTCAACTTGGGACTCTACTTTGTTACAGCAGCCCAAATAGCTTAACACGGAGGTGAAAAAAGTAAGGTGTCTCCTGAGAACACAAAGAACCTGGGTCCATCCTGGCATCCTGTCAACCGTGGAGCCGTATGTCTTTCTCACCACGTTTCTCTACTTCTGGTATTTTCATGTTAGGTCTGTGATTTACTAATATCCTACTTGATATTTCCTACACTAAATAATCAAGTTCCTTAAGACCAAGACATAGTGCAGGCATTTGCTTTTTGTTGTTGTTTTTGGTTGTTTTTTTTTTTTTTTTNCTCCTCAAATCAGATGAGTTATTTTACCTTCCTGTGCCTCAAATCCCGCATCCATGAAGCAGGAAGGACAATAGCTGTACTCTGTAGGATTGTGTGGATTGAGTGACTGACATGTATAAATGCACTCTCACAAGTCAGGGAAGACTTCCTGATGGACTGAGGAGGAGGCTGTGAGGAGAAAGCAAGGATAATCCCTGAATTCCCCCCCACCCCCCGCATTTTTCCATTTTGACTTTATATTACTCTAAAATATGCATACGCACCCACCATCCATATACAATCCCTGTATTTCAGATTGATTAGAGCTGCCAGATTTTAAAGGATGAGAGATTTGAGGTTCAGAATGGTTTAAACCTGAATTCATTTGGGGGAGCAAATAAGACAGAGTCTCTATGTGTAGCCTAGGCTAGCCTGAATCTCTTTAGTCCAAGCTTGCCTTGAACTCATAGCACCCCTCCTGCCTCAACCTCTCCAGTGCTGGATTACAAGCATGGGCTATCATGTCCCACATGAATTCACCTTGTGTGTGGTATGTGTGTCTACACGTTCCAGTGTGTGCATGTGGGTGGACACAAACGCACATGTATGTGGTTGTGAGCACGGTTGGTAAGCATGAGCATCTTCATATCTTCCTCAATTGATTCTCCATTTTATTTTTTGAAATAGGGTCTCTCGCTGATGTTGGAATTTACCAATTCAGTTTGACTGACCAGCAAGCCCTGGGGACCAGAGATCTCCCCCTCGTTATGTGGGTATGGGGTCAGTTCACTCAGCATTTTGTTTTGGGGCTTTTTAAGACAGGGCCTCACTATGTAGCCCTAGGTGGTCTCACTATGTAGATTAGGCTGGGCTCAAACTCACAGATATCTGTGTGCCTCTCCCTCCCCAGTGCTGGACTAGGATTAAAGGAGTGTATTCCGTACACTTGGCTTTCATTCAGCGTTTAAGTGGGTGCTGTAGATCTGAACTCTGGTCCTCATGCTTGCAATGTGTTCTAGTTTGCTTCTCTGTTGCTGTGAAAAAACACGCTACCAAAACCAATTGTGGAGGGTTTATGTGGCTCACCTCCCAGTTCTAGTTCACCACTGAGGGAAACCAGGGCAGGCAGGAGCCTGAAGGTAACAGCTGAGCACAGACCAAGGAGGAACCCTGCTTGTTGGCTTGCTCCTCTTGCCTATGTTGGGTCTGCTTTTTTTTTTTTTTTTTTTTTTTTTGTCTTTTTGAGACAGGGTCTCCCTGTAGCCCCAGCTGTCCTGGAACTCACTATGTAGACTATGCTGGCCTTGAACTCCCAGAGATCCACCTGCCTCTGCCTCCTGAGTGCTAGGATTAAAGGTGTGTGCCATCACAGCCCAGCATTTGGGGTAATTTATTATGCAGCCATTGATAACACAGGTGGAAACCAGGTACAGAGGTACATGCCCATAATCTCAGCACTCAGAAGGCTGCAGCAGGATTACCCCTAGTTTGAATTTAGCCTAGGCTACAGAATGAGTTCCAAGTGAGCCCAGGCTACAGAGTGCTACCCTGTCAAAAACAAAACAAAACTAACACAGACTGAAGGGAGGACCTGGATTCTCTGTCTTAGGTAGCATCCTCATCACCAGACTTTTTAAGTTTATTTTTATTTTATCTGTATAAGTGTTTTGCCTGCATGTATATAAGTACACCTGTGTTGTGCAATGCCCACAGAAGCCAGAAGAGGCATCAGATCCCCTGGAACTGAAGGTAAGGATGGTTGTTAGCTGCCATGTGGGTGCTGGGAATGGTACCTGGGTCCTCCGAAAGACCAGCCAGTGCTCTTAACCACTTAACCATTTCTCCAACCGATCACCAGATTTATGGTTTTAAATCTTTTGAATTGTGGTCTTGATACATAGCCCAGGCTAGCTCTGAATTCATGATTCTTTGTCTCATCATCCTGGATGCTAGGATTTTCTTAATAGTGTACTTCCTTTCTCCCTCCCTCCCTTCCTCCCCCCCCACCCAGGGCTTTGTATTTTTAGATGAAACATATACAGGTTAAAGCATCCCAAATCTGAAAATCTAAAATTTTCAAAATGTTTTATTCAAAATCTAGGCAAATATTTCTAACTCCCAAAATTCTCAAAATCTGAAACATTTCTGGTTCCACACCTTTATTTCAGATAAGGATGTGCAAATTCGGGGCTGGAGAAATGGCTCTGTGGTTAGGAACATGGACTGCTCTTCCAGAAGACCCATGTTCAGTTCCCAGCACCTGCGTTGGTTGGCCCTCAACTGTCTGAGACTCCAGATGCAGGAGCTCCAACCCCTCTGGCCTCTCTAGGCTCCTGCATGCACAGGCACGTGCACACAATTAAAATAATTTAAAATATATATTTTTTGAGACAGGGTCTCCCTATAGCCCCAGCTGGCCTGGAACTCACTCTGCAGACCAGGCTGGCCTTAAACTCACAGAGATCCTCCTGCCTCTGCCTCCCAAGTGCTAGGATTAAAGGCGTGCGCCACCATGCCTGGCTTAAAGATGTTCTTAGCTGCCATGTGGGTGCCGGGAATTGAACCCAGGTCCTCTGCAAGAGCAGTCAGTCTCCCACTGCCCATTCAGAATTTCGACTTGGGATCAGAACTGTCAAAGCCCTAAGCCCCTTGGGTCTCCTACCTTCAAAACTGTGAGTTAATTGATTATAAATTTCCCAGTAGGTGAGGGATGATGTGCAAACTGGAGACGGATGGGATGATGAGATAGAACTGTCTAAAGCATGTTCCTGGCTGACAGGCCTTTAGGGACCCCAGGTAGGTAGGGCATTTATGAGTCCTGGAGGATACCAGTGTGGAGATGGTAGCATACTTACATGGGAACCCAGGAAGCCAATCACTGCTTTTCTGGGCTCTCATGAGAACATCTAGTTCCATTTCAGGGGGGTGGGAGTGGGAGACATGAGAGGCTAGGCTTTCCCTAGTGACCAGAGAGCTCTTGTGGATTAAAACTTGTTGGCTTTGAGATGCGGGAACTCAAGATCTGGGCAAAACATAACACAAGTAAAACCATAGCTTGACGTTTCCCAACTGCCTGCTATGTGTCTGATGAAGTTCCAGGTGTTGCAGGTGCTAGTGAATGTGTCACATTTCCCCATCCCATTTCACAGACAGGGAAACTGAGGGGTACGGTGGGCACATCCTCAAGCTGTACTTGTGATTTCTAGATTCTATTACTGTCAGGAAGTTATATCTCTGGGGTCCCCAGGTATTGTTTTGAGTGCCTCAGTTTCCCCCATCCATAAAACAAGGGTAGTGCCAAATACCTATTCGCTGGTGTGTATGCGCACGCGCACCATAGCCTGTGTAGTTAGGTACCAGCCCCCGGGAGGGCCTTAGTTCCCTCCCCTCGCCGGCCCTGCCCGCCTTCCCTCCCCTGCCACCCCACAGCGTACTTACCGGCTGAATCGAACTACAAAGGCCCTGGCTACGAGCTGGTTGTGCGCTCGCGTGCTGGACTACATCTCCCAGAATCCCCTGCGTGCACTTCCGGTCCATCAAGCGTGGTCTTCCCCGTGGCCCTCGTATTCCGCGAGCCGCGGAAGCAAGGCTCGCAGTCCGAGCCTGGCTTACCAAAAATTTGATTCCTCATTTCTCAACAACGGCCCACACTTGCCAGAGCTGCTTGTGCGCAGGTCGACTCAGAACTGCAGTTCTCAGAAGGCTGTGCGCGTGTTCGCTCTGTCCCCCCCTCCACCCCTTCCCTCTTGGATTCTGGTGGTAAAGACGGCCTGGCGAAACTCCAATTCCCAGAGGGCCATGCTCAGGACTCTCCTTCAAAGATGATAAGCCCTCATTGATTGAATTGTCTTGTTCTAAAAATTCACTCCTCAGGGTGCACTGGGCCAATGGTGCCGCGCAACAAAGCATAGAATAGATGTGGTCAGCACAAAGCCCAAAATAAATGTAGCCAAGCAACAGAATGGACAATGAGTTATTACCTGTAAATGTTTATTTTTATTTCATATGTATGAGTGTACTGGCTGCATGATTTAAGTGCACCCATTGTCGCAGTGCCCACAGAGATGAGAAGAGGGTGTTGGATTCTCTGGAACTGGAGCTTCGGACTTGGGTGCTGAGAATCGAAACCCACTACTCTGCAAAAACAACCATCTCTCCATCCCTGAGTTTCTTCATCTTTTAGGAATCTTGACTCAGGTCAAACGAGAATTCATGTCTTCCACACTGAAAGGAATTTCAAGACTAGGCGGTTTGTGATGAGGCAGAGTTGGAGATTTTATTAAAGATACTTTAATACAGGCTGAAGTGTGAGGGCTGAGCGAAAGAGGCCTTCAAAAGAAAGACATAGGCAAGTAGAGGTATGTGCTTCCTGTAAGGTTATAGGCCCCCCCCGGAATGAAAGGCCACGAGGTCTAAGTTCTTCAGAGCAAAGTTTAATTCAGGGCAGCCGGGGCTAGTCTCAGGTGGAAAGATAGAGCCAAGCACAGAATGGCGTCTGGCTTGGGAATTTAAGGGAGAAGGGAGTGGGATTCAGTGAGGGTGGGGTGGGTCGGAAGGCAAGGCGGAAGATTCCTGAGTAATTGGTGGTGGCCTGCTTTAGCATAGCCAAAGGCTAGCCTGGTAGAGCCGGTTCTTGGGCAACATGGATCTTAGGTGTCTCTGCATTCCAATGGGCTTCTGGAGCTCACACCCTGACACTTCCCATGGGAAAGCAGGGGGTAGTACGGGGTGCCCAAGGGTAGGTTTGGGCTTCTCAAAAGAGAGAGCAAGCAATTGTGTTTGCATTAGCCCTTTGTGCCATGTTTGTGGCTCTCAAGTTACATCTCAAAAAGTTGAAAGAAATAATTTTTTCTCCTTTCTGTCTTTGGATGAGAAAGATGGGAAGTGTGTCCATAGTTGTCTTGGATGGAATCTGTCGTGGTTTGAATGTCTCCCATAGGCTTCAAATATTCAGACATTTTGTCCCTAGTTGGTGGCGCTGTTTTGAGAGGTCTTAGAAGGTGTGGTCATGCTGGAGGAAGTACTCACTGGGGGCGGGCTTAGAGAGTTCAACAAGCCTTGCTGGTTCTCTAGTTGCTCACTGTGCTTCCTGTGCTTATTGAAAGATGTGAGCCTCAGCTTTCTGCTCCACTAATACAGAACCTAATCTGATAAGGTAAAACCAGACTTCGACTAGGGTTTTGCAAGGAATTTGTCATTTACCTGTAAATGATATTTCTGGTAAGATTCCTAGGAAATTTCAGGCTTATAGTTTGAGAGGGGGAAAGACCTTAAGCAGTTAATTGTGCTAGAATTTTTGCTGGAAAGATACTGCAACCAGATTCTGCAGTGAGGGACTCATTTCTCTTTTCATATCCTGAAGATTCTCCGTACTGCCTCAATATAAAAAAATCGCCCAGTGGGCAAATTCCTGAGCATGCTTAACGTTCAAGAAGGATGGATAGGTACTAGAGATACAACTTAAAAGAGCCAGGGCTGGAGAGATGGCCCAGTGGTTAAGAGCACTGGCAGCTTTGCAGAGGACCGGGTCTGAATCCCAGTACCCACATGGTAGCTAACTACTGTCCATACCCTTCAGCCCCAGGGGGAGTTCAATGCTCTCTTCTGATCTCTCTGGGCATTGCATGACATGGGTGCATTTATACACATGCAGACAATACACTCATACACATAAAAAGAAAAAAATATTTTAAAAAGAAGAGTCCATGTTGTCTTTTCAGAGGACCAGGGTTAAGTTCCCAGCAACCATATCAGGCCACTTATAACCACCTGTAACTTCTCTAGGGGATCTGGAGTTCTCTTCTGTCCTTCATGGACACCTGCACACACACACACACACACACACACACACACATCTTACAAAATTAGGAATTATGGGGACATTGTTGCCAGTATTTACTCAGGGTCTTGGAATGCATGTTGGAAAGGTTAAAATGGCAAGCAGGAATATTTTTGGACATGCTAAGCTTGTCTGAAAGATGGCTGCCCTGACCACTTCCAGGCATGCTCATCTTCCTCCAAAAAGTTGTGGCTGAGAAAACAAAAGAAAAATTTGAAGATGTATTAACATAGGAATTTCCCCTAATGGTGCCTGCCTGCTTAGTGGCTAACATCACCATTTTCCAGTTAGGGTAGACTTACTTCCATCAGTGTACAGCAAACATCCACAGAACAGTGAATGGAGAGGCTGTAAGTAAATTGAGGCTGGGTCATGATTTTACTCTTTTAAGAGAGGATAGGCTGGGGGCTGGGGAGAAAGCTCAGTGGTTAAAGCTTTTGCTGGGCAAGTGTGAGGACTGGGGTTTGAATCCCCAGAAACCATGTGAATGCCAGATGGGAACGGCAGTGTCCATACAATCTCAGCCTCAGAAGGCACAGAAGGGATCCCCAGAGCAAGCTGGCAAGTAAGACCAGATATATCGGTGAGCTCTGCATTTGTTGAGAGACCCTGCCTCAGTGAATAGGTGGAAGAGTCGGGGAGGATGATTCCCAGGATCAACTTCCAGTCTCCACATATGTGTGCCCACAACACATGCCGAAACATTCTTGTACACAAGCACATCACATACAAAGAGTTGGAGTGGGCAGGTTGAGTCCTACCAGGTTGACCTGTAAGTTGGATTTGAAGTCGTGAAAAAGTTTCAAGAGAAGATCATTTTCTAACAAAGTCACAAGATATTACATATATAAAATATAATTAAACCCATTATTCCATACACTAATTTAAAAAAAAACCCTTCAGGGCTGGAGAGATGGCTCAGCGGTTACGAACTCCAACTGCTCTTGCAGAGGACCTGGGCTTGATTCCCAGCACCCACATGGCGGCTAAGAACCGTCTTTAACTCCAGTTCCAGGGGAATCTGATGCCCTCATCTGACTCATGCAGCATTGCATGGCATGGGTGCACCAACCTACATGAAGACAGTGCACTCATACACATAAAAAATAATAAGGGGCTGGAGAGATAGCCTAGCAGTTAAGAGCATCAACTGCTCTTGCAGAGGACCCAGGTTCTATCCCCAGCACCCACATGGCAGCTAAGAACCGTCTGTAACTCCAATTCCAGGAGAACTCCAGTTCCAGGGGAATCCGAGACCCTCTTCTGACCTCCGCGGCATTGCACAACACGGGTGCACAAACCTACATGCAGACAGTACCATTCGTACACATACAAAAATAAATAAAATAAAAAAAATAATAGCCAGGTGTGGTGGTGCACGCCTTTAATCCTAGCACTTGGGAGGCGGATGGATCTTTGTGAATTCAAGGCCAGCCTGGTCTACAGAGTGAGTTTCAGGACAGCTGGGGCTACAGGGAGACCCTGTCTTGAAAAGACCAAGAAAAAAAAAAAAAAAAAAAAAGACATTTCCATCGGTGCCTTTAATCCTAGCACTCCGGAGGCAGAGGCAGGTGGATCTCTATAATTTCCAGGCCAGCTGGGACTGTGGGAAGACCATGTCTCAAAAACACCAAAAAAGGGGGTTGGAGAGATGGCCTAGCGGTTAAGAGTGCCAACTGCTCTTGCAGAGGATCCGGGTTTGATCCCCAGCACCCACTTGGCAGCTGAGAACCATCTTGAACTCCAGTTCAGGGGAATCCAACGCCCTCTTCCGACCTCTGCAGCATTGCACGTCAGGGGTGCACAGACCTACATGTAGACAGTACATTCATACACCTAAAAACACCCCCCCCCAAAAAAAGACATTTCATTTTTTTTTCTTGAGCAACTATTTCTTTCACTAAAGCAACTTTGAAAACAGCAAAAATGATAAGAATTGGAATTGTCCCATGAGGGAAAAAGAACAAAAATCTAGCTCATTACATACATTTTTTTTCACACACACATACAAATGTTTCAAAGGATTTCACTGAGTCATGCATGAGTTAGTCAGTCTAAGGATTTCATGAGCCCTAAAACAGTGTGATTATACAGCCGGGCGGAGAGGAAGTTTATAGCTCTAATGCCTACATTAAAAAACAGAAGATCACAAGTGAAAAACGATCTAACACTGCAAACCTAAAATACTTGAGAAACAACAAAGATGAATCTAAAACGGAGCAGACAAGAGAAATAACAAAAATCAGAGCAGAGAATCAATGGAATAGAAACAAAGAAAAAACACCATGACAAAAATCAGTGAATCCAAAATCTGGTTCTTTGTGAGAGAAATAACAAGATAGACAGACTCTAGCCCAGTTAACCAAAAGAAAGAGGAACAACTCCAAATCAATAGAATCTGTGACGAAAGGGGAAAACACACAACAAACAATGAAAAATCCAGACAATCATACAGACTACTTCAAAACTTATACTCTACAGTTTGAAAACCTAGAAAATGTATGGAATATCTGAAATCACTGGGATCACCAAAGGCTCAACCAAGAGAGATCGACAGCCGAAACAGACCAATAGTACAGGAAAAATCGAAGATGTAATAATAAGTAGCCCTCCCAACCAAAAAATGCCCAGGCCCGATGGTTGCTCATGCCAGAATTTTTATAAAATTTTAAGAAGACTTACAACCATTACTACTTAATTGTTTAGAAGGATACAAACGGAGGGACTCTCCCAGAATCCTTCTATGAGGCCAGCATCACTACTACAACCAAAAAAGGGAAAGATACAACCAAAAAGGAGAACTATAGACCCAACTCCCTAATGAACACAGATGCCAAAATTCTAACAGGAACTGGCAAATCGATACAGAATCACATCAAGAAAATCATCCACCATGACCAAGTTGGATCAACCAGAGATTGCAGGATGGTTCAACATACGAAAATCAATAAACATCATCAAACACAATATCCAAAAAAAAAAAAAAAAAAAACACCCCATCATCTCAATTGATCGGAGAAAGCTTTACACAAAATCCATCATCCTTTCATGTTTAAAGTCCTGGAGGGAATTGGCCTAGAGGGATCATTCCTCACTGGAATCAAAGCCATATACAGGAAACCCACAGCCAATATCATCCTAAAGGGGGAAATGACAAAAGCATCCCCTTGAAGGTAGGAACTCGACAAGGCTGCCCCCTGTCACCACTCCTCTTCAATATAGTGCTGGAAACCCTTTGCTAAGGCCATAAAGGCAAAAAGAAAAGAAATTAAAGGAGTTCTAAATTGGGAACAGATGAAATCAAACCGACCCTTTTTGCTGATGATATGCTTGTCTACCTAAGGATGCCTAGAACTACCACAGAAAACTCCCTAGAAAAATGAATTAAGCAGTTTGTTAAAGTGGCAGGATACAAAATAAATCTAGAAAAATCATTAGCCTTTCTTTACACCAAAACCACAACACAAGCAACTGAAGAAGGACTACAAGAGACCTCCCCACTCACAATAGCCTCAAAAACAATAAAAGACGAGTGAACAAACCAACAAGAACACAAAGGATCTCTACAAACAAAATTGTTAAACACCCTGAAAAAGGAAATTGAGGAGACATCAGAAGATTGACAAACCTCCACATGCTCAATGATTGGGAAAAACATAAATATTAAAAAGTAAAATGTCCACCTACCCAAACTAGTGTCAGATTTAAATGCAGATCCCAATCAAAATCCCCAAGAGTTTCTTCACAGGCTTGGAAAAAAAAATCCTCAATTTCATTGGAAAAAAACAAAAGACCCCGAATAGGCAAAAGCAACCCTGAGTGAAAAGGCAATACAGGGGGGATCGCTATACCAGACATCAAACTAACACAGGGCTATAGTATAAAAACAAGCACGGTACTATAGGCACAAAAACAGAGCCAGTTGAACCAATGGAATAAAACTGAATATTCAAAAAAACCTGAGCTCAATACAATTAGTTCGCCCCCTCATATTTGACAAGGGGCCCAATAAGACACAATGGAGGAAAGACAAACATCTTCCAGCAAGTGGCTGTTGGCAAAACTGGATCACCACTTGTAAAAGAATGAAATTAAAACCCCTAAAACCCCTCTCACCTTGTACAAAGGTCAACCCCAGAGGAGACACAAGACCGCAACGTGAAACCCCAAACCGTGAGGTGAAAGAAGAGAAGCTTGGCACAACTACAAACATAGTGTTAGGAAAGACTTCCTAATCAGACAGCACGCAACACAAGAAATAAGATCGACAATTTGACAAATGGGACCTAATTAAACTCAAAGCTTCTGTAACATCAAGAAGGCAATAAAGGAAAGATGAGAGAAAGAACCCACAGAGTGAGGAGTGAAACCTTCACAGGCAGATATTCGACAAAAGCATTAATATTTCCAGAGTATACAAACAGCTACTCAAAAAACAATAAGAAACGAAAACAAACAAATCACTCAAAAGAATGGAGCAAAGATCTGAAATAGAGACTTCACAGAGGAGAATTAGAGATGGCCGAGAAACATCTTAAGAACTGTTTAACATCTTGATAATTAAGGAAATGCAAATTTAAAACACTTTGAGATATCACCTCACCCCAATAAGACGGGCTAGGATCGGAACAACGAATGAGTACCAAAATGCTTGGAGAGGTTGCTTGAAGGGGAACACTCATCCATTCCTGGTGGGTGTAAACTGTACAGCCACTATGGAAAGCAGTGTGTAGAACCGTGAAACACTCAAAATGAGCCTATCCATTTGGACCCAGTCATACCACTCCTGGGTTATACCCACAAGACACAACTTACTAACTCTGCAAAGATACATGCACAGCTATGTTTATTGCAGCGCTGTTCACATAGCAAAAAGCGGGAACCAGGCCAGGTTCAACTGACAGTGGATAAGAAAAATGTGGTACATGTAACAATGAGTTCTATGAAGCGTAAAGAGGACAACCATCATGAACTTGCAGTAAATGGATAGTAGCTGAAACAGTATGTTAAGTAAGTAACACAGTCCCAGAAAAACAAACAGACAAATGGTGTCCCCATATGTGGATGCTAGTAAACCAAATAACCCAGTTATAAATATTTATCATGGAGAGGGATGCATAGTAAAAAAACAACAACAGAGAGAACTGCAATCAGAAAATGGACTGAAAAAGTGAATTGGAAAGGGGGGATGGGTGTGAGAGGGACACGGATGTATATTCGATCAAGGCATACTTAATTGATGTGAGCTCAGCAATTAACTCATTTCGCCTAGGAACACGGTTCACATGATACATGGTGTTTTATAGGGACTTAGTAAAGTAAATATGTGTATATTAAACAAGATTGGTTTACAGACTCTGATAAAAACGTTAATGCACATCTGAGTTAAATGTAGCTATAATTCACTGTTGTCCACAGTTGTTGTAAGCACAAAATCTGTAGAGCAATAACTTTGGGTTAGGCACATACAAATGTTCTCTATAATTTTCTCTGTTTTAACAGTATCACCTTGTAGCATTCTCTTTAAGAGAGCTTTTCATGCAAAAATTATTTGCTTTCCAATTAATACATATAGTCCCCCAAAACAAACATGGGTGATTTGAGGAAATCTGTCCTTGATTCCACCCTATAGTTAGTATAATACAACTGTCTTCTGAGACGCATGGTTAAAAAAAGGGGGGGATACGGATAGACATGAAATGTTTTTTAGTCAAAAAACCTTGCAATTCAAATCTGAAAACTAACAACTACGGGAAAAGATTTGTTTGTTTCAACAGGACAAAATGTCACCAACTTAATGGATGATAAAGAAAAGATACAGTTTTGCATGAGTAGGATGTACCAAAAAGTGGCAACTAAAAGGTTGACCCGTCCTGACCAGTGAAAGGAAGAAAAGCCTCAGATTGCCATAATCATCGAACCTTCTCTGTGGATCCTACAGGTAACAACTATTTATAAATGAGTCCTAATGAAAAACTATACCTTCGAGTGCCACAAAGTTTTTGATATTACTCGTTTCCTTTTTTTTCTTTCTTTTTTCGTGCCTACTTTTTCTGTCTTGTCTAAAACTTTTTCCTAATTCTTTTCTTTTCTTTTCCTTTTCTGTCTTTGCGGTTTCTTTTCTTTTCTGGGTTTCTATTCCTTTTCTTTTTTGTTTTGTCCTTGTTCTTTTTTCTTTTTCGTTTCTTCTTTTCTTCTTCTTTCTTTCTTTCTTTTCTTTCCTTGTTCCCTTTTTCTTGTTTTTTCTTTTCGTTTCTTCCTTTTCTTTCTTGCCTTTCCCCCCCCCATAGAACAAGGGAGAAAGAGACGATGAGGATGTCGTTCTCCAACTGTAAAATGGGAAGACAACGAATTATAGAGGTTAATCTCTTATAAAACCAATAAAAATGCCTTCTTTAATTGACTAATAAATAAAACTGTGAAAGGATTAATACTCTGTTTTCAGAAGAAAATATAATACTAAAGTCTTTTGGCTATTCACTTAGGCAAAGTATATTAATGCCGGAGTTCTGACATCAGCAAATGGATTGTTCTACCAGGTGAATGTTGGCCAGGGGAGCCAAGGCCCCAAAAAATGTAAGGGCTCCTTGCCCCTAAGTTGGGATGACCCTGCAGGAGGGAGAAGCAAATAAGACCCTGCTTCCGAGAACCTACGTTAAGGGGAAGGGAATTAATTGAACCGCACACGCAAGTGTAACAATGGCCCTCTGGAATGCCCAGAGAGTGTTTACCAAAGGCCACTAAACAAACAAAGCAAATACGGGTCGCCCTGATCCACAAGACTCCACCGTCAGCACCAGCAATAACACCTCACCTGCCGGAAATACTGTGCAGCATAGGCAGCAAATGTGCCTGATTTAGATATATCCCAATCTAAATTGGCTTGGCTCCTCATTGTATGATAAAACCCCATGGCTGATGCCACAAGCCTACATCCTCTACAGGTCAGGAGATGTTACAAAGCCACAGTAAGACCCTGTCACATTTATCATGGGGTAAAAATGTAATTCAGGCTTAACATATCATCCAAACATATGTTTCTATGCCAAAGTAACCTAACATAAACTATTAGTGCTGCTTTAAATACCTATATAATCTAAGCGCTTGTGCTTCATTAATAGGAAATTAAAGGTACTCCTGAACAAACTGTCAGCCCATGAAAGGAACAAGCCAGAATTGACCAGAAATCCAAGTCATACAGCTCAGAAGAGAGGACAGTTTACTTCATCCACCTTTGCCCCTTTTTCTAAGCCTAGGGAACAATCTGCGGAAGAGGGGCGTGGTAGAATTTAAAGGCTGGCGATTGGGGTGAATTGGTGAAACTACAGCGATGTAGTCTGGACACTCATTTGAGCAACTTGTTGAACAAACAACCTATGTCCCGCCCCCCACTGGATGGTGGAGATGTGGGGGTTTGGGCACAAAAGTCTGTAGATTGGTTTGCAGCGAAGGAATCTTTATACTCAATGGATTATCACCTATAGCTAAAAAATAAAAAAAAAACAAAAAACCTGAAAGATGCAGGACAGTTATGACAGAATACATGATCTGGATGGGGGTGGGGGTGGGGGGGAAGGGAAAGGGAAATAAGGCCTGAGCTGAATTGGAAAATGAAATGACGCAAAATGCACAAACCATCAATAAAATTAATAAAAAAAATAAATGTAATTGTCTGCTGCATGCAAATCTGTGCAACCGTGTCGTGTGCAATGGCCGCGGAGGTCAGAAGAGGGTGTCGGTTCCCATGGAACTGGAGGTCTTTTTGGGAATTGGAGTTTCAGACGGTTTTTTCGGACGGCCGGCCGCCATGTAGGTGCTGGGGATCGAACCCGGGTCCCTCTGTAAGAGCGGTCCGGCCGCTTTAACAACAAAAAAAACCGCTAGGAGGCCATCCTCTCCAGCCCCCCTAAAGTTCTTTTAAACCGAGGACTTAAACACATCTAGATCATCACAGTTAGAGCCATCTCGGGATGAAAGTCTCCTCTGACCCCAAAGCAAGAGGCAATGCTCACGGGCAATATAACGAACGGTTTGTTCCTTCTACTCCCCAGCCTCCTTTCTCTGGGGTCTTCTGGCTGTGATATTTACAACCCTTCCTCTACCCTCATACCATCGTCCCCAGGAAAGAGGAAAAGTCCCTCCCCATCCCACATCCCCACAACTTCCCAGGTCTAGGTTCTGCATTTTCACCTCTTCTTTTGAGACAAGGTTCCCCAGTTAGCCAGGGACAGGCCTGAAGGGCATCTTTCTTCTTTCTGCCTCGGCTCCCCAAGTGCTGGAAGTTACAAACATGTACCACATCCCTAGGAATTTGAGGCCAGCCAGGAGAAGGGGTGGGGGATTTTGCAGGAGGGGGAGAAATATTTCAAGCACGGGTGTATTCTATAAGGAGGAAGGACAGGAAGAGAAGTGTGTTTGCGGCTGCCCAAAACAGAGGACAAGTTTGAAAGCTGGAGTGTGGAGGGAGGGCAAGGGCCTCACTGATCTAGTAGGGAAAACGCGTGAAACTAATGGTTCAAATACATACTGAGTTCAACTGGTAGCGTCGCCAAAAGTGCCCACGCCTAACCTGCATCTTCACTCACTTAGTCTGCTGAAGTGTCTGCTGTTTTAATTACAAACAAAAAACATAAATTACACAATACAACGAAAAAAAAAAAAAAAACATACAACTTAAAAATTACATACAAAATTACAATTACAAAACACCGACTCAAGACGTGTTCAGGTCAAAACTCAGGGTGTTGGTGCGCATGTCGATAGGCCTGCACTTTCCAGCCCAGGGGGGGTGGAGGGTGGGAGGAGTAAGCAATTGAGGTGATCCTTGGCTACATATCGAGTTACAGACCAGTCTGAGCTGCATTAAAACCTCAGGCAGTGGCCTCCCGGTTCCCCTCCGACCCCCTTCCCCTGCCGTATTCAAGTCCAAAAGGAGGAGATTCAGGAACCCCTCCTGTCGCGTGACTTTCCAGAGAAACGTAACTCTCAGTACCCTGCGCCCGCCCGCTTGGGCTGGCCACAAGTATCACATCCTCCTCCTCCACCTCCCCCTTCTATCCCCTCCCCCCGATTCTCCTCCACCCCCTCCACCACCTCTACCCCTTCCACTCCCCTCCAGCCCTTGTACTCCCTCCACCCCCTTCCATCCCTCTCCACCCTCCCCATTCCCCCTCCACCCCGTCCACTCCCCCTTCCACACGGGTCCCATTCCCCCCCCCCCCCCCCCATCAAAAAAAAAAAGAGTCCGCCTTCGACAAAGAACTCGGGGGACTGGTGTGTACTACAACTCCCAGCGTTCCTTCTCTCTTTGTGATTGGCTACAAGCTCCAAGCGCTCCTTGCATCTTGTGGCCTTTTTTTTTGGCGGAGGGTGGTGTGTGTGTGTGTGTGTGTGTGTGTGTGTGTGTGTGTGTGTGGTGTCCCGAGACAGGGTCTCCCTGTAGCCCCAGCTGTCCTGGAACTTACTATGTAGACCAGGCTGGCCTTGAACTCACAGAAATCCGCCTGCCTCTGCAAAAATAGGTCTAGTTACACTTGAGTTTCAGTTAACAGTGCAATCCTTCCTTCTTTCCTTTCTTTTTTCTTTCTAGTTCTTTCTTCTTTCTTTCTTTCTTTCTTTCTTTCCTTTTTCTTTCTTCTTTCTTCTTTCTTTCTTTCTTTCCTTCCTCCTCTTCCACCTTCCTCCTTCATTACCTTCCTTCCTTCCTTCCTTCCTCCCTTCTTTCTTTCTTTCCTTTCTTTCTCTCTCTCCTCTCGTTCTCTCCTTCCTTCCTTCCTCCTTCCTTCCTTCCTTCTTCTTCGCAATTCCCTCCGTCCCTTCTCTCTCTCTCCTTCCTTCCTTCTTTCTTTTCTTTCTTTCTCTTCTTTCTTTTCTTTGCGTTTCTTTCTTCTTTCTTTCTTTCTTTCTCTATTGTTTTTCCTGAAATTTGAGTTTAGGATTTGGTGTATTAAGCCCTTTCATATAAATATTGCACACTAAGCATTTTCATATAAGTACTTTTCAATGTAGCTGTGTCCTGTAGTAGTCTTTCCAGAGTTACTAAATAAAAATGCAGAAGGGTGTTACATTTAATTTTCAGATATCTTCGGTGTGTTAAATAAGGGTTTTCGTGATGTTAACTTGTAATTTTAATCTTTTAAATAAAAAAAATTCAGAAATAAACAATTGGCACTTTTGTAGTATATGTATGTGGCCATTTATTTAGCATATTTTAAATAAATTCATATGTATTGCATAATAAGTAATTTAAACTATGAATTTCAGACTGGGAGATGGGCTCAGCAGTTGTTTAACCACACTGGCTGCTTTTTGCAGCAAGAACTCGGAGTTTGTTTTAATCCCAGCACCCATCATGGCGCGGCTAACAACTCTGTCTGTAACTTTGCACCACCCCCCCCCCCCGTCCCTTTGTTAAGGAGGAATTAGTGCGCTGCTCACTAATAGTAGTTTAGCAGACTTCTTTGGACTTTGTTGATATAGAGGCTTGAGGAGGGGGCAGTCTTTCCCAGGATGCTGGTCCTTGGGATGCCAGGTCAGGTGTAGCCCCCCCCTATGCTTCTGCATCCATCAAAGGAGTTCTGTTACTGGGCCAGTCTCACCGCCTTGGCACACTGTGCTTGTTTTCTTACTATTATAATGGGAAAATTCCTATGTGTTTTGTACTGCTTGAGCACTTTTATGTAAACTCTGTCTAAACGTCAAAGGCTGAACAGCCAAAAAAGACTCTCAAGAGGGCAGCGAGAGTGCTTTTGAGGGGACAATGCACAGGGTCTCTGCCTAATTTCAGTTTTTGGGAATGGACACTGTGGTGGGTTTCTACATGTGACCCCAGCTTCAGGGGATCTTATACCATCTCCTGTCCTCCATGGGCACTGTACAACATGGGCACATTTACATACATGTAGGCATAATGCTCATACACATAAAAATAAATAAAAGTTTATATGTTATACTCAGGAATAATACTGAAATACTACCTAGTAAGAGTAGTCTTGTTGTAATTTGTATCCCAATATATATTTAGAGGATACATTTAATTCTAATACCAAATCTTCTATATACTTTCTAGTACTTTATAGGAGCAATTCCAGTGATATGTTTGGGACATGCACAAAAAATTGTTTATTAAAAAATGTAATGTAAGAGGCTGGAGAGAAAGCTCAATGATTAAGGGCACTGGTTGCTCTTGCAGAAGACCTGGGTTTGAAACCCAGCACCAGTATCCGGCTCACAACTGTCAATGACTCCAGTTTGAGGGGATCTATCACCCTCTTCTGGCCTCCCTGGGCATTGCATGAGATGGGTGCACTTAACATATATTGCAGCAATATGCTTCTGCACATAAACTAAATAACCAAATTAAAAAAATTAAAAAATATATAACTTAGATCAAACATTGGTACATGACTTAATCTCAGTGCTCAGAGGCAGAGACAAGCAGATCTGAGTTTGAGAACAGTCCAGTCTGCATAGAGAATTAAAGACCAGCCAGGGCTTAGGAAAGCTTTTTTTTTTTTTTTTAATTTTTTTATTAATTTTTATTTATTTCTGTGTGTATGAATGTACTGTCTGCATGCAAGTTGTGCACCCCGTTTGTGCAACGCGCGGAGGTCAGAAGAGGAGGATCGGATTCCCCTGGAACTGGAGTTTCTCCTTTTTTTGTTTCAGAGGTGTTCTTAGCCGCCATGTGGGTGCGGGGATCGAACCGGCGTCCTCTTTTAAGAGCGGTCGGCGCTCTTAACCGTAGCTAGGGACTGAGAAAAATGATTAAAAGAAGTTCCATGGCCCTGGGATGGATCTGGGGATGACTGGGACTACCCAGCCTGGGAAGAGTGGGTTGAAGAAGGAGATGAGGACCTTCTTCCTTGGGTTGGAATGGAGCACAGTACATCCATCAGACAGGTATGATAGATCTTCTAGGCACTGTGGCTGGGACAATACCAGTCCACTCACTGGTATTGAACCAAAGTCAGGTCTCACTCACTGAACCAAAGTCAGGTCTTTGGTTCCTCAGGAGCCCACAGTTTGGCAGGCCCTTACCAGCTAGCAGAGCAGAGACTTGCTGGAAGTGTAAATGCCTAGGAGAAAAGAACTGGGCCTGAAAGTAGAAAGTCCCTGGAGCATAGGGAGGGAAGGGCTGTGTTCTGTGCTACCTCCTGGCTCATAACTGTCTATGACTCCAGTTTGAGGGGATCTGCCGCCCTCTTCTGGCCTCCCTGGGCACTGCATGAGATGGGTACTAGTCTGTGGAGGACTGCGTGTGAGTGCTCACTGTGTGGTGCAGCAGCCAGTGGACAAACACACTGAAGGTACCCAGGACTTGTTATTCTTCCTTATTGTAAATTAGACATGTGTAATGCCCTGGGGTNGGCGGGGGTGCTTGGTGGCGCAACAGCTTTAAACCCTAGCACTGTGGGAGGCAGAGGCTGGTGGGATGACTTATGTAGATTCGAACGGCACATCCGGTCTACGGATGTGAGTTTGGTCCGGACCGCTGGGGCTACCGGGAGACCCTGTCTGCAAAGAAAAGACCAACAGTTGACATGAGTTCGATCACTTGTTGTGGGAGGTTGGTCTCACTGGAGGGGCTGAAGCAGGGGAGATTGTCGAATTGGCTCGAGGTTTGCCAGGAAGGGGGGGGTGGTGGGGTGGGGAGGGGGTGGTGGGGGTGTGGGGAGGGTGGTGGTGGTGGGTATGGGGGGGTCTTGGGGGGCGAGTGGAATGAGGGGGGGGTGGTCAGAAATACGTGAATGACATATTGAATCGCCATCTGTTTAACAATTTTTTTTTAATTTTTTATTTATTTTTATCATTGTATGTGTATGAATGTACTGTCTGCATGCAAGTTGTGCACCCGTGTCGTGCAATGCCGCGGAGGTCAGAAGAGGGGTCGTCGGATTCCCCGGGAACTGGAGTTTCCTTGGGAAGATGTGGACGTACTAACCGGTTTCTCAACGCCGCCAATGTGCGTCATGCTGGGGATCGAACCTGGGGGTCAACAAATCCTCAAGGACGTCGGAATACTACTGTAAAAGCCAACCCGGAAAACACAAGTGACGGGAGACCTGTCCACACATATACAGTGATCACCAGAGAAACCTCGTTGGATCCTATTGGCCTACCGGTTTATACGTGACATATACGACGTTCTCTTTGCGGGCACTTGGACCCGCACACACAGTTGAAACCGACCATCTTTAACTAAATCGAAACAAGTTGTGTGTTCAGAAGCATAGTTACAGCAGTCTTCATAGCAGGAATAGAGTTTTCCCCAATTATCTGTGAAGCGTTTAAGGGGCCATTTGTCATAATGACAGTTCTACTGATCTTGAAAGGAAAGGACTGCTTAACTGGCAGCTGGCTCCCTGCTTAGGGCAGATGGACAGGGCATAGAGTCTGACACCTGTCAATCAAATGGAGGTAGAGGGAATCAGCCATGACAGTTATGACCATCCAAAAGGGAACTGACCTGGGTCCTCTACAAGAGCAGCAAGTCCTCTTAATAGCTGGGCTGTCTCTCCTGCTCCAAGGTGGAGATCAATTTAACAATTCTCCGGTCTTTTGGGTACTGCCTGTCTCTCAGGGTTGTGGAACTTTCTACCCTTGGTCTAGGGCTGTGGGGCTCCCCAAAGAAGGGTGGAGACCTGGGAAGCTTGTTTTCCAATAACCCTAGGGTTTTTTATTTATTTAGTATTATGTATTAAAATGGAGAATTGAAGTCCTATTAAAAGAAAAAAAAACTAAAAAAGAGAAACCACTGGAAAAAGGAAGCCAACCAACGACACAAGTAAGGAGCACCAAAAAGAGAGATCAGCACCAAGAAGAAATGAGAGACTCAAAAAGGAACATGTGACATGTACTAAGAAACAACACAGGTATGAAATGAAAAAAGGAATTAGACAACCACACATTCAATCAAAGACGAAAGGAAGAGGAAAAAGCACTCAAGAAGTAGAATGGAGGAAGGAGCAGAAACAGAACAAAGAATACAGACCTGGATAGCAATAACACAGAGCAATTTAAAACTCAAAAAAGACTATGAAAAAATTTAAAATACACAAACGTGGATACAACCAGGAAATATGGGAACAATGATGAAAGGTCAAACGATCCGTCATCATAGGAGAATTAGAGGAATGGAGAAGAACTGCAACTGGACTACGTATTGATCAATCTTCAACATGAATATAGATGGAAAACTTCCCCCACAAACTAAAAATAGACAACACCCATACAAAGTACAAGAAGGACATAGAAGCCCCCAAAACGACAAGACAAAAAGAAACAACACCCACGCCCATATTGTAAGTTAAAGATGGTAGATGCCCAAAACAAACACAAAAATTCTGAAAGTTCTACAAACAAGAAAAAACAGTCACATACAAAGGGCAACCCCTCAGAATTACAACTGGACTTCTCGTCTCAAACCAAGAAAGCTGCAAGAAGAACATGGAGCAAAAGCATTCCCAGTGTTAAGGGACGTATACGTGATGCCAATCCCACAATACTTACCCAGCAAAAATGTCATTTATACTTGAAGGAGAGAGAAAGTCTGTTCCAGACATAAACAAGAAGTGAAAGTAATACATGTCTGGAAAAGCAACTCTTCAGTAAAATACTGAAGCAATTCACACAGGGCAGAAGATCTGAGGAAGCACAATCTTAAACACCTAGGAAAAGAAAACTAAGCAAAACATACCATAGGAAGCAAAAATTCAGACGGCTAGAAGCCCAATGGATAACAAAATGAATAGGAAGAGCATACATCCATCTTTCATTTAAACCCTTAATATTAAGGGACTAAACTCCCCATCAAAAAGGCAAAGACTGGGAGAATGGCATTAGGAAAACAAAACCCATCTATATGTTGTCTACAAAGAACCCATCTCAATTTCAAAGGTAGGCACCAACTTAAGGTGGAAGGATGGAAGAAAAGTTTCCAAGCACATGGTACCAACAAGAACGCAGTGTGGGCTATTCTAAGTATCAGACAAAATAGACTTCAAAGGCAAAAAAAACTTTCCAAAAAGCAGACCAAAGAGGTCCACTACATCTTTATAAAGGAGAACAATTGATGATGAAGATTTCAAATCCAGAATATATATGCACCAAAACACAAGGTGCACCACAACTTTATAAAGACAATTTTTCTTTCAGGATCTCAAGGGCACAGACTTAACCCCAACACACTAACTAGGGACTTCACTACCCCAAGATCCCCTGACAGGTCACACAAGGACAAAGGATAAACAGAGACCATAGCTGAAAAATGACACAAATACACCAACTGCGACTCACAGGACATCTATCCATATTTCACCCCAAACACAAGAGATACACTTTCTACTCAACTCACCTGCATGGAACATTCTCCCAAATCGAACCATATACTGGGAACAGGAAAAAACTCAACAAATCATAAAAGATGAAAGTTTTGATAATTAAAATATTTCATGCATTCGTATCAGACACACTGCAATAAAAACTCAACTGTCAACAGCCAAATAACAACGAAAACCATACACTCCTACAGGACACATGGAGACTAAACAACACTCTACCTGAATACTGAAGTGGGTCAGGAAGAGAAATAAAGGAAAAGAAATAACACACGTTTCTGGAACTGAAGACACCTGATAAAGCAACACAGCAAAATCTATGGACACTTAAATCGCAGTCCTAAGGAGGGAAGTTTATAGCTCTGTGAATCGCTACATTAAAAAACGAAGATCACAAGTGAAAAACGATCAAACAATGCACTAAAAATACTGAGAAACAACACAAATGAACCCAAACGGCAGGAGCCAAGAAGAAATAACAAAATCAGAGCAGAGATTCAATGAATAGAAACAAAAGAAAACCATACAAAAAACAGTGAATCCAAAAGTTTGTTCTTTTGAGAGAATAAACAAGATAGACAGACCTCTAGCCCAGTTAACCAAAAGAAAGGGAACAACTCCAAATCAATAGAATCTGTGACGAAAGGGGAAAATCACAACAGACAATGAAAAGATCCAGACAATCATACAGGACTATTCAAAACTTATACCTACTAAGTTTGAAAACTAGAAAAAATGCATGAATATCTGAAATCCTGGGATCACCAAAGGTCAACCAAGAAGAGATCACAGCCGAAACAGACCAATAGTACAGGAAAAATCGAAGATGTTAATAAGTAGCCTCCCAACCAAAAAATGCCAGGCCCGGATGGTTCACATGCGAGAATTTTTATAAAATATTTCGAGAAGACTTACAACCATTACACTTAATTGTTTAGAAGGATACAAATCGGAGGGACTTTCTCCCAGAATCCTTCTATGAGGCAGCATCACAACACACTACCAAAACCAGGGAAAGATACAACCAAAAAGGAGAACTATAGACCATCTCCCTAATGAACACAGATGCCAAAATTCTAAACGAGATTCTGGCAAATCGCATACAGACATCACATCAAGAAAATCATCCACCATGACCAAGTGGATCATACCAAAGATGCAGGATGGTTCAACATACGAAAATCAATAAACATCATCAAACTAAAATACCTGAACAAAAAAAAAAAAAAAAAAACACCCCATCATCTCAATTGATGCGGAGAAAGCCTTTGACAAAATCCATAATCCTTTCATGTTTAAAGTCCTGGAGGGAATTGGCCTAGAGGGATCATTCCTCACTGGAATCAAAGCCATATACAGGAAACCCACACGCCAATATCACCCTAAATGGGGAAAATGACAGAAAGCATTCCCCTTGAAGGTAGAACCGCAAGGCTGCCCCCTGTCACACCCTCTTCAATATAGTGCTGGAAACCCTTTGCTAAGGCCATAGGCAAAAAAGGAAAAATTAAAAGGAGTTCTAATTGGAAAGAGACAATCAACAGCCTCTTTTTGCTGATGATATGTTGTCTACCTAAGGTATGCCTAGAACTACCACAGAAAACTCCCTAGAAAAATGATTAAGTTTGATAAAGTAGGCAGGATAACAAAATAAATCTAGAAAAATGCAGTAGCTTTCTTACACAAAACCAACACACAAGCCAACTGAAGAATGGACTACAATGAGACCTCCCCCTCACAATAGCCTCAAAAACAATAAACTACGAGTGAACAAACCAACAAGAACACAAAGGACTCTACAAACAAAATGTTAAACACCCTGAAAAAGGAAATTGAGGAAGACATCAGAAGATGTGACAAACCTCCATGCTCAATGATTGGGAAACAAATAAATATAAAAGTAAAAATGTCCATCCATACCCAAACTAGTGTGCAGATTTAAATGCAATCCCATCAAAATCCCCAAGAGTTTCTCTCACAGGCTTGGAAAAAAAATCCTACAATTTCAGTTTGGAAAAACAAAAAGACCCCGAATAGCCAAAAGCAACCTGATTAAAAGCAATACGAGGGGGATCGCTATACCAGACTCAAACTAGACTACAGGGCTATAGTCATAAAAACAAGACGCCGGTACTTGGCACAAAAACAGAACCAGTTGACCAATGGAATAAAACTGAATATCAAAAACCTGAGCTCAATACAATGTCAGTCAGCCCCTCATATTTGACAAGGGGCCAATAAGACACAATGGAGGAAAGACAAAGCATCTTCTCAGCAAGTGCGGTGTTGGCAAACGGATCACCACTTGTATAGAAGAATGAATTAAAACCCCTAAACCCTCTCACCTTGTACAAAGGTCAACCCAGAGTGGACACAAGACCTGCAACGTGAAACCCCAAACTGCTGAGGTGATAGAAGAGAACTGGCGACAGACTACAATGACATAGTTTAGGAAAGAACTTCCTACAATCAGACAGCACGCAACACAGAATAAGATCGACATTGACAAATGGGACCTCATTAACTCAAAAAGCTTCTGTACATCAAGAAGCAATAAAGGAAGATGAGGAGAAAGAACCCACAGAGTGGGATGGAAACCTTCACAGCAGATATCATCTGACAAAAGCATTAATTTTCCAGAGTATACAACAAGCTACTCAAAAAAAATAGAAACGAAACAAACAAATCACTCAAAAGATGGAGCAAAGATCTGAAAGAGACTTCACAGAGAGAATTATAGAGATGGCCGAGAAACATCATACACCTGGTTTAGGTGACTGATAGTTAAACTGGATCTGGTCCTTCAAGGAATCGATGGCTCGTTAAGGCATTAATAACTCTGTGAACCACTTGCAAAATGAAAGAATGTTGACTTCATTTGCCTTGAGAGTTATGATTAGCAATACCACCCACTGCAGGCCAGCATAAGTCTAGGTCCTTTTGGAGGTGGCCTCGGAGCCAAGAAGAGGTTTTTGAACTCTTTGTAAGCAACAGAGTGAGTTCCAGGACAGCTGGAGCTGTGGAGAGACCCTGTCTCAAAAAGACAAAAAAACACAGAGTGAGTTCCAGGACAGCTGGGGTTACAGGGAGACCCTGTCTCGAAAAGCCAAGACAAAAAAAAAAAAAAAAAGAAAGAAAAGAAAACTTTCCTCAAATGAAATCTCACTCAAAATGCCAATTTCAAAAACAAGGCTTCTAGAAACAGAAGTATTGTTTGGCTCACAAGGACTGGGAATGGGATTCTTTTCGTAGTGATGAAAAGTTTCTGGAATTAGATTGTGGAGATGGCTGTGCAGTACTGGGAGAATTCTAAAACCTTTGTCTCATAGTTTCCGGATTCCCCAGAAGGCCAAGTCCAAGGACTCCTGCGAGACTTGAGGAAACTCTGAGCTGTGAGCCCCTGTATGCCAAGGAACAAGTAGCATATTTATGAAATACAGTAACATAGGGCAAATGTTGCCATTCCGAAAGGGACAAATGGGAGCCTAGGAAGGAGAGATGGAACTACAGGAAACGAAAACTCAGCAGAGCGGACTTTATATTTTATTTATATATAGCCCCACGTCCTGCACTTAGGATTTGTGGTTGTGGTATGTTGTTACAGTGGCCTAAAGCAGCGCTCTGTAGTGGCTCATGAGGAAAAGCAATTTCTCTGGCACAGGTGGATACATAACATTTCTTATTTTTTTCTTTTTTATTTTTTTTTCTGTCTTTTGAGACAGGGTCTCCCTGCAGCCCCAGCTGTCCTGGAACTCCCTGCATAGACCAGGCTGGCCTTGAAATCACAGTGATCCACCTGCTTCTACCTCCTGAGTGCTGGGATTAAATGTGTGTGCACCACCATGCCCAGCTGAGACCCAACATTTCAAGCTGTGATAAAAGAGTTAGAGACTGTGCCTTAAAAAAAAGCCAGGTATGATGGCACATGCCTTTAATCCCAGCACTGAGGAGTCAGAGGCAGGCAGATCTCTGTAAGTTCAAGGGTAGCCTGGACTACAAAGTGAGCTGGGGCTACATGGAGACCCTGTCTCAAAAAGACAAAGAAGAAAAGAGTTAATCCAGTTAGGCCAGTCAATCCCCTGAGCAAGGAACCCCTCTTTGGAAGGCTTCACTTTCTCTCTAAAGCTTCCTATCCAGCCAGGTACCTGGCCAGTACACTGATCTCAGACGGCCTTCAAAATTCCTTTTCTCTAGCCCTCTCTACACAGGTGCCTAGATCTACAGGTTTCCTGCTTTGCAGTTTTTATTTTAAACTTTAATAAAATTGTCCTCAACTTTCGTTTTGAGTCCATCCTTAAATTATTTTTTTAAAAAATATTTATTTATTATTTATTTTTATGTGTATGAGTGTACTGTCTGCATGTAAGTAGGTGCACTGGTGTCATGCAGTGCTTCGGAGGTCAGAAGAAGGTGTCAGATTCCCCTGGAACTGGAGTTAAAGACCGTTCTCAGCCACCATGTGGGTGCTGGGGATCGAACCCGGGTCCTCTGCAAGAGTGGTCTGTCCTCTTAACCACTGACCCATCTCTCCAGCCCCCCGTTAAATTATTTTATTAATAATGAGACTAAGAAACCCAACAGGGCAGGGCTGGAGAGATGGCCTAGCGGTTAAGAGCGCTGTTGGCTCTTGCAGAGGACCCGGGTTTGATCCCCAGCACCCACATGGAGGCTGAGAGCCATCTTTAACTCCAGTTCCAGGGGAATCCGACGCACTCTTCTGACCTCCGCGGCATTGCACCACACGGGTGCACAAACCTACATGCAGACAGTACATTCATACACATAAAAAAAAATAAAATAAAAAAAGAAATCTACAAAAAAATCTACAAAAAAAGAAAACCAAGAGGGATCCTAATTTCCTCAGAATATGTGGTGACATTTTGGTGGGATTCCTCCAAATTTCCAGTAGCAATGTGAGCTCCAAAGGTCTTGGGCAGTCCCATCTCCCTGGCCTTGCTGGCTCAGTGCCTGTCTCCTGGGCTGGCTTTGCTTGTTGCCTGTGACTTTTCTCTATGGACATTCCATGTTCTTGGCATCTCTAACTTTCTGTAGTCTCTAGTGCAACTTTGGATCCAACCCACAGCTGTATGCCTGGTTTTCTTAAAACTACCTCCAAGTACACTAACCCTGACATAAACTGTGTGGCCTCACAGGCCGTCTTTGAAATCTGGGTAGAAGTCCCTGTGACTCCACAACTCATGCATTCTGTAATTCCATATGCATTCAAACTCAGCATCGTGTGAATGATATAGGGTGTGTTAGTACAAACAGAAGCCAGACCTGAGCTGCAACCACTTCTGAGTGCATAGACAGATGGTAGAACATGGCAAACACTTCCATAAGCCAGTCTGTGAGGCAGGGAGTCGTGGAGCTCTCTTCTCAAAGCAGTCTTTCAGATGAGTTTATACTGCTGAGCCTTGATCCTGCAATGGATGCTGTCCAGCTAATGGTGTTCTGAAGACATTTCAAGGCATCAATTTTTTTTTTTTTGGTCTTTTAGAGACAGGGACTCCCTGTAGCCCCAGCTCTCCTGAACTCACTCTGTAGACCAGGCTGGCTTTGAACTCACAGAGATCTGCCTGCCTCTGCCTCCCGAGTGCTAGGATTAAAGGCGTGCACCACCACGCCTGGCTCAAGGCATCATTCTTGTTTTGAGGCTAAATACTTGGCTTCCCTTTAGCAACCACACATTCTTTGACCCCAATTTGACAGAAACATTTCTGGCCAAACAAAGTTTTTCAATTTTTTTTTGGCTTTGAGTTAATTTAAAAAGTTTTATATTATTTTTATTTGATGTGTATAGGTGTTTTGCCTGCACATAAGTGGACCTGAAAAGGCCATCAGAGGGCCATTTTGTGTCATTTGAGAATGGCTCCCAAGTTTTGTTCCATTTTAGATGCTGTGTATAATTCCAAAAGTACCATTTTCCAAAACCATAATCCCATTTTTTTGTCTTTTTTACTAAAATCTCAAGTTTTATGCCTGAAGTACAATTTCTCAGGACTTACTATTTATTTATTTATGGTTATACTTTCCTTTTGGATGTTTAAGGCCACTCACTTAGCCCAGAATAACCAAGTTTTTTGTTTTCTCAAGGTCAGTTGAGCCATAATACCATTATTAAAGTTGAACATAAATAAGCAGGTCTGGAGAGATGGCTCAGTGGATATGAGCACTGTCTCCTCTTGTAGAGGACCAGGATTTGATTTTCAGCATTTACTTCATGGCTCAAGACTGTCTGAAACTCCAGCTCCAAGAGATCTGACATCCTCTTCTGACCTCTGTGGGCACTAGGCATGCACATTGTATACATAAGAACATGCAGGCAAATATTCACACACAAAACAAAAATAAATAAATTGTTTGAAAAACCAACAATAACTACTTTACATCAAGGATGATTATTTCAGCCTGTACTTAGCTCATTTTCAATAATTTGATCACACACACACACACACACACACACACACACACAAACAGAGGCAGGTGAATCTCTGTGAGTTTGAGGCCAGCTTGGTTTACATAGTGAATTCCAGGAAAGCTGGGGCTACAAGGAGACCCTGTCTCAAAAAGATGCCCCCCCCAAATAAAGCCAGTAATAAAAGTCCACACTTTTTTTTTTTGGTCTTTTGAAGACAGGGTCTCCCTGTAGCCCCAGCTGTCCTGGAATTCACTCTGTAGACCAGGCTGGCCTTGAACTCACAAAGATCCTCCTGTCTCTGCCTCCCAAGTGCTAGGATTAAAGGCATGCGCCACCATGCTCGGCTCAACACACTTTTTTTTTTAATCTCTTTTTGAGACAGGTTTTCCAATAGCCCCAGATGGCCTGAAACTCACTCTAGCCATGAACTCATGTAGATCTGCCTGCCTCTGGCTCCTGAGTGCTGGGACTAAAGCACACACTTTGTAATTGATAATTCTTTTTAATACTCACTTTATTGAGATATAATTCAGACAGAATACAATCCATTTTAATTAAAATATGCAATTTTCCAGGTGTGATGACACATCTGTAATCCCAACACTCAGGAGTCTGAGACAGGAGGATTTCCATGAGTTTGTGGCCAGCCTGAGCTATATAGCAATTACCAAAGCTACATGGAAATACCATTGGTCAAAAAAAGGGGGGAAGGGCTGACAGTTTAGCAGTGTTTAGTATATTCGTGGAGATTGACATCTATAACCACATAACATTTAGAAGTTCACCACCTCATAAAGAAATAGTGTTCCATTAAGTATTCTCTTCCAACATCTGAACTCCCTTCCCTGACTTCCAGGAAACCTTGCACCTCAGAAATTTTGCCATGTGTTTGTGTCTTCAGGATATTTCAATAAACGGAATATTACAGTACATCGTTTCTTTGCTTCTTTAACTCAGCATAATGCTTTCAAGTTTCAACCATGTTGTGGCATGCCTTTAATCCTAGCACTTGGGAGACAGAGGCAGGGGGATCTCTGTGAGTTCAAGGCCAGCCTGGTCTATAGAGTGAGCTCCAGGACAGCTGGGACTAAAGGGAGTCCCTGTCTCAAAAATAACCCCCCCAAATAGTATCTTATATTTTCCCATTGAAAATAATGTTTTGCTGATGACTATGCCATATTGAACATTTATCCAATGGTCAACATTTAGATTGTTTCCACTTAGCTAAATAATAATGTTTCTGTGATTATTCATTTATACTTTTTTTGTCTTTTAGAGACAGGGTCTCCCTGTAGTCCCAGCTTCAGGCTGGCCCTGAACTCACAAAGATCTGCCTGTCTCTGCCTCCCGAGTGCTAGGATTAAAGGTGTGCACCACCACGCCCAGCTCATTTATACTTTTGATGGATGTGTTTTCCTTTTCTTGGGTATATATCTACCAGAGAGATTGCCAGGTCATATGGTAACTGCCAAAAGTGGCTGGGGCTCAGTGGTAGAGTACTTGCCATGTGAAAGATGCCCTAGTTTAATCCCCAGTACTGCCATAAAAGGAAATCAAGGACCTGTCTATTGATTTTTTCCATTTTACTTCCATGGCAGTGGGTGGGGGTCTCAAATTCTCACATCTTCACCAAGTCCGGTGTTCCTCCTCTCCCCCCTCCTCCCGCCTTCATCAGCCTTTATAAACATTTTTAAAAAGTAATTTTTACATTTATTTTGTGTGTGTGTGCATATGATGTGTGGGTACAAAGTTCAAGTGTGTGTGTGTGTGTGTGTGTGTGTGTGTGTGTGTGTGTGTGTATACACATGTGGGTGCACATGCTATGGTGAGCAGGTGGAGGCCAGTTCTCTCCTTCTACCATGTGGGTCCAATGGATCAAATTCAAGTTGGTGGGCTTGGTGACAAATATCTTAACCTGATGACCCATCTTGCTTTCCCATTCAAATTTTCTTGGTTGTGATAAAGTTGAGCAATGCATGTGAAGAGAACAGTCAGTGACCGTCTATGTCTGCTATCTGTACCTAAGTGTTTTGCTCTGTGTATCTCACCTTACCCTTGATCTGTCTTTTAAATACACATCCATGTATTTAATCCACTTAGTCCATGCAGAAACAGGGAGCTGCCAGGCATAATAGCATACAACTTTAATCCTAGCAATTGGGAGGCAGAGACGGGCGGATCTCTAAGAGATCAAGGCCAGTCTGGTGTATAACAAGTTCCAGGCAAGTGGGGGCTACAGGAAGACCCTGTTTTAAAAAGCCCACAAACAAACAAACAAACTAACTAACTAACTAACTAACTAACTAACTAACTAACTAACAGAGAAATGGTTAAACCACGTGGCCCTGATGTAGTCCATGAGGACTAGATCAGCAGGTTCTGTGGTGTGGACCTGGGGTGACAGCTGTTCCAGGTCACCTGGTTCTGCCTTCCAGACTGAGTCCTGTGTCCTTGCCTGACCCAAGCCAGGGTGTTCTGCTCAGGCTTCAGCAAGATGAGGTAGCACTTGGGGATGAAGATTCCACCCAGAAGCCCAGCTGTGGAGACCAGGATGGAGAAGATCTCCACAGCCACAGTGGACCTGCCCCGGGCACTGTGGTAGAGGGGCAGGAAGGCTATCCAGACACTACAGAAGAGAAGCATGCTGAAGGTGAGGAACTTAGTCTCGTTGTAGACATCTGGCAGGCCCCTGGCCAGGAAAGCTACAGAGAAGGTGCCCCCTGCCAGGAGGCCGAGGTAGCCCAGCACACAGTAGAAGGTGCCACCAGAACCCTCCTGGCACTGGATGACAATGTGGCTGGGCTCTGACTCTGTATCCCTGTCTGGGAATGGTGGGGAGGTGATCAGCCAGATCCCACAGAGAAAAACCTGCATTAAAGAAGCATTGAGGACCACTGAGGTAGAGGCACCAGGGCTCAGGCACACCTGGACGCTGTCCCCTGGCCTGCTGACCCTGAAGGCCAGGAGCACTGTGAGAGTCTTGGCCAGAACAGAGGAGACAGCCATGGTGAACACTACTGCAAACGTTGTCTGGCGGAGGAGGCAGGTGGTGGCAGAGGGCCGGCCAAGGAAGAGCAATGGACAGAGGGCACAGAGGAAAAGAGAGGTCAGGAGCAAGTAGCTGAGGGTTCGGTTGTTGGCCCTGACCACAGGTGTGTCCCGGTGTATCAGGAACACTCTGAGGACCAGCACAGCCAAACCGGCCAGGAAGATGGCGGCCAGAGCAAGAAGCAGTCCCAGGGGTTCGTCAAAGGCCAGGAAGATCTCTGTCCTGGGCAGGCAGCATTCTCTGCTGTGGCTCGAGTACTGTTCCTTGGGGCACAGAAGACATCTCTTCATGTCTGTGGGAGACACAAAGACACCATGTGCACAAGGTGATGGTTACTCCACTAGCTCTAAAGGAAGATACACCAAGCATCAAGTGCTCTGACAAGCTTTCCAACAATGAATGTGTTTATGAATTATTCCTAATGACCAGGGCTGGAATGGGTGACATTAAGGCACAAAGAGTGGATGGACAGATGACTCAATAGTTAAGAGCAGTGGAGACTCTTGCAGAGGACACTGGTTCGGTTCCCAACACTGACATGGCAGCTAACAACCATCTATAACTCCAGTTTTAAGAATAGCATTCTCAGCTGGGCGTGGTGGCATATGCCTTTAATCCTGTACTCTGGAGGCAGAGGCAGGTGGATTTCTGGAAATTCAAAGACAGTCTGGTCTACATAATGAGTTAGTTCCAGGCCAGCTGGGGCTATAGGGAGACTCTGACTCAAAAAGACCCAAAACAAAAACAAAACAAAAGAATATTGTTCCCCACACCATTCCTACACGAAGTCCACAGCCACATGCAGACTGTACAACATCTCAGTGGTTAGGAATTAGAAGAGGATCCCGGTGCCTTCTTGGCCCCTGCAACTCTAGCCTTACCTCTTTGGTCTGCAAACTGTCCCTCTGGGCAGGGACTGCAATCAAAACAGCAGTGAGGGGCTCCAAGTCTGGACATTTTGCTGAACCCTGGAGAGCAGCTATTGCTGCAGACGGAGGTAGGCACCTGGTAACAGTGAACATGGTGACAGCAGTGACTGTCCAGGGATAGAGATACGTGACCCACCCTGAGAGGCATGTGGGAATGAAACTTTGTGTGTGGCTTGAAGCGAGAACTTGTAAGACCTGTCCTGGGGGATCTCCAGTTATCTAATATCTCTGTGGGTGGTCAGAGTTATCTGTAGCAAGAAGATTCAGGATATTACAATGATTCTTGCTTCACCCTATCTCTGCAAATTTCCAGGCCCCTTCCCTTGAGGCATTGAGCAAAATGTCACACCTCTAGTTACCTGTTGCACAAACCAGAGCTCTGTAGCCACCCCCCAATTAGAACCAAGGTGGCTCACCCCTCCCTTCCACCTGCTTCCCACTTCCTTGCCCAGAGCACAGTAGAATTCAATATATAGACCTCACTGACAGAAAATAAATGGAGTTCCTATCCTCCCTGGCTCTCCGAGTGTGTGTGAGTTCATTCCTTTCCATGGGTGATCTCCTGTGGTTTTCCCTCTCCCCTTTTTGAGGGAGCAAAACCTAGAGACTGTCATCCTGCAGGCAGGAGACAAGTCCTGGAGCTGAGCCAAGAAGGGAAGGACATCGTGTGGAATGTGGTCATGAGTGACTCAAAGACATTGAACAAGGACAACTACAACGATAACTGATGCCCAATGTGGGGATTGACTTTCCACCAAAGGAAAAAGGAAACAAAGTATTTCTCAGGCTCTCTCTTAGCCCCTGATTTCCCCCACATGAGGGAAACCTTGGAGGGTTTTACCATAGAGACAAGGAGATACTCCCCTCACCAGGGTAGTCACGACCAGCTATAGTATATATCTGTGGAATTTAACTCTTTTCCCATTAGAGATTAATCTTTGAATCTGCTTTAAGTCTCTGTCCTGTATATGGCCAGCTTGGCATATCTCTATGGAATTCTCTCTTCCCATGAGATTAGTTTTTTGAACTGTCTCTTTCCCTAACCACTAGCATTTCCTATCTTTATAAGTCTCTGTCCTCTATATGGCCAGCTTGGCACATCTCCGTGGAATTCTCTCTTCCTGTGATGTTAGTCTTTTGAACTGTCTCTTTCCCTAACCACTAGCATTTCCTATCTCTCTTTATCATGGGTAACAAACAGACACGCCAAAAAGACCCACAGGCTAAGAAAATAAAAATGGGGGCTGGAGAGATAGTCCAGAGGTTAAGAGCACTGACTGCTCTTGCAGAGGACCCGGGTTCCATCCCCAGCACCCATATGGCGGCTGAGAACCTTCTTTAACTCCAATTCTAGGAGAACTCCAGTTCCAGGGGAATCCAAGACCCTCTTTTGACCTCCACGGCATTGCATGACACAGGTGCACAAACCTACATGCAGACAGTACATTCATACACATACAAAAATAAAAAATAAAAATGCTCCTTAAGATTTGAGGAGTTAAAATTTCCACACGGGAATCTGCCTCCTTTTGGAGTGAGACTCTTAATATTGCCCTGTGGATGTCCCCTGCAGAATTATGGAATTCAGAATTCTGGACGCATGTGGCACAGAACTCTAGACAGCGAAAAAATGCTCCAGGATCTCTCACGTTCTTGCCACTACTAGCCGCAGTGAGACAATGCTTAGGGCCTTCTCACCAAACCATGCCAGGAAAGGAAAACAACAAAATTAAATCACAGACCCCCCTCCTCCCAAGAACCTGCTAAAATTCCCCTTTCGAACCCCAATAAAATTCCCTCTGAAAGTCCCCAAGCTCCAGACCCATAAAAATAGAACAGGATAATCAAAACACCCAAGTGGCTAGCCTTAACCTTTCCCGTAATTATCAGCCACTAATTCTCAAGGGGCCAGAAACACCTTTGTCCCCAACCTCTTCCCTCTCTGCTACAGAAAAACTGTGCCAAATTCGGGACAACCCAGGTCTTCAATTACAGACATTCCCCATTAATTTAACTCCAACTCAGGGTCGTCCTCTAAACTGGTACCCATACCAGGCAAGTGAGTTAAAAGAACTCAGGCAAGCAGTCAGAGAGGATGGTGTCTAGGCACCATAGACAAAGTCCATTCTCCAGAGCTTTTGTGCTTCTCCTAACACTCCTCAAGACTGGAGAGATATATGTACATCTTCACTTCCAGATCTGTTATTTTTACAATGGGAAACATTGTACAGAGACAAATATCTCCAAGTTTGGAGAAGTGAAGGACAACCTAAAATAGACTGGGGTTATGAAGAGCTCTTTGGAGAAAGAGATTTTAGCACAGGGACACAACAGGCTGGACTGGCCCCAGGGTACCTTGACCAGGTCTGCCTTTGCCCCCTACAGGCCTGGAATCGAATTACACCACCCACTGAATCCCAGGCCTACAAGATGAGGTATCTTTCAGGAAGCATCTCAGTCACAGGTGATGGCAGACTGAAGGGGTGCCCTTGAGTGTATTGGAGGAAGGGCTCTTCCTGGCTAGGGGCAAATCAGGAATTCCCGCCTTTCCATTCTCTCTGGGATTCCAACATCGAGAGCTATATGGGTTGGCAATGGCTTACGGAGCCATCACCAGTTACCCGTCAAGTGTCCTCACTTGTCTGAATTACTCAGAAAGTTTTTTCCTCCTTTTTAGCTTTTTTTCTTTCCTTTAGATCTTGGCCGGGGCCCACATATGCTGGTTACTTTTTTTCAACTAGAAACAAACCAGAGTCCACTGGGAAGAGGCAACCTCAACTGAAATATTAACCTCCTTAGACAGGCCTGTGTACCTGTGTGTGAGGCATTTTCTACATTGCTCATTGCTGTGCTAAGGTTGGGGCCACTGTGGGCAGTGTTGTGACTATTCAGGTGGGCCCGGGCTGTATAGAGAAAGCTATCTGAGCTAGCCAGAGGAAGCAAGCAGGTAACCCAGAGTTCCTCCATGGTCTGTGCTTCAGTTCCTGCCTCCAGGTTCCTGCCCTGACTTGCCTCAGTGGTGGATGGGGATGTGGGAGTGCAAGCCTTTCTTCTTTCCCCTCAATGGCTTTTTGTTTTATCACAACACTGGGTGGGCTTTCCCTGGAACTCTGGGCATTACTGAGGTCCCTCCACATGTCATGTGACTGCTTATGGACCATGTGACCCTTTCCCCATTTTCCTCCTGTATGCAGTTATTGAGATTTACAGCTTGAAACTGGGGTGGATAGCTTCAGTTGTCAACTTGACACATGTGGGCGGAGGGAACCGGAACCGAGAATTTTCTCCATTGGATTGGTCTGTGGCCATGTGTGGTCTTGATTGTTGAGTGATGCTGGAGAAGCCAGACAGCTGTGGGCAGTGCCACCCCTGGGCAGGTGGTCCTGTGTTGTATAAAAATGTAGGCTGGGAGCTGCAGAGTTGGCTCATCAGGTAACAGCACTGATTGCTCTTGCAGAGGACCATGGTTATCTCACATTACAGCTAACAACCACCTGTAATTCAAGTTTCAGATATCCAATGACCTTTTCTGACCTCTGTGGGCACTGCATCATGCGGGTGTAGTTACATGCATGCAGGAAATACACTCATACACATAAAATTAATAAATAATAAGTATTTTTTTAGAAAGCAAGCATGCTGAGCTAGCTGTGGTGGGACACACCTTTAATCCAAGCACTTGAGAGGAAGAGGCAGGTGGATCTTTGTGAATTTGAGAAGAGCCTGGTCTACACAGAATTTCCAGGCATGCTAGGGCTGCAGGGAGACCCTGGCTCAAAAAGACCAAAAAAAGGAAGGAAGGAAGGAAGAAACAAAGAAAGAAAGAAAGAAAGAAGGAGAAAAAAAGAAAGAAAGCAGGCTGAAGGGCTTAAGAGACTGCTCAGCAGTTAGAGCACTGGCTGCTTTTGCAGAAGACCCAGGTTCCATTCACCAGACTGGTGGCTAAGCCACTTGGTGGCTAACAGCCATTTTAACTCCAGTTCTAGGAAATCTGAGGTCTTCTTCTGCCCTCTGTGGGCATAGCACTACACAGGTTCACTCACATACATGCAGGCAATACACTCATACACTTAAAATTAAAAGACTAAAGCCAGGTGTGGTGGCGCTCGCCTTTAATCCTAGCACTTGGGAGGCAGAGGCAGGTGGATCTTTGTGAGTTCAAAGCCATCCTGGTCTACAGAGTGAGTTCCAGGACAGCTGGGGCTACAGGGAGACCCTGTCTAAAAAAAAGACAAAAAAAAAAGACTAAATAGAATAGTGAAAATAAATACATAAATTAAAGGAAAGCAGGCTGATCTTGGGCCAGTGGAGTGAGACAATAATCAGCTCGCTCCATGGTCTGTGCTCCATGGTCCTGCTTTGATTTCCTGCATTGGCTACTGGTGATGATGGCTTCTGAGTCATAAGCCAAATAAACTCTTTCCTCTTCAAGTTGGTTTTGGTCAGTCAGTGTTTTTATCACAGCAACACAAAGCTAACTAATACACATACCCTATTGTTTTTTTTTCCTAAATACTAATAAATGTGTCCTCCAGCTTCACAATTTGGAGGTATGGACACTCTCACCACCATACATACCCATACACACACCTTTCCTCTGCACACTCAGGGGTCCCTTATTTTCATGGGGTTTGCAAAGATGGCTTGGCACAGGCAAGAGTTATGAAGAAGGAGGTGCTGGATTCTGGGATCTCCCTGGAAGAATGGAACCTAAATCCCTTTCCAGAACAAGTTCACTGAACAGCACTTCAAGAAAGCCCTCTCAACACTGACCAGGTGTATGAGAAATCTGAGAATCAGAGTCTCATTCTCAACTGGAAAACATAAAGACCAGCATTGATAGGAGATGTTATCAGAAACCAAGTTAGCCAAGGTTTCAGAGGACATAAATTATGTCTCCTGCCGCTGGAGTGTTTCTGTGGGCTAGAGTGCACAGCTAGACACTCCTTTGCCAAACATCAGCTGATTTTACTAAGAAATGTTATGACTTGAACAGTGCCTTCAAGTGAGCAACAGAGTCCAGTTCAATGTGTGCGGCTCTGATCTTTTCCTTTCCCTTTTCTCATGTGTGTGGTGTTAATGTGTGCATTCCTGTTTTTGCACTGTGTGTGTATTTATGTGTGTACATATACATGTGTGTTTGTGGAAGCCTGAGGATGTTCTTTGGACTCTTTCACTGAGGAAGGGTCTCTCAGCCACAGCTCCATAATAAGACTAGTGTTGATGTCAGCTTGTTCTAGGGATCTCCTGGTCCATCTTGTGAGGCTGGAATCACTGGCAGGACGAGACCCTCACTTGGCATTTATGTGGGTTCTGTGCATTCAAACTCTGATTGTATGATTTTTTTGGCAAGTGCTTTAGCCACTGATAATTCTGTCCAGCCCCAGCTCTGATTTTTTTTTCACTTTTGGTGGTGAATATAAGTGTTTCCCAACTCAGAGAAAGGTCTCATATTAAGGAAAGAGCTTCACCAGTTATAACTGGCTTAATCTAGAACAACACCTTCATGCATCAAGTAAGGTGAACGACCTGAGTTTTCCTCTGATTCTAATACACCAGACAGGATCATCACATGTAGGAAAATTACCTGGATGTGTTCCTTCAAATGGACTGTCATTCTGTCCCCTGAAGAGGTCTGAGGGTCAATCATTCCTATGTGAACCAAGTGGAACTCACCCTTGGGTGTCTTCTGCCCTTGGAAAATGTCAAATTTTGTCACTAAATCTCCATTGGCATCAAACACAACCTCATTTCCATCAGGAGTCTTGAAGTGCACCTTCCTGAGGGCGTGGAGCAGCTGGGAAAGGAAGAAGGAAGGGTGACATGGGAGAGTGACCATGGCCAACTCGGGACTGGTTCAAAATGCCACAGTCGCCAGGCGTGGTGGTGCACGCCTTTAATCCTAGCACTTGGGAGGCAGAGGCAGGCGGATCTTTGTGAGTTCAAGGCCAGCCTGGTTCACAGAGAGAGAGTTCCAGGCTAGCTGGGGCTACAGGGAGACTCTGTCTCGAAAAGACAAACAAACCCACAAAAAACAAAAACAACAAAATGCCACAGTCTATTGGTCCCTGAAATGAGCCAGTGCTGGTCACACACATAGACACACACACACATACATAGACACACACACACATAGACACACACAGAGACACACACACAAACACACACAGACACACATAGCACAAGTTGAAGAAATCAGTTCTTATTCCTCCATGAGGGACCCAGGAATGGAAATCAAACACAGGATGTCAGCCTTGGTGGCAAGTGTCCACTGAGCCGTCTTGCTAGTGCTACAATTTAATTTTTAATGATTTTTGAGTGGTTGGATGAACCCCAAAATATCACAGTATGCCTTTCCTCTAGGGTTTGGTTGAGCCCTGCCTTGCTGTCCTCACCATCCCATCCCACTAGCAGACTCTAAACCCCAGCAGGACTTCAGACTGGCACCAGCCCACATAGAATGCTGTCACTTAGTCCAGTTTTCACACACGTTGAGTCCCAGCCTCTTCCTACTTGTCTCCCTGGGAGAGTTGACACACTATCACCTACAATGTCAGTTCATGGGGACTTCTTCTAACATTCTCTTCTGGAACTCCGTGCAACTTCCCAACATTCCAGTCTCTTCACTCAGTCCTCATTCCTTCATCTGCTCTGCGTCTTCTCCCCAACACACAAATGTAGACTTCGTTGCACCCACATATTTTTGGTTTTGATGGGGTCCAGGCTGGTCTTGAATTGGAGATTCCCCTGCCTCAACCTATTGACTGCTGGGTTGATGGTATCATGCCTGGCCCCTTATAAATTCGAATATGCCTCCCTGGGCTAAAAAGCTAAGATTTTTTACTGTCCATCTGTTTCACAATCATATGTACCTTCATCTATTAAGCAGTAGAGACCCATTTATTCTGAGCGAAATGAATGAACACCCCCCTTCCTTAGTCTCCACCTGCACTGTTTCCTCATCAGTGAACAGCATTTCCTCTGAGAGTCAGCTTTCAGATCTGTATAGGCTACCAAAGAAGTGGCCTGAAGTATATAGAAGAAGTGGACTGAAGAAGATAGAAAGGCAGATAGATAGATGACAGATGATAGATGATAGATGATTAATGATAGATGATAGATTAGGTAGATAGATGAGAGATAGATGGGAGACAGATGATAGATTAGATAGATAAATGATAGATGGATAGATATAAAGACACAGGGAGTAAATGAACAAATATATTATTTACATATATGAAATTGTCAAATGATCTGCTTTGGCTTTTATTGGCACAGGGTCTCCCTGTAGCACAGAATGCCTTCCATCTCACAGAATCAACTTTCCACTGCCTCCCAAGGGCTGGGAAGAAAGGCATGTGCCATCAGCCCCAACTTCAAAGAATATTTGTAAAAAGAAAACTGGAGAGATGGCTCAGCAGTTAAGAGCACCGACTGCTCTTGCAGAGGACCTGGGTTTGATTCCCAGCACCCAGATGGTGGCTAAGAACCGTCTTTAACTCTAGTTCCAGGAGAATCCGATGCCCTCTTCTGACCTCCACAGCATTACACGACACAGGTGCACCAACCTACACACAGCACACTCACACACATAAAATAATAAAAAAATTAAAAAACCTAAATAAAAGCAGGGCCATGGCTCAGAGGTTAAGGTGAAGCCACACAAGTACGAGCCCTGTAGTTCAAATCTCCTGGAAGGCAGAGACAGATGATCCCCAGAGCATGCTGACTAGTGAGACCAGCCACACCGGCTAAATCTGTGCTTGATTGAGAGCCCCTGCCTCCATGAATAAGGTGAGAGGATTCATGACATCAACGTGAGGCAGGTACACACATGCCCTTGTGCCTCCACACACATGTGCCCATACATTTGCAAAGCATGCAATCACACACATGCACACAACATACAGAACATGTGAAAACTGGAAAAAACTGAAATGCATTTGACATCTATCTGAAATTGCGACTTGCAGCAAGGCTGTATGAAAAATCATTCACCGCGAAGTTAACCAGAACTCATATTTGGGACACTGACACCTCTATTTACTCTTCATCTGAAATTTGGATTTTCCTGTACTTGCTTAGTCAATCAACCACGCAGCAATGAGATTCCCCTTAGATCTTAGACATGTATCATGGGTTCCTCATCCAAGATGCCTTCCACGTGGAAGCATAAGACATCCTCCTAGGGGAATGGGGTCTGTAGCTATAGTTGATCAGAACCAATATCCTGCTCCTCCACCATCCCCGAACCATCCACTTGGCATTCTTCTCCCTCACCTGCCAGGGCTGCAAATCTGGAACATCTGTATCTGTCCAGTCTTGGTGCCTATAGCCCATCAAGTCTTGCAGCGCATGCGCGATGCTGTACACAGCTGTGTAGGCAGCGTCAATTTTGCTCACTTCCGGGAAGGGATAAGGTTGGCTTCCTAGGCTCTCGTTTCCTGAGCAGAACCGGACACCCTCTGTGAGCGTGTTGTTCCTGTGGGGCCAGGTACACTTAAAGGTGAACTCCCAGAACCTCTCTATAAACATGTCCTCTGGGGTCTGGCTGGGGCGGAGCTGAGTCAGGAACTCATAGAAGCCTGGTGCACTGCTGCTCCGATAGAGAAGGCCGAATGAGCCTTGCAAGACCTGGGAAACCCCTGGAATGGTCAGGGCGAGCGCCATGTGCAGAGTGCCCTTGCTGACCCAGACCTGGCCCTTAACACAGAGCTGCAGTAAACCACTCAGTATGAGCCGGAAATTCATGTTGCTCAGGAAAACCAGGACCACCGTGGCGGTGCTTCTCTGCATCTTGTGGACAATAGCTTGAATCTTCTCCAGAGACTGCTGGGAAGGGACCTGGAGGTGGAACTCAATGCAGACACCAGCCTGGCCCAGCTCCTGTGTGGCTAGAGCACTGGCCTGCTGGCCAAAGTCATCATCCTGGGCTAGAATGCTCACCCAGGACCACTGAAAGTGAATGACCAGCTGGGTGACTGCATGGGAGGATATGAGGTCACTGGTGAGGGTCCGAAGGAAAGACGGGAACTGAATCTTGTTGCTGAGGCTGGGCAGTGTGGAGGAATAACTGATCTGTCAAGAAAGAACCCCACAGCAAGAGAGTGGGTGAGATCTGGGCTGAGGAACAGGTCAGGATGTGGAGAGAGGACTCTGCACTTAAGAGGGACTTTTGCTCCTGCAGGAGACCTGAGTTCCCAGCACTGAGAATGGGCAGTTCACAACCACCCATCCCTCCAGCTCCAGGGTTCTAACACACTCTTCTCCCCTTCTTGGATACCTGCATACATGTGGGAGACACTTACCCAGACCTATACACATAAAAAAGAAGAGTTTCTTGAAAATACTTGAGAATCATGCTGGGAAAATTCTGCTGGTTCTACTGAGAATCTGTGTGCCCTTCTTTAGCTGCTTCATCCAGACACAGCCCCTGTGGCTCCTAGAAAGAAGCCCGCGGCCGATTACCTGCCATGCTCTCAGCAGCTGTCCTTTGCCCTGCCCCTCACAGTCAGTTCCTAAGCTTCAGTCAAGCAGGCTAGGTCTCTGGTCTGCAAAGAGTGTATTGGTCACTGTTTCCTAATTTTATTAAATATTTATGTGTGTGTGTGTGTGTGTGTGTGTGTGCCTGCATGCCACAGTGTGAATCAGAAGACTACTTTTAAGACTCAGTTCTGGGGCTGCAGAGATGGCTCAGCAGTTAAGAGCACGGACTGCTCTTGCAGAGGATCCAGGTTCGATTCCCAGGACCCACATGGTGGCTAAGAACCGTCTTTGACTCCAGTTCCAAGGGAATCCGACGCCCTCTTCTGACCCACTCGGCATTGCACGACATGGGTGCACCAACCTACATGCAGAAATACACTCATACACATAAAAAAAAAAAAAAAAGGACTCAGTTCTGTTTTTCAGCATAGGTTCTGGGGATTGAGCTCAGGTCGACAGGCTTGCCAGCAAGCACCTTAACCCACTGAACCATCTCACGGTCCCTGGAATAGACCAATGAACTGTTCTTCATTGCTGGTAACATTAAGCTCTTATCCTCAGGACATTGTATGATTTTCAAGGTATAAGAGATGAGGAATCTAGGTTGTCAGATTGTTTAGCAACCAATTAAGGAAGAAACGGCACCATATTCTCTAAGGAGAGAGTAGCTCCTTGAGATGTGGGGAGCTCTGTTTGGTTTCTGAGTTTGCTTTTGGTCCATGGCTGAGGTGCACAAATAGAGCTGCTCAGCCTCAGGGCTTCTTCTCTGAGTGCAAAACCTTCTCCCACCACAGGAGGGCAGTAATTAAACAGGCAATGTAAAGGTCTTTACATTCAGGCTCTCCATGGTTGTTTACTGAGGGATAAAGCTGTGTCTCAAGTATGTAGTGCTGTCTGATTTTGGAAGAAAACACAAGATATCGAGTCAAGTTTGGATTTTGTGTAAACAGTGATAAGTTTTACTTTAAGCTTATCTCAGAAAACACATTATTAAAAATGAACAGTGTTTTCATAGAAATACTGGAACAAACCTACGCTAAGAATAATTGATTTTTTTTCTCTGAAATTCCTATTTATCTTAATTTTATCTTGCAGCCCTAGAAGATTGAAAACAAGTTCTTGATATGATATATTCAAGTTTGTTTTGTGAACTTGATGGTACTGTGTGAAGTCATAGCACCAAGGAAGCTGAAGATGGAGAATCAAGGGTTCAAGGCAGCCTGGGCTCACAGCGAGATGCGCTCTCAACACCCAACTGCCAAAAAGAATTGAAATTCAATTTCTCTGTGTGAGTCATCATGCCCAGTGTAAGAAGTGAAGTTTCTCATTATTTGAATATAAATATGCCTGAATTTAAGAGGTTAGAGAGATATCTCAGGGGTTAAAAGCACTTGCTTCAGAATCATGACGACAGAAGTTCAAATCCCAGCACCCAATAAATAAGCCAAGCAATCTGGTCACACCTGTAACCTCAGCTCCAAGTGGGGAGGAGACATGAGGATGGCTGGGATCACTGGCTTCCAGCCTAGGGAAGGTACCTTGAACCCTGAGTTCTGTGAGAGATGCTGCCTCAAAGAAATAAGTGATGAGTGATAGAGGAGGACGCCTAGTGCCCTCCTGTGACCTCTTCATGGACACACAGGTGCACACAGTCACACAGATACATGGAAATCCACAAATATATTCAAATATGCCTGGATCTAGGAAAGAAATTAACCTGCCTTACAGCTGGGCAACATGAATATTAGGGCAAGGTAAAGCCAGCCTGAGCTACATAGTGAGTCCTTAGGCAGCTAGGATACATAGTGATACTCTGTCTCAAATAACAAAAGCATGCCTGGCAAGGAGGCCCATGCCTTTATTTCAAACACTTGGAAGTTAGAGTCAGGTAGATCTCTATGAGCTCAATGTCAGCCTGTTCTACATTGTGAGCTCTAAGACAGGGCTACACAGTGAAACCCTGTCTGAAATACTAAAACAATATAAAACCCCACCACTACCCACAACAAAGAAAAACCCAGAACAAAAATAAAGGCTGGAGAGGTGACTCAGTGGTTAAGAGAATAACTGCACTTGCAGAGGACCTGGATACAGCTCCCAGCACCCACATGGAGACCATGAGCAGGAACCAGGCTCTGCATTGGAGCTCCTCGGTACTTGGCCCTTCACCATCAGTTTCACAGCCTCCATTGTCTTTGATGAAGGGACAAGGCTTTGAGCAACTCACCTGGGGAAACTTGTACAATCCCAGAAGCCTGGCCATGGGGACCGACAGATCTGAGCGGGTGTCCCCAACCAGGGCCGCCTGAGGAGGGCCATGCTGACAGGCGTAGTTGGGGATGGGCTCCTCCTGCCTGGTGAGAAAGCTCAGTGTCTCATGGAGCGCTGCATGCACAGAGTCCCCGGAGTTGCGGATGGAGAAGCCCAGCGTCAAGTTGGGCAGCAGGTGGGCGCTCCTGTTAATCTCCTCAGTGGCATAGACGAAGCTCTGAGCCACCCGGTAGCCCCACATGGACACACTGAGGGAAAGAGAAGCCACGTTTATCACTCATGCTGCGGTGACTCCATGGAGAATGAACACATCAGTGACTCTATGTGACTCCAATACCGAGCCACAGATGTGCATGGTCAACTGGCAGCCACGGGGACTGTGGAGACAGTGGTCAGATGGGCAGATCAGGGAGAGAGGAGCAATCACTACAGATCTTGTACCCAGCACGGAGGTTACAGTTAGCTGTGAATGTCTGTTTCTATGCTGCTGAGAGCAGGAGACAGAACATAGGAGGAGAGATGGGAAATGCTGTCCCCAGGGCGAGGCACGGCCACTGCAAACGTGACCTCCCAGCAGGGGCACAAGACAGCCTGTCAGCAGACATCACGAATCTGGAATCTGCTCCTAGGCCTTACCCTTCCCTATGGAACTGTCGATGAGCGATGGATTCTGGGACAGGGACAGTGTTTGCTTTGGGTTGTGTACCAAATGGGCCCAGCAGTCCCCAGTGGACAGTTACGAACCTTTGATCACATGGGAGTTCCTGGTAAGAACAGTTGGAAACAAAAGAAAATAAAAAGTTAGGAATGTGGGAATCAGACCTGCAAGGAGGAGAGGGGGTGACAGGAGAGGAAGGGAGACCAGAGAGGGTGGGTTAGTATAGACAGAATGTACATTACATGTGTTGAAATTGCCAGAGAACAGGGGCTGGAGAGATGGCCTAGTGATTAAGAGCGCCGACTGCTCTTGCAGAGGACCTGGGTTCGATCCCCAGCACCCACATGGAGGCTAAGAACTGTCTTTAACTCCAGTTCCAGGGGAATCAGACACCCTCTTTTGACCTCTGTGGCACCGCACGACACGGGTGCACAAACCTACATGCAGACAGTACATTCATACACATACAAAAATAAATAAAAAAAGAAATTGTCAGAGAACAAATGTGCTCAGTTCTTTTGATTGCTGAGAAGAGATTGGATTTTCTTATGAGGGATAGTTTAATGTAGCCAGGGTTGATCTCAAACTCACTATATAGTAGAGGATGATGTTGAACATCTTTCGTGTATGTGATATGCATGTGGAAGCCATAGTTTGACTTGAAGCATCTTTTTGAATCGCTTTGTGTGTGTGTGTGTGTGTGTGTGTGTGTGTGTGTGTGTGTGTGATGTGTCTGCCACATGTAGTATGAAGTGAATTTGGAGGTCTGGGAACAACTTTGTGGAATCAGGTTTCTCTTTCCATGTTCATGTGGGTCCCATGGATGGACTCAACTCAGGTCATCCATCAGGCTTGGAAGCCATCTCGGTGGCCTCTCTCCACCTTATTTTTTGGGACAGGGACTCTCACTGAACCATGCTCTCATCCATTTGGCTAAGCTTCCTGGCCAGTGAGCTTTAGGAGTCTGCTGTCTCCACACTTCCAACACCATGGTTACACATGCTCAAGTGCTCAGCTGCGACATGGTGCTGGAGATCTGACCTCATGTCTGCACAGTGGACATGTCACTGAGCATTTCCCCAGCTCCAATGACCTTGAGTTTGTGAATCCCTTGTCTCTACCTCCTACATGCTGGGACTCCAGGTATAGTTGCCACACCTAAATTGTAATAGAATAGACTTTAAATATTCATATAACTAAAATATGTAAAATGACTGACTTATTGAAGAGTTTGATTTAAACATTCTGGACTGTATGCATATATCAGAAGATCACTTTGAGCCCAATATATGAATATAATTTTTATTAATTCCCTTAAAAATAACATGAAGGCAGGTATGGTGGCACAGTCCTGTGGTCCCAGCAGGAAGGTGACTAAGGAGGACATCTTGGCTAGCCTGGTTTACACATCAAGATCCTGTCTCAAAACAGAGTTCAACCAAGCGTAATGGTCTTTGCCTGTAATGTCAGTACCTGGAAGACTGAAGCGGATGTTTGAGACCTGCTGGGAATACATAGTGGGTTCCAGACTAATGCAGGTCCAGAGTGAGATCCTGTCTCAAGATAAAGGGATCATAATCGGAGGTGTGAGACAGAGGGCTTAGAGCCTCATGCATTTTGGGTCAGACTACAAAATGATTGAAGTTACTTTAGAAAACAGTTTGACATCTTTTGGGAGTTCAGGATTTCACTCTGCAACCAGGGCTGGCCTGAAGGTCACAATCCCCTGGCCTTAGCCTCCTAGGTGCTGGGATCACAGTTATGCAGGTCATACTCACACAGAGATATTTATGAAAACCCAGTAGCCTAAATGGCTGTGTTGGAAACTACTGTATGCGAAGTCAGGTTGGGAAACCCAGCCCCAAAATGAGGGAAAAGAAGCCAGACATGGTGTTCCATGTCTTTAATCCCAGGAATCTGGAGGAGGCAGAGGCAGATCTCTATGACACAGAGGCCAGCCAGTTCCACATAATGAGTTCTAGGACTTCTGGTGCTACAGGGAGATCCTGTTTCAGAAAACAAAAATAATGGGGAAAAGAGGGTTGGGGATGTAGGTCAGTAGCTAGAGTGCTTGTCCAGCATGCAGGAACTGCTGGGTTAGATCTCCAACACCTCATAAACTGATTATAGTACTCACCCATACTCCTAGAACATAATCCCAATACACAGAGCCAGGAGGATCAGAAATTCAAGTTTATCTTTGTCTACATAGTGAGTTGCAGGCTATACTGCGCCATGATACTTATTCCAAAAAATAATAAGCAAAAGGAATATGGATAGAAACTCGGAGTCTGATAACTAAGAAAGAGATCTACTAATTCCACAATTATTCATTCAAAGAAAACACCTACCTAGGCACTTTTTTTTTTGGTATTTGTTGTAACTGCGTCTCTCTGTAGCCACATCTAGTCTGGACTTGCTAGGAGACCAGGCTTGCCTAGATCTCACAGAGATCTGCCTGCCTCTGCCTCAGAAGTGCTAGGATTAAAGGCATGTGCCACCACCTCTAGCTAGGGAATATTTTTTGAGACCGGTCTTCACTATGCCACCCTGTCTTGGCTGGTACTTGCTAAACAGATCGGGCTGGCATCTAGCTCCCTGAGATCCACACACTCTGCCTCCTAAGTAAAGGGTTTAAATGTGTGTACAAACCTTCCCAATAGCTAGGCACTATTTTAAGCACCAAAAGTAGACAAGAGAGTCAAGAAGCTGTGCATGATCTGTGGAGTCCGTCCACTACAGCCAGCACACAGCAGCCTATTTTGAAGTCAGTACACGAAAGAAGGAAAGACAGGAGAGATGTTGTGAGATGTGAGCAATGTGACAGGCAGGATGGTGGGAGCCAGCCTGCTCCATCCCGGGAAACTGCCAAGGTGCCCCTGGCTCTCAGAGATTCCCACCCCTCCTCCAGCACCTACCCTGAAGCATCCAGACCAGCAGGTGGGACCGTGAAATCAAACTGAGTTACTTTATAGAATTCAAAGATGGAGAAGCTGCCTGCCACTATTACATCCCCAGGACGGTCAAAGCGAAGGCTCTTCCCTGGCAACCTCCAGCCTATTGGTCCAGAAAGGGCACCCCCAGAGAGACAGCAGACCAAAGGAGAAAGCAGGGTACACAGCCACATGCCTATGGGAGCTGCACAGCCCATGACAGGACAGCCCCATATGGGGCAGTGACTGGCAGTGACAGAGGATTTTATCTGGGAGACTGCCCTCGAACAAGGACTGTGGCTACACCACACTGGGAGCTCCGGGATGGCAGGCTGCATCCTGAGCTGGGGCTGGGTGGCCACTAAATCCCAAAGCCATTAAAAGTTTATTCCATTCTCCTGTGGCTTCCTAGCCTTCCTGCATCCAAGGCCACCACACTGGGCATCATCTGCAGACTGCAGGAAGAGCAACAGTGGATCCTGACTGTCTCCTGTGGGGCCTGACAGGCCAGGAGCAGCTGTGCCCAGGATGCCTAGGGCACTGTTTTGGAGAGGTTCTACAGGAGGATGAAAAAAACAAAGAACCTGTGACTCCCTCATCCTGCCTCACTGACAACATCTGGAGATAAAGATGTCCTCAGAGCCATGATAGGCCCCAGGCTAGTCCTCCTTCCTGAGCCACCAAACAAAGAGTCTCAGGGAGGAATGCATATCTTCGGTCACACAAAGCTTCTAAAAATGAGTTGGCATGGGTATGGTCAGGGAGAGTGTGTCCAGGCAGAGGAGGGCCGCTGAGAAGGGTCAGTCCCCCAGTACAGAGAACTTAGTGCTCACGACCTCATGAGACAGGCAGCAGCTCTCCATGCAAGAAGGAAGGCATCCAACATTCTCTGTCATCAAGTACATGCAAGTTAAAACCATAGTTTGAGGGGATGGAAAGATGTCTCAGCAGTTAAGAAGCAGCCTATTCTTGGGGTATCCAGGTTTGGTTCCCAGCACACACATGGCTGCTAACAACCACCTGTAACTTCAGTTCCAAAGGATCCAGTACCCTCTTGTGGCCTCTGAAGGCACTGAACAACAGGGGTGCACATACAAAACGTTCCTACACATGAAATAAAAGTAATAAATAAAACAAAATCCCCAGCAAGGTAGACTTGTGAGACTCTTGTCCAGAAATTGGAAAATTATCTAGGTACCCCACGAAGAGAGAGCACTCATCACTCATCACAGACCAAAGAAATGATTTCACGCAAATCTGGTTTGGTGAATCAGTAGGGGAACTGGGATTACTTAAGGATCTTGGGTATCTCCTAGTCAGTTGCATCGCTGAAAACCCCAGCATGGGTGCTGCATCGTTTGAACTCCCTTCTCTGCTGACAGGGAGCTCCACTGCAGAGGGCCCTCTGCCCAGCAATTGTTGACTGCTTATACACCCTTGGGATGGGCCTTCTGAAGCTCATAACTTTCTGAGGTTCTAGTCATAAATTTAGAACTTGCTGAGGCTTGTTAATTTCATTAGCTTCTTGACTGTGTTGGGCTTCCCTCCTTACTCCAGAGGTGGGGATGCTTTAATTCAAGAGAATTCCTTCAAAACAAATACGTATTTGTTCTCACCAAGTAGAATACTTGTTTTTATTTTTTATTTTTGAATGAAAGTAAGTATTGCTAAGTATGTGGAGAAGGCTTGGGCAGATGGTTGAGGTTTAAAGCCCTTGCCATGCAAGTGTCAGAATCAGAGTTTGGATTCTCAGATCCTTGTAAATGTTGGGTGGATTTGGGGGCTCACTTGTAATTCCAGCTTCAGAAGGCAGAGAGGGGGGATGGCCCCAGCATTCTGGCTACAGGGATTAGCCATACCAGTGAGCCCTGGGATTGATTGAGAAATACTGCCTCACTGAAAAAGGTGGAAGAGAGTTCAAGGAGGATCCGAATGACAACCTCAGGCTGCCGCCTGGCTTGCACAAACATAGACACACACACACACATAAACACATAAACACACACACACACACACACCACACATACCTGCACTCTTAGTAACATGCACACACAAACATGTATACAAAGCAGACAAATACGCACACTTGAAAATGTTAAAGAGCAAAATATTGTAGCTGCCATGTGGGTGCTGGAAATCGAATCCCAGGTCCTCTGCAAGCACAGTTGGTGCTTTTAACCACCGAGCCATCTCTCCAGCCCCATGTGGAGAATTTGACCCTTAAAACTTTTGAAACACAGTCTCATGAGTTAGGTCATGCTGGGCTTGAACTCAGGATCCTCCTAGTCGCCCCTGCCCCCAAGTGCTAAGATTACAGTCATGTGCCATGATGTCAACCAAATTTTAAGGTTCTATACTAGTTTATAATTTTTGAATTGTAAATGATTTAAGAAGGTTATTATCCATGTAAATTTAATATACATTGTTCAAACCCATGCTGTTCAAGGGTCAACTCAATTAAATACTGAATTACACACTTGAGAGTTAATTAAGGCTGGGAGGATGGCTCAGTGGGTAAAGCTGCTTGCCACCAAGCCTATGATCTGAGCTTGATCCCCAGAATCCACATGGTAGATCTAGAGACTTGACTCCTCAAGTTATCTTCTGACTTCCACTACTGTACCCTGGCACCTGCACACACATGTAGTACGGACGGGAGCCCAAACACACAAAATCATCCATGATTATGTAATTAGGTAGATTTAAATATTTTATTTTTTTTCAAATTTTATTTATTTTTTATGCATATGAATGTACTGTCTACATGTAGGTTTGTGCACCTGTGTCGTGCAAAGCCATGAAGGTCAGAAGAGGGAGTCAGATTCCCCTGGAACTGGAGTTAAAGACGGTTCTCAGATGCCATTCGGGTGCTGGGGATCAAACCCGGGTCCTCTGCAAGAGCAGTCGGTGCTCTTAACCACTAGGGCCATCTCTCCAGCCCCCTGATTGCAATATTTTAACTAAAAATAAAACGATGCAACTAAATACCATGTAAATTAGATCTTATTAAAATTTATATTTACTTAAGATAAACATTTTTGAACCTATCAGTTTGTAGAAAGAACAATTAAAATGCGATCTCAAGTAAAAATCGCAACAAGGGGATCTCTCTTAGCCTTGATAAGTCAATTCTCAAAAGTCAATTCATGGAGCCCCTTCCTTAATATAGGAAATCACAGGGGGGCCGGAGAGGTGGCTCGCTGATTAAGAGCACTGACTGCAGCCAGGTGTCTTGGTACATGCCTTTAATCCAAGCAAATAGGAGACAGAGGCTGGTGGATCTCTGTGGGATTCAGGCCAGCCAGGTCTACAGAGCTAGGCCCAGAGCAGATAGGACTACAAGAAGACCTTGTCTCTAAGCAAAAACACAGCACTGACTGCCTTTGCAGAAGACCCAGTTTTGGTTCCCAGCACTCATATTGCTGACAGCTCTCTGCAACACTTATCTGATGCTTTCTTCTTACTTCTGCTAGCATTGCATGTGTGAGTGCACTTATGTACATGCAGGCAGCACACATTCACATGATATAGAAGTAAATTTAAAAATTGAGATTTTTGTTTTTACTCTACTCTGCTTAGCCACTTAGAACCATCCCACCCTGTTCCCATTGGCTCTTGTTTAGACTACGGCCCTTTCCTGCTGAACTGTTGCTCCTGACTACCCAGATTTAGTTAGCCAGATCCCACCCCCAAGGTCACTATCCACCTGCCTTAGAGGTAGCCAAATCTGAGCTTGTCTGGGGCTCACACCTTCTCTGCTTAGCTAGTTGGAACTGGCCCAGCTGCTCCCCATCACCCCGACTTGTGACTAGGCTTCTTGGCCTCCTGGAGAGCTCCTGACTAGCCTTCCTGGATTCATCCTGTCCATCCAGCAACAATTCCAAAAAGAGACATGAGGCACAGACCAACTAATTATTCATACCTGATCATAAAGCAACTAAGCTACAGCAACCATGTAAATGGAATAAACCTTCAAGTCAAAAAGCAGGCCAGAGTTTGATATCATACACACAACTGATAAAATAATCAGTATACCTAGACCATGATAAAATACAAAAATATGAAAAACCAAAATAATATGTCCCACCAACCCCAATAGACCTATAGAAGTGTTCTACATTGAGAACTATGTAGAGGAACCACAGGACATGAAAACTGAAAGAAAAGCCATAAACATGATCAAGAAATTCAATGAACTTACAGAACACAAACAACTCAATGAAGAACGAGATAAACTTCTGAATGAAGCCCAAGAGAATGCAAATGCATGGATAAATGAAATAACAAAGACCATTCAGGATTTGAAAAGTGCAGTGATGGAAAAAAAAATACTGAAGAAAACCCTGGCTGAAATGAAGAAGTAATTTAAAAACTTAGTAAGCCAATTTGAAGTGACAGAAGAAAGCCTCACCCAAAGAATGAACAAAATTGAAAACAGAATGTCAAGACTGGATGATAAAGTAGAAGCAAAGAATCTGAGATTTTAAAAAAACACTCAGGAATGTAATATGCAAGAAATGTGGGACACCATGTAAAGACCCCATTTACACCATAGGCATAGAGGTAGAAGAATGTCATATTAATGGTATTGGCCAGATCATCAACAGGGTTATAGAGGAGAATTTCCTGAAATTAAAACAAATGTTAGAATTTCTAAATTCATGGAACCACCCAAGCTAAATCAAGATATGACCAACAGCTTAAATAATCCCATAGGAATTCAGGAAATTGAAACTGTAATAAAAGAAAGCCTCTTGGGGCTGGAGAGATGGCTCAGCGGTTAAGAGTACCAACTGCTCTTGCAGAGGACCTGGGTTCGATTCCCAGCACCCTCATGGCAGCTAAGAACCATCTTTAACTCCAGTTCCAGGGGAATCTGACACCTTCTTCTTGACCTCCGTGGCATTGCATGACACGGGTGCACCAACCTACATGCAGACAGTACACTCGTACACATTAAAAAAAATTTATTAAAAAAAAAGCCTCCCAAACAAATAAATCCCTGGGTCAGATGGATTCTCAGAATTCTACCAAACATTCAAAGAAGATGTATGATCAATACTATATAAATTATTTAAAACAATAGAAACAGAGGGAGAACTCCCAAACTGCTTCTATAACACCAGTATTACTCTAATACTGAAACCAAAAGGCACACAATGAAGAAAGCCCTTATCCCTAATGAACATAGATGTAAAAATTCTCAATAAAATACTCACAAATCAATATAAACACACACCGAAAGGTCATCTGCCATGATCTAGTCAGCTTTATCTCAGAGATGGAGGGATAGGTCAATATATGTAAGTCAATAAATGTAATAAATCATATAATTGGACAAAAATCATATGATCTCATTAGATGGAGAAAAGGCCTTTTGGAAAAGCCAACCATGCATTCATGATAAAAGTCCTAGAGGGGATGGGGCTGGAGAGATAGCC
>VZQC01012362.1:0-26227 GCA_009823505.1 Rhizomys pruinosus
GAGATGTGACCCTCGGCTTGCTGCTCCAGCTCCAGCCGCCATGCCTCCCACCACAATGGACTCTAATTCCCTGGAACCGTCAATTGTAAGCTCAAATAAACTCTTCCTTTTATAAGTTCCTTTGGTCATGGTGTTTTATCACAGCAACAGAAAAGTGACTAATACCGTGATGACAAGTTTGCTGAGACAAACTTTGTTTAGCAGCGCCTTTCCTTTTTTGGGGGGGCATCTTTTTTGAAACAGGGTCTCCCTGTTGCCTGAGCTGGCCTAGAAATCACTATGTAAACCAGGCTGACCTTGAACCAACAGAAATCTACCCTGGCTCCAGAGTGTTGGGATTGAAGGCGTGCACCAACACACCGGGCTACCTTTCTTAGCACTGAAAAGAAAAGTAAAGTCCAATATTTGAGAAGGGCACGTATGACATTATTCAACATATAGATAACTCATGGGTTAATTGTAGAACATGTTATTTTGTATTAAGTGTGTCTAAGAGATTTTCAGAATTTTAAAAAATAATTGTATTAAAAAATTGTGTCTATGAATGTTTCGCTTGCATGTATGTAATGTCAGGGAGACCAGGAAAAGGTGTCAGGTCTTGTGGAAATGAGTTATGGACAGTTATTAGCTGCTAGTGCTCTTAACCACTGAGCTGTCTCTCCAGACTCACAAAATATGTTTTAATCAAGAAGGAAAGAAAATAAGAAATTCAAGTCTCCAAAGTTTCCTAACGGGCTACCTGGAACAAACAATGGTAAAGGTTCACAGGCCCACTTTATTGATTCAACTAGTAAAACCTATTTCTTTCTTTTTTTTTAATTTTATTTATTTTGTATGTGTATGAATGTACTGTGTGCAAGTAAGGTCTGTGCACCTGTGTTGTGCAATGCTGCGGAGGTCAGAAAAGGGTGTCAGATTCCCCTGGAAATGGAGTTAAAGATTGTTCTTAGCCGCTGTATGGGTGCTGGGGATTGAACCTGGGTCCTCTGCAAGATCATTTGGTGCTCTTAACCACTAAGCCATCTCTCCAGCCCAACTAGTAGAACCTATTTCAACAACATCTACTAACTTATTTGTGAGATATAAATTTTCTAAATTTAGCTACTTCTGCAAAAATATGAGTCCTGCCTTCCTATTGAATAAATGACTGTGGAGAGAATAAACAGGGAAATTGCTTATATAATAGAAAATTCCTGAGGTTTGGGATGTGGCTTAATAGTAGAGCTTTTGTGCAAAGTCCTGGGTTTAGTGCTAGTACAAGGAGGAAAGGGTGGGAGGATGTCTCACATTCAACTTTTCACCTAATAAGTTCCCTTGAGCAGAGGTTCGCTGGGGTGTGGTGGCTCACGCCTTTAATCCTATCAGTCTTGGGAGGCAGAGGCAAGCAGATCTTTGGGAGTTCAAGGCCAGCCTGGTCCAGGACAGCTGGGGCTACAGGGAGACCCTGTCTTAAAAAGAAAAAAAAAAAAACCAAAAACAGAGCAGAGGTTAAAATATATTGTCTGGAAGAATTGTAACCCACGTTCTTTTAATGCAGATTTAAATTACTGGAAACAGGAAGGAATTGGTGATATTTATAAGGTATTAGGATATGCTAATATCTTGGGAGTGGTGAGAGAATTCTTCACATCACACAGAAAGTACAAATATTCTAGAGAAGCTCTTTGGTGAGTCTGACCAAGAGTGTGCAGTCAGGATAGCCACAGGCTTTTGTTATGTTCTACTTGTGTCCCAGGTTTGTTCTAGAGTCAGTTAGAAGTGAGCACACTGGTCTGGGTCACAGAGTCTGGTATGTATCCAATGCTAGGATTGCGCCCTCCACTGGACCACGTGAGCATGACTCCGGTGGCCGGGAGGAGAATCCCACACTGGGAACCATTTTGCACCTCGCCACAAAAAGGCAAATGTAGGTCCTGGTGTGTGATCAAAAGTCCCCATAATGTTTTGGGGTTTTAAATCTTCTTAGTTAGTTATCTAGCTTTCACATTTTTCTTAGTCTTGCCAAGATCCTTGCAGCAAGACAAACACACCAGTCATCATAGGAAGCTACTGTCCAGTGGCTGTGAAAAACCCTGGCAAATCTGCATAGTTCCTGACCACACTGGGAATAATATCACATGAGATAAGTCTGTGCTGCCACACAAATTTTTCCCTTCCCATTCTCCTTATTCTCCCCTTCCTTATTCTCCCCTTCCTTATTTTCCCCTTCCTTATTCTCTTCAAACAAACTTTAATCACGGTATCTGTTGCTGGACATCAAGTAACATGGACACATCAGTCAGTAATTAGCTGCCATAAATATCTGATAATTTATTGTACTTTTGGATTAGAAATGAGCATTATGAGGTTACAGTTGAAACATACACAAATTTGATGATAACTAGAGCAGAATTCATGTTTGTGAGGCTAACATTCCACCCTGCCTGTCTGTCTTCTGCCCTTCAGGCTTCCCTGGGCATCCTTGATCCTGCCTGCGGTTGGGGCATCATGTGCCAATTACTCCTGGCATCTTTCAGGGGTTTTTTTTTTTTTTTTGAGACAAAGTTTCTATGTAGCTCCAGCTATTCTGCAACTCACTATGTAGAACAGGAAGCTAGGTGCTTCTCCTCCTCCTCCTCCTCCTCCTCCTCCTCCTCCTCCTCCTCCTCCTCCTCTTCTCCTTCTTTTCTGGTCTTTTGGAGACAGGGTCTCTCCGTAGCCCCAGCTGTCCTGGAACTCACTCTGTAGAACAGGTTGGCCTTGAACTCACAAAGATCCACCTGCCTCTGCCTCCCAAGTGCTAGGATTAAAGGCAAGCAACACTATGCCCGGCTAGCCTCTTCTTCTCACAGAGATGTGCCCGCCTCTTGCTCTGGAGTATGAGAATAAAGTCATGTGTATCTGACACTCCTGGCATCCTTCTTAGCACATGCCGTCCAGTCTCTGAGTCTACACACTGAGGTTGCCTAACCTGGGCCTCCATTTTTTCCTAATGAATAGCTTTGGGTCGCCATCTCTCAGAGGGACCCCACCCTCCACTGAGCTGCCTGCTCAGAAGTGGTTCTATGGGATTCCAAGTGCTGTCTTCAGGTCTGTGGGTTTAGACACCTCAGTTCCTGGTTGCTAACCTGATGCCAAAGTGACGGGTTGCACCTGCTTCCCTGGCTCTGCCCTGTGAAACTTTAGGCTCTCTGGTTATTCCAGGAAAGCTACACAGTTCATCATGCTTTCCTCCTGTCTGCCTCTCAGATCACGATCTCAACAAAGCAGAAAATGGGGTTGATAAAATCCAAAGCTTTTGACAACATCTAGGTAGAAAATCCAGTGTAACTGACTTGTCAGAATGAAAGAGTGATGCGTGGAATGTCAGTGTATGAAACTATTTCTATTTTTTTTTTTTTGAGACAGAGTCTCCCTTTAGTCCCAGATGACCTGGATCTCGCTATGTAGAGCAAGCTGGCCTTGAACTCGTAAAGATCTGCCTGCCTCTGCCTCCCGAGTGCTGAGATTAAAGGCATGAACCACCATGCCCGGCACTATTTCTATTTTTATATACAAACAGCAACTATTTAAAAGTTGTAGACCTGGAGAGATGGCTCAGTGGTTAAGAGCATTGGCTGCTCTTGCAGAGTTACCAAATAAAGGTAAATTTAATCGATATTAAATAGAGAACCAATCAAACAGATAAACAGCATATATGAAAACTTAAAAATGTGCCAACAAACAAATCTAACAAAAGATGCAGCTCTCTGGGGTCTATTTTATATAAGAAGACTAATCTCACACATAAGACCTCTATTCTCACTTCCCCAGGGCCCTACCTGGGAATCACACTGGGGACCAGATTATAACCCATGCATTTAGGAGGACATACACAGTATATAGGATGTAGAAAATAGTATTAACTCAGGGCGAAAATAATAATGGCACAGAATCGAGGGTCCAGTAATAAATCCTAATGTATGTAGTATAAGATCCATGAGGGAAAGGAAAAAGTTTTAAGTGAAATGAGGCCACCTCACACTATACAGTAACATTGAGTTAGGTGGATTATGACTGAATCATGGAAGGGTAGACTAGTCAAATTGGAAATTCAGGTGCCATGCTATTTATTTATTTATTTATTTATTTATTTATTTATTTATTTATTTATTTATTTGAGACCCGATATTCCTAGAACTTGCTCTGTAGACGAGGTTGGCCTTAGTATCACAGAGATCCACCTGCTGCTGCTTCCCAGGTGCTGGAATTAAAGGCATGCCCCTCATAGAAGGATTTCTTAACCTAGGAAAGGCACAAACCTTCATGGAAATACACTGGGGGACTAAGGGTGCCCCTCAGTGGTCAAGCGCATACTTAACTTGAACAGGCCCAGGATCCAAACCCAGCACTATAAACCTAGAGCAAAGAAGAGAAAAGGTATTTTAAAAGTTTTAAAAGTAAACTGGGGCTGGAGAGATGGCCTAGCGGTTAAGAGCGCCGACCGCTCTTACAGAGGACCCGGGTTCGATCCCCAGCACCCACATGGCGGCCGAGAACCGTCTGAAACTCCAATTCCAGAACTCTAGTTCCAGGGGAATCTGAAACCCTCTTCTGACCTCCGGGGCATTGCACGACACGGGTGCACAGACTTGCATGCAGACAGTACATTCATACACATACAGAAATAAATGAAAATTAAAAAAAAAAGTAAATGGTTCGTTGAATTTAGGGACTGTTCCCGAATGACCCCAGAAACAAGAGTGGGAAGACAAATCATAAACCGAGCTCAAGAAAGCATTAGTACATAAAATTCACGAAGAGCTCTTAAGAAACACATGGGTTCGCCTCCATCCGCGGCTTGTGAGTCCTGAGTGCCCTTGGCAGGAGGCAGGCAGTGGGCGGCAGAAGGTGGCGGTGGCTGCAGAGGTGGCTGAATGTGGAGGGGGCGGAGAGAGCCCTGGGAGGCCATGGCAACAGCGAAATGGCGGAGACTATAGCAGATTCCTGGAGGCTGATCACTAAGCTGCAGAACCTGAATGACACCTAAGGGCCGCCCAGCAACCCGCAGACCCTCAGGGTCGGCCGGGGCCGTGATCGGGGTCAAGACAAATCTTCCTACTTCAAGCTGAAAGAATCTACTGTTAGAAGAAGATACGGTGACTTTGAATGGCTGCGGAGTGAATTGGAAAGAGAGAGCAAGGTTGTCGTCCCCCCACTCCCTGGGAAAGCTTTTTTGTGGCAGCACCCTCTCTTTTAGAGGAGATGACCGAATATTTGACGACAATTTTATTGAGGAAAGGAAGCAAGGGCTGGAACAGTTTATAAACAAGGTTGCTGGTCATCCTCTGGCACAGAATGAACGTTGTCTTCACATGTTTCTATAGGAAGAAATAATAGATAAAAGCTAAACTCCATCTAAAATAAGACATGCCTGAATTTGGCGAGAAGCAGCAAAAATATGACTAGTAATGAATCATACGCACCAATGAAAACGTTGTAACTAACTTAGCATGCTGCACAGAAACTGGTATATGCTCCCCGTATACTAGCAATCATTTCCGTTTTGTTTTGTTTGGGCAGTTGAGAAGAAGTTAATTTGCTTTAGTGAGCAGTCCCTCCCCGGGTCCCTCATTGCAGCCTTTCTCTATGAGTGCTCTTCCTGCTGTCTCACTGTAGTCTCACAAGCATTTCAGAGAACTTGCAGTGTCCTAACTAAAGTTGCTGACTTGATCTTTTTGCAGTTCTTGTGTCATAATTGCTTCTTGAATCTGATGAACTAGAATATTTCTCTTCCCCCTCCCCTAATGTGTAATGTCACCACTTGATCCTAATTTACATGTAGGACCACTACACCTTTCATTCCCAGTGCCGCACATAAAAGGTATGCTTTTGTGTGCAGAATGTCTTCCTTCTGGCTTGTAATCCCCTTCACATGAGAGATTAATGAGGGAAATCTTTATATTCTCTATAAAAACAAAATCAAATTTATATACTAAAATCATCTGTCTAAAAATTAAGTTGTTTTCAAATAAAAATTAAAATACATTTCTGATATGCACTGACAAAAAAGAAAGAAACACATGATTGGGGTAAAGCGGAAAAGGAGATAGGAAGCAAAGAAGAACTTATCACAACAGGAAATACTGTGGTATCCCAGTCAAGGTCTAACCAGAAGAACACATACCTCTCCAAGTGTTGAAAACACAAGGATTCTATTGTGGAACAGTGGTTACACAGGCAGTGAAGACATCAGAGGCAAATGTGGAGAAGGAAGACACTGCCCCCCAGTTGGAACCTCCTCAGGCGGGAGACCAGGCCTGGACAGCAGCATCAGAGTCACCCAGGGAAAGCAGGGCCATAGGGGCCTCTCAGACAGGAACGCAAACTGCACCGGGCGAGTCCCGAAGCAGAGAACGGAGGGGAGAAGACCCTGACATCCCCTCTCCTCTCTTCTCTCCTTTTCCTTTGGTATCTTAAATTTAAAAGCTGTGTTTCTCATTAGCCAAACGCAGCTGGAATCCACCTGATTTGGGGGCCTTCGAAACAGCATCCAGGGCCAGCCCCTCTGCAGCCAAGGCAGGAAAATCCAGAAAATTGTTCTAGGGCAAACACACATGAGTTAGTCCAAACAGCTCATGGATCTGCTAAACAATGTTGGCCTGGTTACTTGTCAGGTACATGTAAATCCAAGCCATAATTAGATGCAATTTCAAAAATCCTAGCTTGCAGAGCGGATGAACAGACTGCCTTGTTGGCAGCTGCCATCTATCCCATAATTGTGTCGGGATCACCCTGACTCTGACCTGTGGCTCTGTGTCCTCACCTTCTCTATCTATCTATCTATCTATCTATCTATCTATCTATCTATCTATCTATCTATCTATCCCATAATTGTGTCAGGATCACCCTGACTCTGACCTGTGAGTCTGTGGCCTCACCTGAGCTATCTTTAGCTGCTCCAGGACTCAGAGGACCTAGAAGACCACAATCTTCCCATCTCAGCTGACCCTGTGGGAGTGACACAGTCTCTGGCTGTCTTGGCAGCACAGCCAACTCTAGACAGACTGGGAAATATGGAGCGACAGGTGGAAGCAGCTCAGAGACCAAACCAGCTCTCAAGCTCTTTTTCCTGGGCCACAGGATCAGGTCCACCCACAGGAGACTTTCAAATTCTGGGACTTTTTTTCGCTGCCTCTTCTGGGGATGGCACCGGGGCCTCCCATGAGCAGATCTCTCTCACTGAGCCAGCAGTGGGCTGTAGTGAAGGGATTTCTTCTGGCGCCTGGATCATTCTTCTGTCTCTTTCAGTTCCTTTGTCTGGACACCTAATGGTACATAATGGAAGCTTCCTGTTCTCAAGGATCTGCCAGCCTCCTCTTGGCTGCTAACCAAGGAGAGCTGTTGGGTTCCTGTGCACCCTTAGCCTTGGGTTCCCCACATTTTCCTACACAGATTCCTCTCCTTGGAGAGAGCTTGGGAGCTCTTCTTAACACTTTCTCTCCCTCTAAAAAAATAATGAGGAGCTGGAGAGATGGTGCAGTAGTTTAAGAGCACTGGCTGGTCTCTCAAGGACACAGGTTTAATCCCCACCACCACGTGGTGGCTCGCAACCATCTGTAACTCCAGTTCCTGGGGATCCGATGTCCTGTTCTGACATTCTCAGACTTCCCTGTGCATTGTATGGCATGGATGCACTTACACACCTGAGGCAATACATTCATATACATAAAATAAAAATAATAAATAAAAAATTTTCAATACAGAGCCACTTTCCCATATGAAGGGTGAGGACAATGCTTGCTTCCCTCTGAAGAGTGTCTTTGTCACAGGGTTCTAGGTGAGCTGATTTCTCAGGTCTTCTCACTTGCCTTCCCCCCTCTTCTCCACAAGCAGGACAGACAAGTGAAGGTGCTGGGTCTGGGTAGTCTCAGACTTCTGTATCTAATGTAGGGCCTGCTCCCAGTCAAGGGTGGGAGTGGGAATGCAGCCCTTGACTGCTCACTCCAGTCTCCTGGAACATGGATCAGGTGGAGGGGAATGAGAGCCCTCTGAATGTTCACAATCGAGTCCACAGGCCTCTGCTTCTGCAGAGGTAGGAAAACTCGTGACAACTTGTGACAACAGACATTGTAACCATGGCCACCATGGTCTTTGCAGATCCTTGCTACTTCCGTGCTTCCTTTAGCTGGGGGATTTTGCTCAACACAGTGCTTATTTGTTTGTTTTTTATTTTATGTGTATGAGTGCCTCGCCTGCATGTATGTAAGTGTACCTATGTATGCAATACCTGTGGAGGTCAGGAGAGGGCATTGGATCCCCTGAAAATGGAGTTGTGGATAGTTGTTAGCTGCCACGTGGGTGCTGAGAACCAAACCTGAGTCCTCTGCAAGAGCAGCCAGTGCTCTTAACTGCTGAACCACCTCTCCAGCTGCTTGTTTGCTTTATTCTATGAACACCCCACTCTCTGTGGCTCATTTGCCTTCAAGGTTCGAACTTGCTAACTGCTGGCACCTGTCAAAAAGCACCTATGAGGGATCCTTACTTAATAGTATAGCAACTAAAAAGATCCATTCATTCAGAGCTATTCATTCAGAGAAGTAGGACCGATTACGACATTTTCTTTTTCTTCTTATGTATATGTGTGCATGTTTACGTGTGGGTGGGGTGCACATGGGTGTGTTTGTATGTGTGTGCATGTTTATGCGTGGGTGGGGTTCACATGTGTGTGTATGTATGTGCATGTTCATGTGTGGGTGGGGTGCACATGCATGTGTGTGCATGTTTACGTGTGGGCAGAGTGCACATGCCTGTGTGTGTGTGCATGAATATGGACATCTAAGATAGATGTCAGTGTTCTCCTCAGTTGTTCCCTCCCTTAGTTTTTGAGACAGGGTCTCTCACTGAGCCTTGAGCTAATTGATCAGGTTAGACAGGCTGGCCAGTGAGCTCCAGACATCGTCCTCCTGTCTTGTTCTCCTCAAGGCTGAGATCACAGGATCCCATCACTGAGCAAAGCTTTTTTATGTGGATTCTGGAGATGGAGCTCAGGTCCTCAAGCCTGTGCAGCAAACACTTTACCAACCGTGCCGATCCTAGGACAAGATCTGATATTATTTATTTATTTACCAACTGTGCCAATCCTAGGACAAGATCTGATATTATTTATTTATTTATTTATTTATTTATTTATTTACCAACTGTGCCAAACCTAGGACAAGATCTGATATTATTTATTTATTTATTTATTTACCAACTGTGCCAATCCTAGGACAAGTTCTGATTTTATTTATTTACTTATTTATTTACTTACTTTTGAGACTGCATCTCCCTGCAGGCCCAGCTGGCCTTGAACTTTCTCTGTAGACCGGTTAGCCTTGGTCTCACAGAGTTCTACTTGCCTTTAGAGTTCTGGGATTAAAAGCATGCACTATTAGCCAGTCGTTATGGTGCACACCTTTAATCCTACACTCGGAGGGCAGAGGCAGGAGGGTCTTTGTGAGTTCAAGGCCAGCCTGGTCTACAGAGGGAGATCCAGGCCAGCTGGGGCTACAGGCAGATCCTGACTCAAAAAGACCAAAAAAAAAAAAAGAAAAATAACAGTTGACACAAACAAGTGTAGCAATTCTGGGTAATTCGTTATGAGATAACGAATTACTTTTCTGAGATAAAACAGCAGAGATGGGAACTCACACATTTCATAAAATTGAAGTAAATGGTGGCAGCCTTGGTCCCTAGCAGCCAGGATACCCAGATGCCTAGCTAAAAAATGATAGTTTATCCTTTCTGACACACTCCAAAGCTATAGTAATTCTAAAAATAAACAGCAAACATTAAACTTGTATTGTGGATCAAAATGTTAAGCTATACAAAACAATCTTTTAATTGTTCATGTAGACATTTACCATTGGGTTATAACTTAACCATAACGATGAATGAGACACTGTGCACAGAAGTCCTTGCTACAGACCAAGTCAAAGAAATGCTTGTAAAAGGCCCCTTATCTGATGCTGGAGGCTTCTCATAAATAGACACCTGCAACACTGGCTCCTTCCTCAAATCATAGAAATTGACTTCCAGAATGGTTTTGCCTGGAAAGAAAATGCAGATGCTGTCCAGGAGATGGCGCTTTGAGGCCAGACTGGGGAGCCCAAGAATGAAGGTGATTGAGCTCTGGAGAAAGGGATCTGTAACCCCTTCATGTCCTATAAAAATCCTGAATTGTGGTGAAGATGGAAATTGAAAGACAAAGGTCTCCTCTGTTCCCCTCAGGTTTGGCCTTGAGGGAACCCACTGTCACCAAATTTTGCCTCCTGGCATTTTTAGTAGAACAGTGAACAGTGTGACCTTAGACATCATAGCACAAGATCCCACCCCTAGTTGAGGAAGTTGAACCTGTCCCTCTGCAGAGATGGAAACACAGCCCAGGACACAGGGAAGAAGGGCATCTCAGTGATAGGGTTTCAGAAAGGGCTTAAATGAATTGTTCTCCCTGTCAAATTTGGGAAGGTCTTAAGAGGGGGCGTGGCTCTGGGTTGCTGTCAGGATAGTGAGCTTGAGCATGGGTTGTTGTCCTAATCTCTATGAGGAAGCAGTGCAGCGAGAGCAAGGCTGGCCTGGGGAAGGCACAATGCTGCTTCTATTAGTCTGTCTTTGGTCTTTTCTGTGTCTTCAACATGCTCATGCTACGTCTATGTTATGTTTCAGGGTTGTCTTGTCTGCTGCCCATGCTCTTTGGAGCTATCTTTTTGATTTTTAAAAAGCAACTTTTGTAGTCTTGTGGCTCACATTACCACCAGTTCTCTGCATTCGTGTGGTAAGCACAGAAGTGGACTATTTAGCCATGTGAACTCTAGAATTAATTGGTGGCAAAACGAGGCAAGTAGAGCCAGAGTGTTTCTCTGTGTTTCCCCACAGTTCGAGACCCACAGATCTAGCTGCCAAGTGGAATAATGTTCCCCCGCTGCTTTTGTGGATCTTTCTTATGGCCGCAGTAGTCAAGATCACAAATGGCGGTCAGTCACAGGCACTCCTCTGCCTGGATGGAGTCGCCACCCAGAGACGGAGAGGACAGAGCTGTGGTTATAAGAACACAAGCTGCCCTGAGATGAGGCTTGAGAAGGAGCATCGCACAGAGGTGCAGGCCAACCTAGGACGGTGCTGGTCCGGTGCTGTTGTTCATATGGTACTGGGGACACGGGTATGGAAATGCTGGGGACAGTGGTACAGCTGGAGCAAACCTCAGCATGGACTGCCTCGTCAGGGATTTCTACCTGAAGTCCCTTTCCCTTCTGGGGGTTGTCACTGTGAATAAGTGAATGACTAGGCAGCACAGGACAGGGAACACGTGAAGACTTCTGTCCCATTTATATTTAATAACAGAACGTAATCACCTCAACCCATCTGTCCAGAGCTAACATCATTTGCAAATGTTCCCAAAGCTTTGGAGTGTGGCCTTTGAGCAGCATGATTATGGATGACTGCCACCTATTTGCCGCCTTTCTGTGGGTTACTTTAGCAACAGAAAATAAGAGTTGTAACAAATGGCTTTTCAGAGCCTATGCCCGGTGTCCCATGCCTGACTCCTCACACTTCCTTTCTTGAGCTAAGCAGAGCCAGGAAATAGCATCATGAAGAGCAGATAAGGCCCCTGTCTGTTCAGGAATTTCCCATTTTTGTCTTCTGATAATGCTGGGTGCTGCTTAAATGTTATACATTTAAATTTTTCATGATGGTGGTGTTTCTTCAAAGGGTTTTCTAGTGGGGAAGACTTGTTCTGCTCTGTGGCTCTCTACTCATGCCCAAGTTCCTTACACTATAAATGTGACTTTCCCCACCACCTTTCTGGGGCTGTTAGGGTCACCTTTTTCCCTGGGTCAGTGAGTCTCTGAAACTTAGCTCCCAGGGACTTGGGATGGAGCATGCATGAGAAGGGCGGTGTGATACCATGGGGACAGCACAGCAGCCTCTGGTCAGGTCTCTCCTGTCTTGTCTGACCACTCAAGCCAGTGACCCTTAGTGCAGACGCTGTCCTGGGTCTCCTTGCCTAAGGCCTTCCTCTGAGCTTTCCACATGTGCCTGGGATCAGCCCTTGGCAAAGAGGGGCAGGAACTGGTCAATGTGTACCTCTCCTTCCTCACTGCTCACAGAGGCTTTGAAAAAAAAAATCTTGTAATGTATAAAGGAAAATGTAGAGAGCAAATGTGCAACTCCGAAGATCTGGAAGGTAGCCCTTGGTGGGACTGTCTTGCATTGTCCTGGGAGTCAGGGTAGGGTGAACTTCCCTGGGCCACAGGATGACTTCTCCATTCCCCAGCTTGGGTGGCCATGGTTCCTACTACACAGGTGCTTAGTGTCTTGCTCTTCTGATCTTCCCATCCCTTCATCTACTCTTAAGGTTACACTCCAAATAAGCCACTTGCACCTAGATACTTGATTCAGAGTCCATTTTATTTTATTTTATTTTATTAATTTTATTTATTTATTTCTGTATGTATATGAATGTACTGTCTGCCTGCAAGTTTGTGCACCCGTGTCGTGCAATGCTGCGGAGGTCAGAAGAGGGTGTCGGATTCCCCTGGAACTGGAGTTCTCCTGGAATTGGAGTTTCAGACGGTTCTCAGCCGCCATGTGGGTGCTGGGGATCGAACCCGGGTCCTCTGCAAGAGCGGTCGGCGCTCTTAACCGCTAGGCCATCTCTCCAGCCCCAGAGTCCATTTTAATAAAACTGAAAATCAGGCAGTTTCTTAGGAAAATCCCTTTCAAAGAGAAGGCTTTTGAGCTGAGAGCTCAGCCTGGGGAAGTAGCTGGCTGTGCGGACCTGGTGCAGGATCCACACAGAGAGAGCTGAGGAGGCCTCGAGATGCAGACTTAAGCATGGAATAAGGGAACTGGACACAGCTGGCACACAGGGAATGAATGGGGAGGGGAGGACACAGCATGGGAGAAGCAGGCCGGAGCCAGATACTACAAGCCTGCCCATCATGTATGTGGGGACATGTGTCGTATGTGTGTCACAGGACATGCTTGGTTTCTCTTTCCTTCTCACTTTACCTTACTGCCAAGAGCTGAACGCAGAAACAGCTCACTGCATCCCCTGGAATGTGGGGAGATGACAGATCAGCGAGGGAACCAGCCCTCACCGTGGAAGATGTCTTCCCAGTCAACTGCGTCTCTGCCTAAGCACGTAGACATTCCAGTTCCATCAGACACAACACTTCCCAATCTCTCCTTCTGTATGAGCAAGGAGAGGCTCTATGTGAGCACACAGCTCAAGGGAGGCATCATGGGGCCATGGCAGGGCCTTGAGCTTAGAATGAGGGCAGCTCAGATCTGGCTCTGTTTCTGGATCCCACCAGTGTGAGAGCAGGCTGATCACCTGAGGAAACTTACCTTACATCTTGGAGTCTCAGTTTGGTTTCTCTCTCTCTCTCTCTCTCTCTCTCTCTCGTTTGTCTGCTGTCTGTCTTTTGAGACAGAGTCTCCCTGTATCTCTGGCTGTCCTGGAACTCACTATGTAGACCAGCCTGGCCTTGAACTCACAGAGATCTGCCTGGCAAGTGCTAGGATTAAAGGCATGTGCCACCATGCCCGGCAAGAAGAGAGGCTGGTCTTCTTTTAAATGAGGATGAGACCATTTTACTTTCCAGTGTGTGCATTAAAAATGAGGTGGTATTGCTAAAGTGAAACAGGACAATAGTCTATTCCTACAGCATGCTTACACTGCTGAGTTTTTTAAAAAGCAGGTAACAGGACTGGGAAGATGCTCAGTGGGTCAAACACTTGAAGTGCAGTATGCAGATCTGCATCAAATGCCCAGAAGCCACCTCAAGCCAGGTTCAGTGGTGGAGCATCAAAAGAGTCTCCTCCCTGATGTCTCTGGGACTATAGCTGAGACTACTGGTGTGTGCCTCGAAGGCCTCTGAGCCTTTCTAGTCCTTTTCTGGATGGAAAACTTAAAGGTACATTTCCATTAGTACTCAGGTAACCACATAACATAGCGAAGAGACAGGGAAGCATAAAAAGTAGTAAATACTAATGTATTTTTATTGATAGCACAGTGCATTAGCTATTTAATTAAATTAAACATTGTTGTAAAAATCATGTTCTAAAAGCAGAAATTTCATGATGTGCTTACAAATTATAAACATGGGTGAAGACACTATCAGGGACAATAATTCAATAAGCCAGTATACTTCTGGGAGGGCTGAGCACTTTAACAGAGTCAGGCAGATTGTAAATCAGAGAGCTTTCTTGATATGATAGAGATCCAAATTTAAATTACGATGAGGCAACTCATTGGTAGAGACCTGGGGAGACAGCTCATTGGTAGAGGCCTGGGGAGACAGCTCATTGGTAGAGGCCTGGGGAGACAGCTCATTGGTAGAGATATTGCTGAGCATGCAGGACTCCCTAGGTTAGATTACCAATACCAGAAACAGAGAAATGGTGGGGGTGGAGAGGAAGAGAGGGAGGGAGGAAGGGAGGGAAGGAGAGAAAAAGGGAGAGAGGGAGAAAGGAGTGAGAGGGAGGAAGGGAGAGAGAGAGAGGGAGAGGAAGAGAGAGAGAGACAGAGAGAGAGAGAGAGAGAGAGAGAGAGAGAGAGAAGTGAGAGAGCTACATTTTGGCTATTATAAAGTTCTGGAGAGAAATCCCTTTGGTTCTCACAGTATTCATTTACTGCAGAACCTTGTTTCCTTTTGCAGGCCTCTTGATCCGTGAGTAGGGACTCATCATGTCATCCATCACAAAATGATACAGGACTCTCACCCAGGAAGTGTGATGGGGAAGGTCATCGTAGTATTCACGTGCTATCTTCCTCACCTGGAAGAGAAGACACACACCAAGGTGAACAGTGAGTGTTACTGCGGCCTATCAAGATGACAGCTGAGGGTCTGATCCAGAGAGGGACAAAGTTCCAAACCAGACAAAGCACTCCCTGCAGCTTTTCATGAGTAAGGATGATCCACAGATCACACACACACACACACACACACACACACACACACACACGCCCCCCCACACAAACATATAAACAGCTTGATCACAATCCACATGGACCTTATGGCAAAGCCAGTAGCAATCAGCTTAATTTAGCAGCTGAGACAGGAAACTGGAGTTCCAGAACTGTGAAATGGCAGAGCCAGCTCAGATCTTGAAAAAGGACTTGAGACATTCATGAAGACAAAAGATTATTCATCAACCAGCTAATGAAAGTTGGATACACTTTTTTACCTATTTTTTTTGAGGACACAGTCTCCCTTTTAGTCCCAGCTGCCTGTGAGTCGCTTAATTGTAGGACCAGGCTACCCCTGAACTCACAGAGATCTTGCCTGCCTCTGCCTCTCCAAGAGTACAGGATTAAAGTGTGTGACACCACCGCCGGCAAAAACATTTTTACACATTTTTATTTTTGGTCTTTTTGAAGACAGGGTCTCCCTTGTTAGCTCTGGCTGTCGAACTCGACTTTGTAGACCAGGCTTAGGCTTGAACTCACAAGACCCCACCTGCTCTGCCTCCCAGTGCTGGGGTATTAAGGGCGTGTGCCACCACGCGCCGGCATACATTTTTACACATTTTAAGGATGTAAATTAAAAAGTCAAAATAATCAGCCTGTGACCAATGAACCAAAACGAAGATCCAAATTCTGAGCACATACAATCAGTCCATCTTATATTTGACAGGGGGGCCAAAAAGACAAAATGGAGAAAAGACCAGCATCTTACTGACAGTGGGTGTTTGGCCAAAACTGGATCATCATTGTTAAGGAATAAATTAAACCCCTACCTCTCGCCCTGTTACAAAACGTCAGATTGGTCAAAGACCTTCAATGTGATACCCCAAAATCTAAAGGTTGTCGATGAGTGAAGAAAAAGTTGGCAGTCAAGCCTACAACCACATAGGCCGCGTGATAGGGACACATCGAGACTTTCCTTAAATCACGCACGCAGCTCGGGCCAAGAACGATTCAAGTTTCGTTAGACACCGATTGGACAAATGGGATCCTCTTAAATAAAAGCTTCGTGTACATGCAAAGAAACACAGTAATAAGTAAGAACGTGAAATGTGAGAATTACCCACAGGACCTAGTGGGAACGGAACCTTACACGGGCAGATATACATCTTGCGACCAAGGACCTGACATTTGATTTTCCTAGGTGAATATTATACGAATACCCCTACTTCCATCATACAAAAAACAAAGAACATAAATGAAACACACATTCTTAATTAGACCCAACTCATACCTTAGTATGGAGGCAGAAATGAACAGAGACTGCAAGTGAGGAATTTAGAGATAAGAAATCTAAGAAACATCCTTTAAGAACTGTCAACATCACTCAACATTAAGACATGCAAATCCAAACCACCTTTAAAGATATCATCCTTAATCCCAATTGAGACTGGGCGTAGGACTCCCATCAGACAAGAACAGACATGTGATACCAAGTGCTGGAGAGGTTGTGGGGAAAGGGAACACTCATCCTACTGCTGGTGGGAATGTAAACTCGTACCAGTTTCCACTATGGAAAAGCAATGTGGAGAACCCTTTGAAGACTTGGAATAACTTGCCAACGGAAACCACCCATACCACTCCTATGCACGTACCCTCAAGACTCACCCCACGCCTACCGTAGAATACATGGCATGGCCGTGTTTATTTCGGCTCTCTTCGCAATAGCAAGGAGCTGAACAACCCAAATGCCCCTCAACTGTAGAGTGGGATAATGAAAATGTGGTAATTCTACACAATGATGTTCTAATGCAGCAGTAAAGAAAGGACGACATCATGAGCTTTGCAGAGAAACATGGAGCTGTGAGCTAGAAGACATCATTCTAAGTGAAGTAACAGATCTAGTTCCCAGAAAAAACCAACACACGGACGAATTGGTACTCCCTCATCTGTGGATGCTTGAGCCAATTACCTAGTTGTAGTTATTTCTCTGTGTTAGGGCCCCCTGAGCTTTTGTCCAAAGCAAGTTTGGGCGTAATGCATATTGGAAAAACCAACAACAACAACAGAACAGGGAACTGCATCAAAGGGAACTGACTGAAACAGTTGAACTTCTTGACTCAAAACAGTCAACTTCCTCATGGAGAATATTGAGAAAGACTAAGAAAGAGATGAAAAGCATGTTTTGGCAGAATGCATGAGCTCTGGTGGGGTGGCGGGGACATGGGCAGGAAACACAGGTTCTAGACTTTTTTAAAAAAATAAAAATAAATTTTATGTGAAAAAAGTCAAAATATTCCTTAATACTTGGAATTATATATCCTAGATAATGAATTAGTCACATATATAGTGCAATTCAAATATTGGCATAAATCCCTTGGTGTCAGTGTACTTTACAATTATGAGCAAAAGGAAAAATACATGCTTAAAAAGTATTTTATGAGTATCAAATCTCCATAAAAGCAAGTAAAAAACACAATTTAGAAATAGGAATATTAAATTTAATTTTTTTTGTGTTTTATCAAGATAGGGTCTTCCTGTAGCCAGCTGTCCTGCGAACTCACTCTTGTAGACTAGGCTGGCCTTGAACTCACAAAGATTCAACCTGCCTCTGCCTCCCAAGTGCTATGATTAAAGGCATGAGCCCATGCTCTGACTAAATTTAAAATTACTTTTAATGGAAAATGTTGCCATAACTTAATTATTGGGATTGGCCTGTATAATGTTGAAATATACTGAAAGCCATTGAATTGTCCACTTTGAATGGGAGTTTTGCATATGAGTTATCCTTCAATATAGCTATTAAAAACTAATGTCATAGGGGTTAGAGTGTAGTTCGGGTGGCGTAGTATTATTCCCAGCATGTAGAGGTCATTGTGATTTCCAGTATCATTAAACAAATGAAATGAAAAACCACCATTTTTTAAGATACATTATTTTTTGTGGAAATTTTTTATTTATTTATGTGTATGAGTCATTGCTTGCATGTAGGTAGGTCACCCATGCCATGCAATGCTAGGAGAGGTCAGAAAGAGGGCATCAGACCCCCCAGAACTGGAGTTAAAAAAGGTTCTTAGCTGCCATGTGGGTCTTTGGAATTCAAACCCAGCTCCTCTGCAAGAGCAGTGAAGTGCCTCTTAGCCACTGATCCATCTCTCCAGTCCCCCCAACACGCATTTTTTATGGTATTCCTATTAATCATGCAATAGGTACACAAAGTATAACCACTCAGTTAACTGTTTAAGAAAGCCCAGGAGTTATTAACAAACTTGCCTTTGATGCTCATTATTGACATGGCTAAAAAGGCTAAAGTAGTAACATTTAGCGCTTTTTGTTAAGTTTAGTTCAAGAAAAGAAGACATCATGGAAGAGCTAAGGAAGTGAATAGTGACTGAAGTACTGTGGGCTTTAACTCAGGACTTAACTACATTTTCAGAACCAGGTTGGCTGTAGAAAATTACATATACTTTATATGTTGTTTATAATAGAAAAAAATCCCTTTGTCAAAGTGTTACTACTTTCTCTTTAAATGCAACCCTTGGCTGGCTATGGGTGGCACAAGCCTTAATCCTAGCAACTCAGGAGGCAGAGGTAGGTGGATCTTTTGTGAGTTCATTTCAAGGCCAGCTGGCTTACAGAGTGAGTTTCAGGCCAGCTGAGATTACCAGGAGACCCTTGTCTGAAAAGACCAAAAAAAAAAAAAAAAAGAATAAAAATAAATGCAACCCTAGAAGGGAGTCAGTGTGTGTGGCACAGGCCTTTAATCCTAGCACTGGGGAGGCAGAGCAGATGGATTCTGTTGAGTTCAAGGCCAGCCTGGTCTACAGAGTGACTTCCAGGACCAGCTGGAGCTACAGGGAGGACCCTGTCTCAACAAGACAAATAAAATAAATAAATAAATAAATAAATAAATAAATAAATAAATAAATATAAATGCAACCCTTATAAAAACAGTATTATGTTCACTACATCAGCCAGAAGAGAGGAACAAAAGCTATACTCTCTGTTTAGGGCCAACTTACACAAAGAACTTCACCTTATACAAGTTCCAGGTTGTGTTCACACAGGGGTGTGCTGCCTTTTCTTAAACAATTTATTATGAAAATGTAAAGCCTATTAAAAAGCTGAAGGAATAATGACATGAATACTCCGATACCCTTCCATAGTTTCTTCAATGATTAACCCTACGACACGTGACCCTCTATGGTGTTCTGTGTAAAATTAGTTCATATTCTTTGTTCTAATTGTTGAACCCACTAAATGTATGATACACACAGTATATATGCATTCCAAAAAACTTATCACTAATACCTCATCATTAATTACTTCAACATTTTCTTTAAAGGCTTTATTCTACAAACCAAAGTACCATTAAATTAAAGGAACATTACTCAAAGGACAATTGCCCAGGGAAAGACACAGTCTTTGATGGAGGAGCGTAATATTTTAAATATTTATTTATTTATTATTTATATTTATTTATTTATATTTTTAGACAGGGCCTCCCTGCAGCCCAAGCTGGCCTGGAACTCACTATGCAGACCAGGCTGGCTGCAGAACTCACAGAGGAACTCACAGAGATCCACGTGCCTCTGCCTCCCAAGTGCTAGGATTAAAGGCGTGTGCCACCACACCTGGCTTATTTTTATTTTATGTGTATGAATACATTGCCTGCATGTAAGTGCACCTGTGTTGTGCAATGCCTGAAAAGGTCAGAAGAGGGTGTCAGATCCCCTGGAACTGGAGTTACAGATGGTTGTTAGCTGCCATGTTGGTGCTGGGAATCAAACCTGGGTCCTCAGCTCTTAACAACTGAGCCATCTCTCTAGCCCCCAAGGAGTGTAATATTGAACACTGATATCCATTTGCTTTGCATCAGTAGTAGAGGTTAGTTCATCTGCACTTCATAAAAGGGTGGAAAGATGGCAGGGTCCAGGGGGTGGGGAGGACTGTTGCAAAGTAGTGTCTTTTCCACATGCCAGGACCACTGACTGATGAATTTACAATGGTTGCCTACACAAGACCTACACAGGATCAATTCCTGTGAAAAACTCAGCATAGCTGGGGAAGGGCTCACAAAGTCATACCCTGAGCTGAGGAGCTTTGGCAGTTAAAGGCTGCAGGGATAGGGAATCAACTTTCTTCTGCGAAGTAGCCCTTGTTTGACCGCCTATGCTCCATTGATGTCCCTACACCAGTGAAAATAAGGACAGGACTTGTTGGACTCAGTGAGCTACGAAGAGGAAACATGAAATTGGGAGTAGGTTATAACAGGGTAGGTAGGGGTCTGGCAGGAGTTGGAGGGGAGGTGGGACTTGATATGATTAAACTGTATTGCATGGAGGTATGAAATGCTCAGAGAATGAACTAATGGCTAGGATCAAGAAAACAAATGATACCAAATGCTGGAGAGGGTGTGGGGAAAGGGGAACACTCATCCACTGCTGTTGGGAATGCAAACTTGTACAACCACCATGGAAAGCAGTGTGGAGAACCCTTAAAAGACTCAAAATGAGCCTACCACTTGACCCAGCCATACCACTTCTGAGTATATATCCATCAGACTCTTCCTACAGCAGAGATACATGTAAAGCCATGTTTATTGCAGCTCTCTTCAGAATAGCAAGGAGCTGGAACCAACCTAAGTGCCCGTCAACTGATGAGTGGTTAGAGAAAATGTGGTACATCTGCACAATGGAGTTCTATGCAGCAGTAAAGAAAGATGACATCATAAAAAAAAGAATGAACTAAAAAAAAAAAAAAACCACCCATTTTAGCAAAGCCCATTAGATCAACATGGCCAGTCGGTGCTCACTTCACAGAGAGATTTTTTTTCTAATTCTGAGTTATTTTACCACATAACAGATTTCGCACATCTTCTAATACTTCTAAACCCTAAGTGTAACCACTGACCTTAAGGATACAAAAGATTGAACCTTAGTAAAACTGGGCTGTTAAGACACTGGAAGTACACTATGCCTCACTTTCACTTTGATGTGACTCTGATAAAATATGCTAGCTTTCCTTAAAAATGAGCAAGTGAAAACTAACTTGGATCATACAATGATCAGGAAAAAAAAATAATGTATATATATATACAAACTTTACCTACCATTGGAAGGCGTGTTCCAGGAATGTTGGGGAAGTCATGATGTTCATTATGATAGCCCCCATTGAACATGAAAAAGTTCAGAGGTCCATAATATGAGTTTGTATCCTGCCCCTCTAATATTAGGAAGTGATCAGCTATAAAATGTCCAGCAATTGGGTTCAAACCCAGGCCAAGTACGGAGGCTGAGAGCATGTAGGCCAAAGATTTAATTCCCAAAACATAGTAAACTATAACATTAAAGGTGATCTGGACCATAATATTGATCATTTCCAGATAGTTAGCTGGTTTGGGGTTGACAAAATAAGGTCGAAAATAAAGAAAGAAAGGCTGAAAAATAAGCCATATAAGCTTTCTGAAAGTGGTAGAGAAAAACCAGCCCTCAAAATCAGAAGGAGCATCTACATCAATGCCGTTAACTCCAAGGTATCGATGATGATCCATGTGATACATATTATAGGAAATTGAATATGGAATCCCAAAAGGGATATTAGCAAATATTCCAAACCAGCGATTCCACAGTGCCTTGTAATGGCCAAAAGGGAAATTGTGGGAAATCTCCTGGGTTGCCATTATCATTGAGTGGTTAATGGAGCTACCAAAGACAAAAGACCCCAAAAAGACCCATTTCCAGGGCAGATCTTGCACCAAGTAAAAGGAAGCCAACTGGGCAAGAACCATCATGACAATGATCCAGATCAGGTTGGGGTCGGGCTTCATCAAGGACTTTATCTCTGGATACTTTGCTGTAAAAAAAAAAAAATAAAGTAAGAATAATAAATAGAGAATAGTACAATTATAATAAGTAAATCAAATAATACACTTAAGAAATTGTAATGAGTGCCTGAGAGAGCTCAGTTGGAAAAGTGCTTGTTAGAGGAGTGTGAGGACTGAGTGTGAACCCAGAGCCCGAGTACGAGCCAGGTATTCTGCCAGGAGTTTGTAATCCAGGTACTGGGGCAGAAGAGACAAGCAGACTTGGGGATAACTGACCAGTCAGCCCAGCCTGACTGGCAAACCCCAAGTCAGTTAGAGACACTGTCTCAAGAAAAAGGTAGATGGCATCTCAGAAATTACATATGAGTTTGACCTCTGGCCTCTAAACACATATGTGCATGAGCACCTGTATACACATACACACATACACAAACCCACAAATAAATTATAATAAAATTAACTCATTAATTAGATTTTTCTTTTCCAAATAATATTTACATACTACATGGAAGCAATATATTCTCATAGTAAATGTACAATATACAGTGACATAACAATCTGTGAGTTTATTAAAAAGTTACCCTTGCTAGGCGTGGTGGCACATGCCTTTAGTCCCAGATCTCAGGAGGCAGAGGCAGGTAGATCTCTGTGAGTTCAAGGCCAGCCTGGTCTATATAGCAAGTTCCAGGCCAGCTGGGGCTACAGGAGACCCTGTCTCAAAAAGACTAAAACCCCCCCAAAAAACAATAAAAATGAATAGCATACAGACATATTCTATAACATGTAGTGGGCCAGGTGAGGGATGGCTCTGCGGGTAAAGGCACTGGCCACCAAGACTGCCCTCCTGATTTCAATCCCTGGGTCTCTCATAGTAGAAGGAAACAACCACCTCGTACAGGTTGTCTTTTGGCCTCCACATGTGTACTCTGGGTACAAACACATACACACACTCTCTCTAAAATAATTAAAAGTAAAAATCATATATGACCCTTGGGCCAAGTGTGATAAGATTTAATGAATATGAAATATCCCAAATGGGTAAATCTATACAGACTGAAATATTAGTGGTTGTGTACGAGTTGTGGTGGGGTCAGAGTTTCCTCTAGGCACAATTATATGGTCTAAAATTAAATAGCAAAAATAATAAAATAATCAATTGTTGAAGGATATATTTTGAGCAGCCAGCCCATGGTATACCTGTAGTTCTAGCCACTTAGTGAAGTGAGGCAGTAAGATCACTTGACACTATAAGATTAGATGATGGCGATAGTTTCAGCATTGTAACTACACTTAAAAACATCAAGGTTCTGGAGAGATGGCTCAGTGGTTAAAAGCACTGACTACTCTTGCAGAGGACCCAGGTTCAATTCCCAGCACCCACGTGATGGGTAACAACTATCTGTAACTTTGGTTCCAGGGGATCTGACGTCCTCTTCTGAATTCCATGGGTATTGCGTGACACAGATGCACTTACACATGCAAGCAATACACTCATACACATAAAATAAAAATAGGGGCTGGAGAGTTGGCTCAGTGGTTAAGAGCACAGACTGCTCTTGCAGAGGACCTCGGTTCAATTCCCAGCACCCACATGATGGCTAAGAACCATCTTTAACTCCAGTCAAACACTTGTAGAGAATTAAATTAAACCCCTACCCTCTCGCCCTGTACAAAAACTCATTCCAAGACTGCCGATAAAGACCTCAATGTGAAACCCCAACCTCTGAAGTGATATAAGAAAAGTTGGCAACAACCCGCAAGACATAGGAGTAGGAAAAGCAATTCCTAATCAGACAGCCGGCAGAATGAGGTATGAACCACATTGGACAAAATGGACCTCTACCCCTAAAAACTCATTACAACTCACAACTTCTTACAAAAAACATCAGAAAGAACCATCAGGAAGTGAAGAAAAATCCACCAGAGTGGTAAGAAACCTTCATTACTAGATAAATCTGACAAATCATTGATTTCCAGAATTATATACTACTCAAAACAAGAAAAAAGAAACAATGACCCACTCAATAGTCGGAGCAAAGAACTGACAGAGACTGCACAAGTGAGGAAATTGAGAGATGTCTGAGAAACACTGAAAGTGTTCACATCACTACTCTTAAGTAAATTGCCATTAACCCCCTTTGAAGATATCTCTTATCTCAATTAGAACTGCTAGTATCAGAAAACAAACTGATACCCAACTGCGGAGGACGGGTGTGTGGGAAAGGGAACACTCATCGACGCTGCTGGTTGAGGATTGCAAACTCGTACATCGACCCTAGGAACAAACGTGTGGAAACCACTTAAAAAGACTTCATGAAAGTTGCCTACCACTTGACTCCAGCCATACAATCCTAGCACGATACTATCCTCAGACTCCCCCACAGAAATGATGACATGCTAAACCATGTTATTTCAGCGATCTACTTCGAAATAATAGAAGGAGCTGGACCAACGCAACCAAATGCCCCAAATGTGATATGGTTAGAGAAGAATGCTGGTTACAGCTACAATTGGATTTTAGTGCAGCAGTAAGAAAGACGACATCATATCATTTTTCATACATATCCGAAAGGAATGATCCTCGGCTCTGATAAGACACCATTCTCTGAGTGAACGAAGTAACATAGTTCCCAAAAAACAACCAGGACCGAAATGATTATAACCCTCAGCTGTGCGATAGCTAATGGCCAGCAATTAACACCCTTACCAGTTGTAAGTATTTCCTGCTTGTTCCATGATAGCAGCTATTAGAGGGGCCAACTGACCGCGTCTTGTCCAATAAGATCAGTGTGTGAGGCGTACTCAATAGATGGAAACAACACAGACAACGAAAAGGACTCCTCATCAAATACCTCATGCCTCAACTGAAACGAGTGAACTCTCTGCATCAACATCACTTCCTCATTGTAGAATATTTTAGTAAATCTATATAAATGGAGATAGATCGTAGAGCATTTTTTTACAGAATGCTGAGGCATCTCGGGTGTGGTGGGGTTAAATGAGGCATGAAACACATGTCGCTATACTTAGTTTAAAAAAAATAGAAAATAACTTTACTTTTTAAAAAAGNAAAAATAAATTTATGTGAAAAAAGTCAAAATATTCCTTAATACTTGGAATTATATATCCTAGATAATGAATTAGTCACATATATAGTGCAATTCAAATATTGGCATAAATCCCTTGGTGTCAGTGTACTTTACAATTATGAGCAAAAGGAAAAATACATGCTTAAAAAGTATTTTATGAGTATCAAATCTCCATAAAAGCAAGTAAAAAACACAATTTAGAAATAGGAATATTAAATTTAATTTTTTTGTTTGTTTTATTCAAGATAGGGTCTCCCTGTAGCTCAGCTGTCCTGGAACTCACTCTGTAGACTAGGCTGGCCTTGAACTCACAAAGATTCACCTGCCTCTGCCTCCCAAGTGCTATGATTAAAGGCGTGAGCCACCATGCCTGACTAAATTTAAATACTTTTAATGGAAATGTTGCATAACTAATTATTGGGATGGCTGTATAATGTTTGAAATATACTGAAAGCCATTGAATTGTCCACTTTGAATGGGAGTTTTGCATATGAGTTATCCTTCAATATAGCTATTAAAAACTATGTCATAGGGGTTAGAGGTGTAGTTCGGTGGCGTAGTATTATCCCAGCATGTAAGAGGTCATTGTTTGATTTCCAGTATCATAAACAAATGAATGAAAAACCACCATTTTTAAGATACATTATTTTTTGTGAAATTTTATTATTTTTATTTTATGTGTATGAGTGTATTGCTTGCATGTAGGTAGGTGCACCCATGCCATGCAATGCCTAGAGAGGTCAGAAGAGGGCATCAGATCCCCTAGAACTGGAATCAGCTGCCATGTGGGTGCTTGGAATCAAACCCAGCTCCTCTGCAAGAGCAGTGAGTGCTCTTAGCCACTGAGCCATCTCTCCAGTGCCCCCCAACACCATTTTTTATGGTATTCCTATTAATCATGCAATAGGTACACAAAGTATAACCACTCAGTTAACTGTTTAAGAAAGCCCAGGAGTTATTAACAAACTTGCCTTTGATGCTCATTATTGACATGGCTAAAAAGGCTAAAGTAGTAACATTTAGCGCTTTTTGTTAAGTTTAGTTCAAGAAAAGAAGACATCATGGAAGAGCTAAGGAAGTGAATAGTGACTGAAGTACTGTGGGCTTTAACTCAGGACTTAACTACATTTTCAGAACCAGGTTGGCTGTAGAAAATTACATATACTTTTATATGTGGTTTATAATAGAAAAAAAATCCCTTTGTTCAAAGAGTTACTACTTTCTCTTTAAATGCAACCCTTGGCTGGCTGTGGTGGCACATGCCTTTAATCCTAGCACTCAGGAGGCAGAGGTAGGTGGATCTTTGTGATTTCAAGGCCAGCCTGGTCTACAGAGTGAGTTTCAGGCCAGCTGAGATTACAGGGAGACCCTGTCTTGAAAAGACCAAAAAAAAAAAAAAAA
>VZQC01012362.1:26680-41771 GCA_009823505.1 Rhizomys pruinosus
CTATAAGATTAGATGATGGCGATAGTTTCAGCATTGTAACTACACTTAAAAACATCAAGGTTCTGGAGAGATGGCTCAGTGGTTAAAAGCACTGACTACTCTTGCAGAGGACCCAGGTTCAATTCCCAGCACCCACGTGATGGGTAACAACTATCTGTAACTTTGGTTCCAGGGGATCTGACGTCCTCTTCTGAATTCCATGGGTATTGCGTGACACAGATGCACTTACACATGCAAGCAATACACTCATACACATAAAATAAAAATAGGGGCTGGAGAGTTGGCTCAGTGGTTAAGAGCACAGACTGCTCTTGCAGAGGACCTCGGTTCAATTCCCAGCACCCACATGATGGCTAAGAACCATCTTTAACTCCAGGTCCAGGGGAAACCAATGCCCTCTTCTGACCTCCGAGGCATTGCACAACATGGGTGCACCAACCTACATGCAGACAGTACACTCATACACATAAAAATAAATAAATATAATAAATATTTATAAAAACATAAAAAATAACACTTAAAATGGATAAGTTTTAGCATATGTAATTTGTACCTCACTCATTCTGCTAAAAAATTAGTTTCTCTATGAAAATACAGCAGAACAGAAAAGCACTTCTTATGCTTTATCCTTATTTGACCCACTAACAATGGTAAAAATGCCAAAAATAACACTTAAAATGGATGAGTTTTAGGATATGTAATTTGTACTTCAATCAAGCCCAACTTATTTACACTGTGAAGAGAAAAACATGATATGGAGTAATCCTAATCATCTTTTCATGAAAGCTGTTTATCATTTAAATTTTTTTATTTATTTGATTTTTATTTTAAGTGCATGAGTGTTTTCCCTGCAAGTATCTAAGTGCACTGCACCTGTGGCTGCAAACTCATGGAGGTCAGAGGTGTTGGCTCCCCTGGAACTGGAGTTATGGACAGTTGTTAGCTGCCATGTGGATGCTGGGAACCAAACTCAGGTCCTCTGTAAGAGCAGCCAGCACTCTTAACCACTGAGCCATCTCTCCAGCCCCTTGTTTATCATTTGATTACCACACTGATTGTACCATGAATGGGACTCAGGGTGATTTTTCCAAATGCAACTTCTCTTTCCCCACCTCTCCTCCACACACTCCCCAGCCTCTACTAACAGATTCTGCTTTCAGTTCAACTTGTCTTAATGCCTATAGGAAAGGGTGCAGGGGTGCTCATCTTTCCATGCCTGTTGTCCCACTTAACATGATACGCTCCAGCTCCTTATATTAGCTACAAATTACAGTGCATATACGGTTGTGTGTGTACATGGAAGCCGGGTCACTTCTCAGTCACTCTCTATCTTTTGAGACAGGGTCTCTCCTTGAATCTGGAGCTCACTGATTTGGCTATACTGGCTGGCCAGCAAGCCCAAAGGATCCTCAGCTATTCCTGTACTGAGATTGCTGGTATATGCTACTGGGCCTGGCCCCCCCTCCCCCATTTAAACATTTATTGTTCTTTTGACAACAGAATCTTAAAAATCTGTAAACTAAAACAGAGGTAAAGAGCCGGGCGTGGTGGTACACGCCTTTGATCCTAGCACTCGGGAGGCAGAGGCAGGCGGATCTTTTTGAGTTCAAGGCCAGCCTGGTCTACAGAGTGAGTTCCAGGACAGCTGGGGCTACATGGAGACCCTGTCTCAAAAAGACCAAAAGAGAAAAAAAGAGGTAAAGAAAGCACAAAAATAAGTGTACGGTTTTAAAATATTACTATCATTGTGTGATAAATAGCCCTGTAAACCCTAAGTTAAGCAGTGGGTGTCAAAGTTCTATTCCTTTTTTTTTTTTTTTTTTTTTTTTGGTCTTTTATGAGGCAGTGTTTCCCTTTAGTCCCAGCTAGCCTGGAACTCACTATGTAGAACAGGCTGGGCTTGAACTCAGAGATCTGCCTGCCTCTGCTTCCCAAGTGCTGGGATTAAAAGCATGCACCATGGGGCTGGAGAGATAGCCTCTCGGTTAAGAGCACCGACTGCTCTTGCAGAGGACCCGGGTTCGATCCCCAGCTCCCACATGGCAGCTAAAAACAGTCTGTAACTCAATTTCCAGGAGAACTCCAGTTCCAGGGGAATCCGAGACCCTCTTCTGGCCTCTGAGGCACTGCATGACACAGGTGCACAGACCTACATGCAGACAGTACACACATACACATACAAAAATAAATAAAATTTAAAAAATTAAAAAAAAATAAAGGCATGCACCACTACACCTGGCCAAAGTTCTATTTCTTAACCTGGGCCTCTGTCTACTATGCTGGGGACCCAAACTCAGATCTTCACACCTGTGTGGCAAGCACTTTCCTGAATGAATTATCTCTTCATTCTTATTGATGGTGGCTTAACAATGCATTTCTGTGCAAACATCTCACACTTTATCTGTGCTGCTGATTCATGGGAGCCTCAGAGAATCTCATAACTTAGCTATTGTGAGGACCACAAGACATATGAGTGTGCAGGTATGGCAGCTACGTGTAATCCCAGAACTTGGGTAACAGAGATAGGGGATCCCTGGGATAAGCTCGTTAGGTAGACTAGTTGATATTGGCATGCTCTGGGTGTAGCAAGAAACTGCTTCAATGAATAAAAGTGGAAGGCAATTGAGAAAGCACTTGATGCCAACTTCAGACCTCCATATGCCCACACATGTAAATATGTGCAAACATATGAACACATACACACACCACACTAGCATACCCATAACGACAATTAGTTTTTTTAGAGATTTATTTTTAAGTTCTATACAGATGTGTGTAGATTTGTGTGCTCATGAGTACAGGGGCCTGCAGAGTGTAGAAAAGTGTGTTGGCTCCCCTCACATTTGGGCTTCAGGCGGTCTAAACTATCTGACATGGGTGCCATGAACTGAAACAAGGTCCTATGCAAGAGCAGTATGTCTTCTTAACCACGGAACCATCTCTCCATACAAACAAGGTCCTATGCAAGAGCAGTATGTCCTCTTAACCACGGAACCATCTCTCAATACAAAAACAATTTTTTAAATGAACTGAAACTGTATCATAGATTTAATTGTAAGAAAGCCATAAAACTCAAAAGAAAACATTGAAGTAGATCTTTGTCAGTCGTGTGATTTCTTCTAGTGGGGATTTCTCTAGTGTTGTTGAAGCAGCTTTGCCAGTAGCAAGGCCTGGCAGTCCCAGCAGTGGCAAGGTCCCAGAAGCTCTTGTTCTTGGACCATGCAGGGCACTGGGCTCAGATGCTGCACAAAGAGGCAGCTCAGAAGCACAGCACCCCTTCTGTCACTCACATCCCAGACACACTCCTTCAGATGAGGTGCATCCAGGGGTAGAAGCAGGGGGTTCCTTTCTGTCCCCTCTATGCATGTCCAACCTGGAGCAGGATTGTGGTCAAAGCATGAAATGGACATTTAACAGTGACTCTAAATGTCATTTAAAGGGTAGACATGTTCTATTTTTTTCCCCAAAGTAACTTCACAAATTTCAGAAATACTCATTTCAATGTAATTTAAATCTCTCTGTCTCTCTGTCTCTCTCACTCTCTCTCTCTGTCTCTCTGTCTCTGTCTCTCTCTGTGTGTATGTGTGTGTGTGTGTGTGTGTATGTGTGTGTGTTCGCGTTCGCTTTCATTTTGCAAGATGGGATCTCACTGTGTAGTCCTGGCTAGCCTGGAACATTTAATGTGAAAAAATATATTCTCCCACCCCCTAGTGATTCCCTTGTTTAAATCTATTTAAATCAGATCTATTAAAAATTCATTCATGAAAAATGAAATTTCTCACTTTAGCTACTCATAAAATTCAGGGCCTTGTCTTTTCATTGGACAAAAGGCTGTGGAGATAGGGAACTGGTGGAGAGAAGAGAGGGTTCCAGGCGTTGTGGATGTGGCACAATGTGAAGCTCCTGTGTGAGGTCTTGGTTTGCTCCTCAGAACAGGAGTTGCAGTCCTTCTCATTCAGAAGTCCGCTTATTAGTATCATTGATTTTAATCAGCATAGGTTAAAAGCCCTTTTTTTGTTTTGTTTTGTTTTGAGACAGCCCCAGCTATCCTGGAACTCACTCTGTAGAGCAGGCTGGCCTTGAATTTACAGAGATCCTCCTTCCTCTGCCTCCTGAGTGCTAGGATTAAAGGTATGTGCCACCATGTCCATCTTAAAGACAGTTCTTAAATTCTTAGCCACCATGTGCTGGAATCGAACTTGAGTCCTCTGCAAGACCAGTGGGTCCTCTTAACGGCTGAGCCATCTCTCTAGTCCCCCGAACCCCCCCCTTTTTTTTTAGTCAATCTAACCCAGATTACAATCCTCCTTTTAGCATTGAGCTCAGTCCTTTTCTTTTTGTTCTGTTTTGTGTGTTGATTTTTATTTTTTTTTTAATTTTTTTTATTATTATTTATCTTTGTATGTGTATGAATGTACTGTCTGCATGCAGGTCTGTGCACCCATGTCGTGCAATGCCACAGAGGTCAGAAGAGGGTCTCAGATTCCCCTGGAACTGGAGTTCTCCTGGAATTGGAGTTACAGACGGTTCTTAGCAGCCATGTGGGTGCTGGGGATCCAACCCGGGTCCTCTGCAAGAGCGTCGGTGCTCTTAACCGCTAGGCTATCTCTCCAGTCCCTGTGTGTTGATTTTTAGTCTGGGTCTCACTGTACTCCCAGATAGCCTGCAATTCGCTCTGTAAACCATGTTATCCTCAAATTCACAGACATCTGCCTCCCAAGTGCTGGTATTAAAGGGATGCACAGGGATCAGACTGTTCACCAGACAGGGAGTACATCTTGGGGAATCCTGGAGCCCTATGCCTCCCAAGGCTGTGGGTTTCTTGCGCCTAGCCCAGCCTCTCTTTCTGCCTGAGCAGTGGCCAGACAAGACAGGAGCGGATAGTCCTGGTCCTAGGGCATCTCAGACCACCCTCGAGCATGTAAGACCTCACCCAGGATCTCCCGTCTACGGCGAGCGTGTGGCTCTCTGTGTAGACCCACTCGAAGTCTTCCCGGGAAACGCGGCTCCCCATGGCTGGGCAGGGACCACTCGGAGCTCTGCCCCACGTTCAACCTCTTGAAGGCACAGGATCTTGTGGCAGCTGCTACCTCTTTGCAGCAGGTGCCCAGCCGAGCAGAATAGACTAGTTGGAGGGCAGAGGCGCGCCCGCCCCGCCCCGCCCCGCCCCCAGGCTTGCAGGTCCAGGACTGGGACCAAACTGGTCAGACTGTCCTGTTAGGCCTGAGTGTCAGTGGCTTGAATGCCTATGTGTACCAGCTCCCCAACCTGCAAGTGGTCGTTATCAGCCCCCATCCCTGAAAGAGGAAAAAGGAAGAAACAGTCTCCAGGTGGGCAAAGCTAGGTGTAGAGCCTCCTGTAGTTGGGAATTCCAAGGTAGATCAACTCCCCAGGTTCCACAAGGATCCTTGGCATTAACACTAAGCAAAGCCCAAGTTTTGTCTTTTTATTTTTTTGGTCATTTTGAGACAGGGTCTCCCTTTAGTCCTAGCTGGCCTGGAGCTTGCTCTGTAGACCAGGCTGGCTTTGAACTCACAGAGATCTGCCTGCCTCTACCTCCCAAGAGCTGGGATTATAAGCGTCTGCCACCACACCCAGCTTTTTGTCTTGTTTTTAATAGCAAGTGATCCAAGTGAGGCATGTTTTCAAAACCAACACACCAGAGGAAGATGCAGAGTGTATGATGTGTAAGAGCTCCTAAGAAAAGTAAAACCATGGTTCTTGGGAGAGGGAGTGATGACTTGGAATTTGTCATTCTAGTATAACCATTTCTCTCACACTGATGACTGCTCAAGCTTGCATCTATCTGTCACGGAGCTCATCAACCAGATCCACTTGAAAGAGGGAGCACTTTGTTTCCAAATTAACGGCCACATCTGCATCAGAAAAGAAGGCCAGACACATGGTTCCCCTGAATAAAAGGGGGACACTGCACACAGCACATCACATGCACAGAGAACCAAATCTGGTCAGATCCCTGGATCAGATGTTACTGAAGAGAAACTGGAATGATGGAGGATCATACCAAAGGACACTTCTGGGATGGCATTGCCCTGAGCCAGCTGAAGGGAGCTCTATTCCACAGTGACCTGGGATCTTTAATCTTAAAATGCAAGGATGGGCCAGCGAAATGGCTCAGTGGTTAAAGGCTCTTATGGCCAAGTCTGATGACCTGAGTTCAGTCCCCAGGACTCACAAGGTGGAAAGAGAGAACCAACTCCCACAAGGTGTCCTATGACCTTCACACATATGTCAGGGCATGCAGGCACACACACGCGCACGCATGCGCACACACACAGGTTTTTGAAATGCAAGGAACAAAAGAGGAACTTATGAATTAAGAGTGTTTAAAGATATATCACCCATGGGGTTGGAGAGATGGCCTAGCGGTTAAGAGCACTGACAGCTCTTGCAGAGGACCCGGGTTTGATCCCCAGCACCCACATGGCGGCTGAGAAGCATCTGTAACTCCAATTCCAGGAGAACTCCAATTCTGGGGGAACTCCAGGTCCAGGGGAATCCGACGGCATTGCACGACATGGGTGCACAAACCTACATGCAGATAGTACATTCATACACATACAAAAATAAATAAAATAAAAAAAATATATCACCCAAATTTAAAGTGTTAGTCTTTGTTGTTGTTGTTGTTGTTGTTGTTGTTGTTATTTTTGAGACAGGATCTCCCTTTTAGTACCAGCTGTCCTGGAGCTCACTCTGTAGACCAGGCTGGCCTTGAACTCACAGGGATCCACCTGCCTTTGCCTCCCATGTGCTGGGATTAAAGGCAGGCACCACCATGCCTGGCTTGAAGTGTTAGTCTTATTATGAGTTCTGATTTAAAACTGAAAAAATGATAGGCTGTGTGTGGTGGCAAATGCCTTTAGTCTCAGCACTCAGGAAGCAGAGGCAGGAAGATCTCTGTGAGTTCAAGGCCAGTCTGGCTTACAAAGTGAGTTCCAGGACAGCTGGAGCTACAGGGAGGCCCTGTCTCAAAAAGACCAAAAAATAAAGTAAAATTAAATAAAATTTAATTTAATTTAAAAAGATGGGATACGTAATTCAGACATCATTTAGATAGCTGAAGGTTTTAGGAAGCTATTGTAAAAATTTTGACTAAGATATAGTATTATGGTTATAATGTGTTGAGTTCTTTTCTTTGGGGTGGAGAGATGACTCATTGGTTAAATGCCCCAGCTGCTCTTGCAGAAAACTGAGGTTTGATTTCCAGCCCCCACGCGGTGGCTAGCAATCATCCTTAACTCCAGTACCAGGGGAATCGGATGCCCTCTTCTCAACTTCGTGGGCATTATACAACAAAGGCGCACCTGCCTACACGCAGGGAATACACTGATATACATAAAATAATAAATAAAATATTTTTAAAAAGAATTCATATCTTCAGGAAATAAGTGCTAGATCAATTCCAGGAAAAAAACCTCTAAATTAAAACAACTAAGTTCTAGAGTATAAATGAATCACACAAAGTTATGTTATGCTACCTCTAAAAAGTGCAGACCTTGATACATTAAAATGAAATGATTTGCGAAATACATGTTAACAGTATAGCTGAAGGGAAAGGGAGTGGTGTGTGTATATGCTTTTTTTTGTACACACAAAATATGCGAGACACCCAAGGGACAATTTCATTGTGTGGAGTGAGTAGGTAAGAGACGGAATGTCTTCCCACTGTCTTCTTATTTATTTGTTTACCTTTTTATTTTTGAGACATGGTCTCCCTATGGCACCAGCTGGCCCGGAACTCACTATGTAGACCAGGCTGGGCCTTGACCTCACAGAGATCCTCCTGCCTCTGCCTTCCAAGTGCTAGGATTAAAGGCATGTGCCACCACCCCTGGCTTAGAGATGCTTCTTATCCGCCATGTGGGTGCTGGGAATAGAACCCGGGTCCTCTGAAAGAGCAGTCAGCGCTCTTAACCGCTGAGCCATTTCTCCAGCCCCTATTTGTTTACTTATTGATGTGTGTACTGGTCTCTGCTGACTGCCTTATGCTGGCTGGCCTCCAAACTCGGATCCTCCTGTCTCTGCCTCCAGAGAGCTGGAATTTCAGTGTGTGCCATATGGTCAAACTACCAGTTCATCTTCATGCATTTTCCCAGGAATATTTTTTCTATATAGTCTACCGAAGACCTGCAAAAGTACCTCTTCAGTCATTTCAAAGTCCTCTGGACAAACTTATATTTTCTTCACAGCTTGTGTGAAGGTTCATCCCACCTGAGAAGCATTATCCCACAAAATTCTGCACCATGGCTGTACACGAGGGGAGGTCCACTGGTGGTCACTGTGGGACCCTCGAGTTGCCCAGTGTCTACCAATAGCGGACTCCCTCCTACCCTTCCCTCCCTGATTCTCCAGCCGTATCTGGGCCTTTCACTGCCAGCGTCCCCAAGTCAACTGAGACCTGGAACCCAGCAGCCACAAGACTAGCATTTGCTTTAGGCCTATATCTTTTTTTTTTTTCTGGGAGGGGGGGGTCTATTGAGACAGTGTCTCCTGGTAGCCTCAGCTGTCCTGGAACTCACTATGTGGACCAGGCTGGCCTTGAACTTACAGAGATCCACCTGCCTCTGCCTCCTGAGTGCTGAGATTAAAGGTGTGTGCTGCCATACCCAGGAAGCAAATATCTTTAAAAAATTTTTTATTTAGTATTTTTATTTTATGTGTATGAGTATATTGTCTGAGTGTATTTGTGTGCTCATGTCATGTAAGACATGTCATGTAAAAAAATGGTGTCAGATCCCTTGGAACTGGAGTTATGGATGGTTGTTAGCTACCATGTGGGTTTTGGGAACCCATCCCGGGTCCTCTGCAGGAGCAGCCAATGCTCTTACCCACTGAGGCCTCCCCACCCCCCCTTTTTTTTGAGACAGGGTCTCCCTTTAATCCCAGCTGGCCTGGAGCTTGATATGTAGACCAGGCTTGAACTCACAGAGATCTGCCTGCCTCTGCCTTCCAAGTGCTGGGATTAAAGGCATGCACCACCACACCCAGCTTAACGATGGTTCTTAGCTGACATGTGGATGCTAGGAATCTAACCCAGGTCCTCTGCAAGAGCAGTCAGTGCTCTTACCCACTGAGCCATCTCTCCAGTCCCTCTAGTCCCCCTTTTTTTTGGCCTTTCTGAGACAGGGTTTCCTTGTAGCCCCAGCTGACCTGGAATCTAGCTGGCCTGGAACCAGGCTGGCTTCAGTCTCACAGAGATCCACCTGTTAGGCCCATATGTTGATTCCCTTCTGCCTCAGAGTTCAAGTTCAGGCAACAGACCTGTGTGTCCTAAGCTACCCTTTTCTGATTGCTCAGAAGTTCCACAGACCTGATCCAGGCACTATATCCTTGTCTGCCACATTTAACATTTTTAAATTCAGACTTTGGGGAGGAGGTAAGGAGAAAAAAATTACAGGTTTTTTTAAGGGGACTTTTTTTCACGTTCTAAAATAAGATTCTGAGGTACAAGATCCTTGTGAAGTGGGCACTGTTTTAACTACGCCCAGAGCAGCTGCCTCTGTTGTCATTTCAAAGCCCACAATGTGTTCCAAGAACATAAAGATAGACACGGGTGCACAAACCTGCATGCAGACAGTACATTTATACACATAGAAAATAAATAAATAAATAAATAAATAAATAAATAAATAAATAAATAAATAAAAAAGATTAAGAGGAATGTTTTGGGGTTTCAAATCTTCATAGTTCATTATCTAGCGTTCACATCTTTCTTAGTCTTTCCAAGATCCTTGCAGCAAGACAAACACACCAGTCATCGTAGGAAGCTACTGTCCAGTGGCTGTGAAAAACCCTGGCAAATCTGCACAGTTCTAACCACACTGGGAATAATATCACATGAGACAAGTTTGTGCTGCCACACAAATTTTTCCCTTTCCTTTTCCTTTTTTTTCAAAGCCAACTTTTATTGAAGCTTTGTGCATTTCGTACAACATTTCCCAATCAAGTCTACACCCATTCCCCCTTCCTGGCCCCCCACCCCACCAGAGCTCATGCGTTCTGCCAAACATGTTTTTCATTTTTTTCTCAGTCTCTTTTAAAATTTTCAACACAGAAGTTCACCGTTTAAGTCAGTTCTTTGACCCAATCTTTTGTTGTTGTTGTTGTTGTTGTTGTTGTTCCTTCCAATTTGCATCACTCCAAAATATGCCTATATGCATGCTACATATATCTTTTAGCATCTTCAGCTTATGATTTCTTTTTTTTTAATTAGGCTGAAAGATGTCATGTTTGAAGGGTCTTCCTAGGCTAGCCCAAATAAGCAGCAGTCTTGCCCTTGTGACCTTTCCATTTCTTTTTTTTTTTCTTCTTCTTTTTTGGTGTTTTTGAGACAGATAGGGTCTCCTTGTAGACCCAGCTGGCCTGGAACTCACTATGTAGATCAGGCTGGCCTTGAACTCACAGAGATACACCTACCTCTGCCAGGCACTGAAGATGGTTCTTAGCTGCCATGTGGGTGCTGGGAATCTAATCCTGGTCCTCTGCAAGAGCAGTCAGTGCTCTCAACCACTAAACCAACTATCCAGCCCCTCCGTTTTTTTAAATTTTGTTTTTGTTTGTTTGTTTGAGACAGGTGCCTCTCTGCAGCTTACATTGCTCTTGAATCCCTGATCCTCCTTCCTCAGCCTAGGGTTGGTTATAGGGTTGTGTCAACAACCCAGCTACCGTTTGTTTAATTTTGAACAGGCAGTTCATTTTAATAATCATTTAATTGAATAACATTAAAAGGTTTGGGCCTATAGAATTCTTTGTTAATGTTAATTCTCAGAGGAAAATTATAGTAAACATTCCTTATTCTCTTCAAACAAACTTTAATCATGGTATCTGTTTCTGGACATCAAGTAACATGGACACATCAGTCAGTAATTAGCTGCCATAAATATCTGATAATTTATTGTACTTTTGGATTAGAAATGAGCATTATGAGGTTACAGTTGAAACTTTCACAAATTTGATAACTAGAGCAGAATTCATGTTTGTGAGGCTAACGTTCCACCCTGCCTGCCTGTCTTCTGCCCTTCAGGCTTCCCTGGGCATCCTTGATCCTGCCTGGGGTTGGGGCATCATGTGCCAATTACTCCTGGCAACTTTCAGGGTTTTTTTATTTTTTTGAGACAAAGTTTCTATGTAGCCCTAGCTATTCTGGAACTCACTATGTAGAATAGGCTAGCCTCTTCTTCTCACAGAGATCTGCCTGCCTCTTGCTCTGGAGTATGAGAATAAAGTTGTGTGTCTGACATTCCTGGCATCCTTCTTAGCACATGTCGTCCAGTCTCTGAGTCTACACACTGAGGTTGCCTATCCTAATGAATAGCTTTGGATCTCCATCTCTCAGAGGGACCCCACCCTCCACTGAGCTGCCTGCTCAGAAGGGGTTCTATGGGATTCCATGTGTATCTTCAGGTCTGTGGGTTTAGACACCTCAGTTCCTGGTTGTTAACATGATGCCAAAGTGACAGGTTGTACCTGCTTCCTTGGCTCTGCCCTGTGAAACTGACTTGTCAGAATGAAAGATTGAAAGAGTGATATGTGGAATGTCAGTGTATGAAACTACTTCTATTTTTTACATGCCACCAGCAACTGTGTAAAAGTTGCAATCAAAGAGACTAACAGCATTTATGAATACATAAAAATAGGCTGAAAAATACCATGACATTTGCAATTAGATTTCAACCCATACATTTTGGAGGACACCAAAAATTTCTTGAATCTATAAAAGATGCAATATTATTACTCTGGTAACAAGAACATAATTATGAGGCAGAATAGAGGGTCCAGAGTTTAGTCCTACAAGTATGTAGTACTGCAAGGTCGGCAAAAAACAGGAACAAGTTTTAACTGAAATGACCCCACCTCATCGTGTATGCCAACATTAGCTCTAGTGGACTACAAGTTAAACATGGAGGGAAACTAAACAACTTCTAAATTTAGGAGCCATGCTACTTAGGAAAGTTGATGGGAGGATTTCTTAACATGCAAAAGAGAACAAGCCTTCACAGAAATACACTGGCGGACTAAGGGTGCCCCTCAGTGGTCGAGGGCATACTTAACTTGAACAGGCCCAGGATCCAAACCCAGCACCATAAACCTAGAACAAAGAAGAGAAAACGTATTTTAAAAATAAACTGTTCATTGAAGTTAGGGACTGTTCATGAATGACCCCAGAAACAAGAGTGGGAAGACAAATCATAATCCGAGAGATGTCCCAGCTCATACGGTCAAGAAAGCGTTAGTACATAAAATTCGCAAAGAGCCCTTAAGAAACACATGAATAGGGTAAAGCGGCATAGAAGACAAGAAACAAAGAACTTATCACAACAGGAAATACTGTGGTATCCCAGTCAAGGTCTAACCAGAACACATACCTCTCCAAGTGTTGAAAACACAAGGATTCTATTGTGGAACAGTGGTTACACAGGCAGTGAAGACATCAGAGGCAAATGTGGAGAAGGAAGAGACCGCCCCCCAGTTGGAACCTCCTCAGGCAGGAGACCAGGCCTGGACAGCAGCATCAGAGTCACCCAGGGAAAGCAGGGCCATAGGGGCCTCTCGGACAGGAACGCAAACTGCACCGGGCGAGTCCCGAAGCAGAGAACGGAGGGGAGAAGACCCTGACAGCTCCTCTCCTCTCTCCTGTCCCTGACAGCCCCTCTCCTCTCTCCTGTCCCTGACAGCCCCTCTCCTCTCTCCTGTCCCTGACAGCCCCTCTCCTCTCTCCTGTCCCTGACAGCCCCTCTCCTCTCTCCTGTCCCTGACAGCCCCTCTCCTCTCTCCTGTCCCTGACAGCTCCTCTCCTCTCTTCTCTCCTGTCTCTCAAAAGCCAAACACAGCCAAAATATAGTTGATGTGGGAGTCTGAGAAACAGACTGCAGGGCTACCCCTCTTCAGTGCAGTGCAGGAAGACCTGGAGAAACACATCATGAGGGCAAATAGGCAGGAGCTTGTGTGAACTGCCCAGGGCGACAGGAAAAAAAAATGTCTCTCATTATTATTAGGTACTTTTGAATAAAAATCACAATAAAATATAATTTCTAAACCTTCAGCTGTCAGAATGACAGTATGAGTATTTCTAACTACTCTACTGTGAAACAACCATAATTTTTTTTTGTCTTTTCAAGACAGGGTCTCCCTGTAGCCCCAGCTGTCCTGGAACTCTCTGTAGACCAGGCTGGACTTGAACTCACAAAGATCCACCTGCCTCTGCCTCCCAAGTGCTAGGATCAAAGGCGTGTACCACCATGCCTGGCTCAGATTTTTTAAAGTATTTTATTACTTTTACTTTATGTGTATGAGTATGTTCCCTGCATGTGTGTAAGTGCACCTATGTCGTGCAATGCCTACAGAGGTCAGAAGTGGCGTCGAATTCCCTGGAAATGAGTTCCACATGATTACTAGTCACCATGTGGGTTGCTAGTCACACACACTCTCACAGTCACATACATGCATACTAATAGTAAAAAACACCTTTTACGTCACCAATGGTGTGTAAAAATAAAATAAAATGGGTTAAGTCTTCTAAATAAAAATTGGATAAAATGTCTTTGGAATCTAAAATTGATCTAAAAATTCTAAACTTTTATAAACCTGAAAAAGCATTTGTAGATGATGTGAGGGCACACCTATTCAGAATAGCCAAACCATAGGATCAGCCTAGATGCCCGTGAATGGATGGTTGGATAAGGAGATGCCATGTGTGTATGTGGTGGAGTTCTACTCAGCCCTGAAAATGAATGAAATGATGCTGTGTGCAGGAAAATGGATAATCAGAGATGATCGTATTAAGGGAAAGAAGCCAGTCCCACAAACCAAGCAGCACAGGCGTTGTTATCACCTGTATGCAACCTAGGAGAAAACCAAAAGGAAGGGTGTGACCTGGAAGGGGAGGAGGAAAGTGCTGAGGGACCTAAGAAAGAGCACAGGGGGGCAGTATGGAGGCCATGGCAGCAGCCGAGGCAGTCGAGCACAGGGTACCCGGATGTGAGGCACATTGCACGCTGACCTGGGAGCCTTGGAGGGATCGGAGGGGCAGGAGCGGCCGGAGCAGGATTCCCAAATACACATAAGCAGAAGCATCACCCAGCAAAGGCATCATCATGAAACTTAAAAAGTGATACTGGTTTTCCATTTCATTAAGGTGCTGTATAATGTGTTAAGCACAGGCTATAAGGAATGGTTTTACCAGATTTTCATGAGTTACGGTGGCTGGAACATCAATTCTATCTTGTGGGAAAAGAACTAAATGGCAGCATAAAAGGAAATCTATATTAATACAATACTTTATTAAAAGAAGGGGATTAAATAAAAACCGCAAACCAACAACCTCAGCAAACAAGCAAAGAAACCTGGTAGCCATAAGACATGTTTTGGATGAATCAAAGTCCAGTAATGGTAGACTTGTGAGAAGAAGAAAAATTTCAGAACTTTTGTCAAAACAGACAGGCCAGTGATAAATAATACCTCCAGTGATAGGGCTAGGCCTGAAACTGAAAGTAAGTAAAAACCAAAACAAAACAGAGTAAATGTGAATGAAGTTTATTTTCAATAAAATATAAAACTTCTAAAGATATCAAATTAGAATTAAATTTCCTCAGATCTCTATGCCCTTGTCCAGTGTAAAGCAAACAGCTTTCAGCATTTTGTGGCAGCTTTTCTTATGTTGTAGGAAGTGCAGAAAGCAACGGTACTTGAAGTAACCTGGTATTTTTGTTGAAAATGTACATCAGAATAAGTTAAATTTGAGTTTTAAGATCTATTCCTTAGTAATAATAGATATTTAGTATTTGCACCTCCCTGGACACAAACAGTCCTCAAAAACTCAGAAAAGGAAGACGTTACTCAGGAATAATGTCCATTCAGGAGAAATCAAAAGAAAACTCCTCAAAATTACTGAATAGAGTGAAGATAAGAATTTAGAAAAAGAGCCGGGCGTGGTGGCGCACGCCTTTAATCCTAGCACTCGGGAGGCAGAGGCAGGCGGATCTTTGTGAGTTCAAGGCCTGCCTGGTCTACAGAGTGAGTTCCAGGACAGCTGGGCTGCAGGGAGACCCTGTCTCGAAAAGACAAAAAA
>VZQC01012362.1:42387-69679 GCA_009823505.1 Rhizomys pruinosus
ACAAATCTAGACCCGTGTTCCCACCCATTCCCCCACCCCACCAGAGCTCATGCATTCTGCCAAACATGCTTTTCATCTCTTAGTCTTTCTCAATATTTTCCATGGGGAAGTTGACTGTTTTGAGCAGAAGTTCACTGTTTCAGTCAGTTCTTTGATGCAGTCTTTTCTGTTGTTGTTGTTTACAAAATGCATTACTATTAAAAAAGAAGAAACAAAACATGTACCTGAAACTTGTGATATTAAAAGATCAAAAGTGGCCGGGCATGGTGAAACTCACCTTTAATCCTAGCACTTGGGAGGCAGAGGCAGGCAGATCTCTGTGAGTTCAAGACCAGCCTGGTCTACAGAGTGAATTCCAGGACAGCTGGGACTACAGGGAGACCCTGTCTCGAAAAAAGACCAAAAAAAAAAAAAAAAGATCAAAAGTGGCTACTTCAGTGGTCTCTAAAAAGAGTGAACTGAAGAAGTCAGTTCATATACGAATGAATACTAGCACAAAATCCCCCAAAATTCCACAGCTATCAATGCCTAAACAAAGTATTGATAATGAGTTGGAGCAAGCAGGAAAGAGCAAAAGAGGTAGCATTCTCCAGCTTTGTGAAGAAATTACTGGTGAAATTGAGTTAGATACTAGAGGTAAAAGAGGAGTCATCACAAATGGAAAGTGAAAAGGAGAAGCCTACAGAAATAAAATTGGAAGAGACTGATGTTGAAAGACAAATACTTCATCAGAAGGAAACCAATCAGGATGTACAGTGTAATCGTTTATTTCCCAGTAGAAATGCGAAGCCTATGAAATGTATACTAAATGGAATAAATAGCTCAATTAAGAAGACTTCCAAGTGGACTAAAATTAAACTGTCAAAATTTAACTCTGTGCAGCAAAATATATTGGGCTCTCAAGTTGCTCCTATATTGGGCTTATTATGAACTGGTTTTTCACCACCAGTTTTAGAAATGCCTCATCCAAGCCAGTCAACTAATCTGCTTATCTGAATGTGTATCTGCAGAGATCTAGAAAAAGCTGGCAATAGTAAGGCCATGTTACGAGCCTTAAAGACAGCTATAGTCATTAAGGTCCCTGAGAATGGCTACAGTAAAAAAAAAAAGAAATGCCTCATCCAGTATCTCAAAGTATGGTTTTAGAAACAAAAACCACAGGATAGTATAACCTGCCAACAGGGTAAAATGAAAGGAATTAAATCTGAAGAAGTTAAAATTAATGATATTGCAGTTGAAATCAATAAAACCACAAAAAGGGCTCCTGAAAATTGTCATTTGGATAATCGGATAAAACCCTCTCCTAACCCACCATTGAGTGATCAGATGAAACATCCTCTTGAATCAGCACCGGATAAGAATTTCAGCTTATGTTTGGCATCCAAGGTGGAAAACTGTCCTTAAAACATACTGCTGCTCTTTCATCTCTTCTCAGTCAAGCAAAAATAGATGAAAGAGAGAGAACCTTTCCAGGTTCAGCTCCCAAACAGCACAGTGTGCTCAATAATGAAACATTTAAGAACACTGAGAACAGGCACATATTGCCAAACCATTCTCAGTCTAAGTAAAATTCTCATTTGGAGATAACAATTCCAAAGGACTTGAAACTGAAAGAATCGGAGAAACCTGATTAAAAAAACAGTTTGTTATCGATGCAGGCCAAAAAAGATTTGAAGCTGTATCCTGTAACATCTTATGTTATGGGATGCTTTATACAGCTTCATATCCAGAAGATGAAATGAAGCATCTGCTTTTCCACAACCAGTTTATAAGTGCTATAAAATATGTGGACTGGAAAAAAAGAAAGAATTCTTGCTGAATATCCATCCTGATGGTAGAATAATAATGGTTCTTCCTGAAGATTCTAAATATGCCCTGAAAAAGGTTGACAAAATTAGAGAGATAGTTGATAATGATTTAGGTTTCCAGCAGGCTCCACTAAGGTGCTAGTCCAAAACCAAAACACTTCTCTTTACTTCTAATGATGAAAAAGTAGTTGGCTGCCTAACTGCAGAATATATCCAGTGGGATTATGGAGTTATAGAAGAGAAACTTCCAGTTATCAGGTTGGAAGAAGAGAAAGTAGGACCTGAAAGGCAAAAAGTCTGGTGCTGCTCAACCTTGCCTGAGCCTGCAATATGTGGGATTAGTTGAATATGGGTATTCAGCATGATGCAGCAGAAGAAAATAGCTTCCCGAATGATTGAATGCCTAAGGAGTAACTTTATTTATGGCTCATATTTGAGTAAAGAAGAAATTGCTTTCTCAGATCCCACTCTGGATGGAAAGTTGTTTGCGACACAGTACTGTGGCACTGGTCAGTTTCTGGTATATAATTTTTTTAATTTTTTATTGTTTATTTATTTTGTATGTGTATGAATGTACTGTCTGCATGTAGGTTTGTGCACCCATGTTGTGGGGTGCCTCGGAGGTCAGAAGAGGGCATCAGATTCCCCTGGAACTGGAGTTAAAGACGGTTCTCACCCACCATGTGGGTGCTGGGGATCGAACCCGGGTCCTCTGCAAGAGCAGTTGGAGCTCTTAACCGCTAGGCCATCTCTCCAGCCTGGTTGCTGACTTTAACTAGGAACTAGGGCCATTTTTATTACAATAAACTCAGGACTGGCAATAGCCATATGGCTGCTCCATATTCATAAAATTGGAAAAAATGCAGAATAGCTTATTATTTTGTTTTTTTAAAGAAGATATTTTATTATCTTTTACAGAAATTTATGATTGATGTATTTTATCTATAGTTATTTAGACATGTTTACATGCAGCATATAATTGTTCATAGTGGACTGAAAACTAATGCAAGGACTATGGTCTCAATGATAAGTATATTTTGAAGTTCTTAATATAGAAATATACCAGTGTAGCTTGGTACTGTATTTTTTATGTTGATTTGCTGATACCAGGTATAGGTTTAACGATTGTATTTTTGCAGAGTGGAAGCCAGTATTTTTGAGTTATTCAAGGAGGGTACATACATTACTATGTGTTTAAGAATTTGAAGCTGGTTCTTAAAAGTCCCAAAACATACTTTAAGGAAATCCCTACAGCAAAGGAAAGTTCCCAATGTGTAGAATTTGAAATATTGAATTTTTTTTACACTTCTTTGCCTTGTCAGTGATGGCAGAAATAGAAAGTGGCTTGCTTTCTTGTGAACAACTAGAATTATTAAGGACACCTTCTAAATTGATTATTTTATTCTGACTTCACTTAAAAAAAAAGTTGGTTCAACTTGGCTATAAGTCTTAAAGAGGCTCATGACAAAACTGTGGAACAGTTGTAAGTCAATGTGGATGACTTGGTATCTGCACTGTTATTCCTCAAAAATACTGCACTGATATATATGCCTTCATTACTGGACTTCATTTAATACTTGTCTATCCTTCATAGTGCCCTCTCTTTTAAAGGGTTTATATGTTGAAAAACATGAAACAGCTGTGGCCTTTTATGACCTGTACATAATGTAGAATAAAATAATAAAATACTTGGTAGTTTTTTCTAAGTGAAAAAAAAAAAGCACAGGGTACTTCTGGTTATACATAGTACATTATATGCACAGGCAGAAATAGTTGAAAGTACCTTTATACAATCATGAAAACCAAATATTTTAAATAAAAGTGTAAGAAATAGGGTTGTCTGCCACAGTGAATGCCATAGAAAACTGAGGCTGGAGATGGCACAGGTCAGATGTGCCAGTGTAAGTTAACTATGGGAGTAATAAAACCAGAACATTGCAAATGTACTAGCTGGTAACTCCTAACCACATTTTGGTTACCTTTGTGAGAACTGGAGATTAATGACCTTTGTGTCCATCTCCAGGGCTACTTTATCTTATCTGAATTTACATTTATGTCAATAAACAATATACTCCCAGGGGCATTTTCTTGTGTTCTAGGCCTGGGTTTGTAAAGGATGGTAGTAAAAGCCCCAATCAAAACAAAGAAAACTGCTAGAAAATAATGATCGGTGAAGACTGATTAATAATTACAAATAAAACAATTCCTATATTATAAACATTGGTAGATTTATTGTGCTCTGACAGTACATAAATTTATAATATTTTGCAGAAGAAAGAAAGAAAGAAAGAAAGAGAGAGAGAGAGAGAAAGAAAGAAAGAAAGAAAGAAAGAAAGAAAGAAAGAAAGAAAGCAAGCAGTGGATCGAGGCCTGGTGTGGAAGCACACTCCTGTGATCTCAACACACAGGAGATCAAGGGAAAAAGATCAAAAGTTTAAGTTTTGCCAGCCTGGGTGACATAAAACTCTGTCACAAACAAAGATCCAAAGAAGAAAATCCCCCCCCCCAAAGAAACAAAGAACCCAAACAAACCAAAAATGTTAACAACCAATTTTTCTTACATTGCAATAAGGGAAAAAACACACACACACACAAATCCCAATGTGGACAGCGTGGAGACTTCGTAATGGTGTATTTAGTCACAGCACAGTTCTTTAAGCAGATTGCGCCATGTGACAATGGACTTGAAGCTAAATAAGCTGAAAAACAGCTGACTAGTCCAGCTCAGCATAGCCTTAATAAGTAGAGCAGTTTTCTAAGACTTTTACATTTTTTATTTTCAACTTCCAAGCCTATGATTTTTATCTCTAGAAATTCAATGAGCTGATTCACATTTTCTGTAGGGCACAGGCACAGGGGGCTGTAGAAGAGTCATAGAGAAATGATGGAAAACCTCTTGATGAGCAGGAAAGGTCCAAGGCCTGGATGCCCAGAACCAAGTGTGGAGTCAAGACCTTAGCTGGTCTTCAAGAGATGGGAAGACCATTCAAGACAATCAGAGCAGAGTCCACAAATAACACAAACCTCCCCTGTCCCAGCCTACTCTAGAGGAATTTGGGACCCTGTGGCTCATGGTTGGGGACCACAGCTCTAGTTCACAGGAAGGGACCACAACTTCAACTCACAGAAGGGGAGCTCAGCTCCAGGTTTACAGGAGTGAACCAGAACTCCAGCTTTGTAGGAGGGGAATACAGGTCTGGCTCATGGGAGGGGACCACAGGGCCAGGTTCACAGGAGGCAATCACATGCCCATTGGAGGGGGTCATAATTTCAATTACACTGGTTCATTCTATTTTTTTTTGTCTCTAGCCCTGTGTCCACATAATTATACTTGTGTTTAAGAAAGAACACTTTGGCTTCTGTGCAGTAAACAGAGGAACAGTTACTTTCCTTGAATTTCTTGCTAGAGGGACACCAGTATTGGAGAGATCCACTTTTCACTTTTCCTCAAGGAGACAGTTTGTTTGTGTCCTGCATTGATGCTCTTTCCTCTTGCCACACAGGTGACCTAATCCCAGAAAGTGGTGGTCACAGGCACGGCCACAAAGAAGCCTTCACAGAAGGCCCTGGAGTAGCTTCGAAGCTGCCCTGTGACTGTGCCCTACCCTTTCTCCCACTTTTTCTCAGTGAGAACAGGTAAGCGATTGTACTGGGCCCTCACTGATTTGGCCAAAACCCAACAGCACAGCTCAGCTCAGGAGAACTCACTAGAAAATTTGAAAATCATTTCTGATTTTCCTTTCATTTTGGCTTCTGCAAATACATTTGATTTTCATTAATTACATGTTCTCTAAGCTACATACTTTCAATTAGAGTGAATAAGCATGATGTGTGTTGTATCATTCCTATTTTCTTAATACAGTAGAACTAACACCTGACATTTGTGTGTGTATGAATTCCAACTGCCTGTTTCCTAGTGTCCTTCTTCTAAAAGATGTGACACTATTTGCAGTAAACTGTAATAACTAGTTTACATTTTCATCTGTTACATTACTTCTTTTATTGAAAGGGAAAAAAACTCTGTTTTCCATTTGTCTATATATAAATGTAAGAAGCTCTTTCTGTATATGTGAAAATATTTTATTTATTATTTTTATGTGTATTAGTGTATTGGCCACATGTCTGTAAGTGCACCTGTGTCCTGTAATGCCTAAGGAGGTCAGAAGATGGCATTTGACTCCCCTGGAACTAGAGTTATGGACAGGTGTTATCTGCCATTCAGGTGCTGGACTTGAACCTGGGTCCTCTGCAAGAACAGCTAGTGGTCCTACTGCTGAGCCATTTCTCCAGACACTCTTTCTGTATATTTGAAAAATAAATTTATCATATTTTCCCATAATCTTTATTAAAATAATTCAATGTTTAAAAATGGAATATAAAATTAATATTTACTCTGATTCACATAAATGATACATATATTTATGTTGATCATTGTACAGAAGCCAAACAGCCCCATCCATTTGTAGATATTCAGTTAAAGAAGATCAGTTAAGACATTGTGTTTTTCTTTGTGCTTGTGTGTACGTGTGTATGTGTGTGGAGTGGAGGTGTGATGGTGCACAACTTTAATCCTGTAGGAACCTCCTCCTGGCCAGCCCAAGGGTTTCCAAGGTCCTGACCAAGGAAGAGGTGAGTAGGCGTGGAGTCAAACATCACAGACCCCGGGAGCTGGGTGAAAGGCAGGGACAATGCGAGCACCTGCCAACTCATTGAATAAGGGAAAGACAAGGATTTACATATGATCATCCTCTGCTTCTTCTGGAAACTCCTCAGGTGCTGATCAAACCACCGACTTAGCTGTTGCTTCTGAGCACTGGTAAGTCTGTTCAGTAGACGAGGAGGTTAAGCATGCTGTTGCAGGTGTGTAACACTCTACATATCCACCCCTTTGCTTTTAAACAACAACAACAGGCCGGGCGTGGTGGCGCATGCCTTTAATCCTAGCACTTGGGAGGCAGAGGCAGGAGGATCTTTGTGAGTTCAAGGCCAGCCTGGTCTACAGAGCGAATTCCAGGACAGCTGGGGCTCCAGGGAGACCCTGTCTCAAAAANTTTTTTAGGGCAAAAAAAGGGTGCTCTTTTTTTTTTTTTTTTTTTTTTCTTTTTTTTACTGAGATCTCAAGATTTGTGTCTGCATTACAATTTCTCTCATCTTGTTATTTATTTCTGGTTGTACTTTCCTTCTGGATGGTTAAGGCCATATAGATAGCCCAGATTAACCAAGGTTTTGTTTTGTTGAGGTCAGTTGAGGATATGGTCCTCAGGCGTCTCTCGGGTTTTTTGGGGGGTGGGGGAGGAGAGTGGGAGCCCCTTGCTTCTTTCAGCTCCTCATCCACCAGTTCCATCCACATGAGGACAAAAATCAGATCTTTCTAGACCAGGCTTACTTTTCTGAAGGATGAGCAGACTTTCCTCTTTATAGACTGGACACTGACTGAAATCCCATTAGTGGCTCTCCAAGACCTCCCTGAACAGGAAGAATGGTGACCCACCTCTGCAGGACTTTTCAAGACATGCCTCCATGTTGGTAGCCTGCTTCATTAAAGAAAGCCTGTGCTAGAGTTTCGTGAACTCACCCCCGCCCATCCTGCAAGGAAGGCTAGTTTCACTTTACTTCCTCCGTGTAAGATAAGCCTCAGGATGTTCCAGCCCACAGGACATTCCAGGCTTATCTTCATCCTGCCCTTCCCCTCCTTACTTCCTCCTTGTAAGATAAACAGGATGCTCATTAACCACAGGATGTTCCAGCCCACAGGACATTCCAGGCTTATCTTCATCCTGCCCTTCCCCTCCTTACTTCCTCCTTGTAAGATAAACAGGATGCTCATTAACCACAGGATGTTCGAGCCCACGCTTTTGGTATGCAAATGAGGCATCGGATGGTGCACCAATCCAGAGCATACACGAACCCTCTAGACTGCTATATAAGCAGTGCCTCTTCCCCATTTCGGGGTCCTTCTCACAAGAGAGCTGTACACAATAAAGTTTGCTGCAGAAGAATCCTGCTGTCCGCGTGAAGTTCTTGCCGGCGAGACTGCTGCATGCGACACCTCCACATATAATCCCTTAAGACTTTGTTGACCTCTGAGGGCAAGGAACAAAGTTGTCTCCCAGGTCCCTCGGCCAAATTGGTAGGGACTTCGGGCATGGTCGTTAAGCACCCAGAAAGGCTAAGTTGCACCAGTCTGTTACATTGCACCTATATTAACATTGTATCCTTTGGAAACAAACTGTATGTTATATCCATAGCATATTTCTTGATTCACATCTTTCCATTTTAATCCCATATTACTCTAAAAGATGCACACATACCCTCCATCATATACTCAAAGTCCAAGGTCTGAAAATACGTGTTAGGTCAGCTCTAGAACCTGCGTAGGGATTCCCAATACAATGGCAAGGTTGTCTTTAGATGGTGAGGAGTATAATATTCTCATCCGCACCATGGCCAGAGCGCCCAACAAGACTGCCACTCTTTTAAATCTTTTTTAATCGTTTTAATTTTGTTTGAGGGCATCCACAGTGGCTTCTTGGAGAGCTCTGGAAAGACATAAGCAAAGCCTTGGCCCTACCTTTAGCAGGGAGTCAGGCGAGTGAGTTGGAGAGCACAGCTGGCTCCACAGCTGCCTCAGGGAGTGCCCGAAATTTTCCCAACTCTCCCAGGTACCCGAGAGCTGGCCGCTGCCCCTCCCCAGCTGGCATACCAGCTACAGTGGAGAGTGGCGGGCTTGTTGGGCACTTGGGCCATGGTGCAGATGAGCCCCACAGGCTGGGGGCATGTCCGAAAGGGGCTGCTCCGCCCAGGGAGAACAGGTGCTATGGCCTCCAGCTTTCCTTGTGGCAGCAGCTCTTGTTCTCCTTGCTGCCACCAACCGGCAACCATGCTCAGTTAGAAGGCAGCTCTCATGAGCCCAGCCCCCTGAGCCTTGCCTGCAGTCCTGAGGCTGAGGCTCTCTGTCACTCCCAACCCAGCTCCAGACCTGCTCTCTTCCTTGGCAGCACTGCAGGCTGCCTTCAGGTGCAGAATCCAAGTGGATTCTGTGAGTGGGCTGTGAGCGGAGCCTCAGGGACCAGCGGGCGGCCCAGGGCGAGTGATCTGGCACAGAGTAGAATTCTCCCCATTTGGCCTGAGACTGAGCATATTGGGAAGGGCTAACTCTTCCCTTGTTTTTCTACAACAGACGGAGTCACGTCTGTGCAGAAAGTCCACCGCCAAGGAGCCCAAAAGGCTTGTAATCATGGCGAGGAGGATGAGAATAAATGGGGGGACCTAAGGGTGGCCCTCTCAGGGCAGAGGTTGTCCATGGAGGATAACAACGACAAAAAAAAAAGTAAACCCTGATGTAAAGATGTAAAGTTGTAAATCCCGAAGTAAACAATCTAACTGAGGTCAAAAGTTCCCAAAAGGACAGCACACCTAGGAGACTGACTGTGGAATATTGCAATTGAGAGACCTGAGCCTTTTGTTTAATTCCTTTTTTTTTCCACCATAAATAACCTAATGTTGATCTTTTTGTTCTGTTTAGGTTTTTTTCTTAAATTTTTTATTGAAGTTCTGTTCATTTCATACGACATTTCTTCATCAAATTTAGACCCATTCCTCCTTCCATGCCCCTCACCCCACAAGAACGCGTGCGTTCTGCCATACATGTCATTGTTCTGTCAGTCTTTTTAAATTTTTTGACGTAGACATTTACTGTTTGGGGCCGAAATTTACTCTTTCAGTCAGTTCTTTGAACAAGTCTTTGTTTTTATTGCTGTTGTTCCCTTTAATTTTACATTACTCCAGAATATGTATATATATATATATATATATATATATATTCCACACATATACCAAAATTATAATGTCTGAAAATAAGCTATAGGTTAATTCTATTTTTTCAAAGCCAATTTTTATTGAAGCTCTGTGAATTTCATACAAAATTACAAAATCAAATCTAGACCTGTGCCCCCTCCCTGCCCCCTGCCCCACCAGAGCTCATGCATTCTGCCAAAAATATTTTGCATCTTTTTCTCAGTCTCTCTCAAAATTCTAAATTCAGAAGTTTACTGTTTCAAGCATAAGTTCACTGTTTCAGTCAGTTTTTTGACACAGTCTTTCTGTTGTTGTTGTTGTTGTTATTCCTTCCAATATGCATCATTCCAAAATATGAACATATGCATACCACGTATATCATAGGTTTTAGCATCTTCAGCTTTTTTTTTCTTTATTAGCCTGAAGGATTTCATGTTTGAAGTCTCCTCCTTGGCAAGCTCAAACCACCATCAGTTTTGCCCTTGTGTTTCACACTGGGGTTTTCCCTTCCCATGGTCACCAAATGAGGCCCAGTAAGCACTGTCTTGATCTTCCTGTACTGGTCTCCATGATATAGCCTGGGTCATCCAACAATGGCAGTCTATACTCTGAAGAGGCTGAATACCCAGTAGTAGTTCAGTCCACAAGCTGGAAGTGTCAGCAGTCCCCATTTGGCACTGAAGTTTTGGAGGATTCTTGGAGAAACATGAGTCTTCAGTCCATACTGGAAGGTTGAAAAGCTGTGTCTCTCATGTCTTTGAAGGATGGCAAAAGCAGTGGAGCCACAGGGTAGCTGCACTTGCCAGTAAGACAGGCAAAATGACCATGCTTTTTTTTTTTTTTTTTTTTTTTTTTTTTTTTTTAGTTTTTTCTCTTTTTACTAAGATCTCTTAAGTTTTATACCTGAAGTATGATTTTTCAGGACTTACTATTTATATTTTTCTGGTTATCATCCTTTTGGATATTTAAAGGCCAACACAGCCGAGATTAAAACCAAGGTTTTTTTGTTTTTCTTTCTCATGTCAGTTGAGGATCTGGTCCTCAGTTTTTTTTTTGTTTTTTTGGGGGGAGCCCCGGGCTCCTTGTGGTTTTCCTCAATCACCAGTTCCATCTCACTTGAGGACAAAAAAATCAGGTCTTGCCAGACCAGGCTTCCCTTTTTGAACATGAGAAGACTTTCCTCCCTCTTTTATAGACTGGACCACTCCTGAAGTCCCATTAGTGGGGTCGCCCAGACCTCCCTGCACAGGAATACTGGTGACTCAACATTGGTCAGGACATTTCAAAAGATGCCTCCATGCATAGTCCCCTATGAATTAGTTGAATTCTGAGGGCAAGAAACAAAGGGGGTTTTTTTAGGTCCCTAGGCCAAATTGTATGGACATTAAGTATGTCGTTAAGCATCCAGAAATGTAAGTTACACCAACCAGCCCAATATAATATTTTTTTATTTATTTTTTTATTTATTTATTTATTTATGTGTATGAATGTACTGTCTGCATGTAGGTTTGTGCACCCGTGTCGTGCAATGCCGCGGAGGTCAGAAGAGGGTGTTGAATTCCCCTGGAACTGCAGTTCTCCTGGAATTGGAATTACAGACAGTTCGCAGTCGCCATGTGGGTGCTGGGGATCGAACCTGGGTCCTCTGCAAGAGCAGTCGGTGCTCTTAAAGGCTAGGCCATCTCTCCAGCCCCAACTACTCTATAATATTTTAGAAGAGGCTTGGACAAAAGCTCAATCAGCCTTGTACAAGAAATACTAAGAAGCACTTCCATAAAATAAATTCTGTGGTTAGACAAAATGTCATGACAAACTAGTTTTTTTCTGCATTCCTTTGATCTTATATTACTCTAAAATATGCATACATATCCTCCATCCATATACCTGAAATTCCTAACTCTGAAAATAAATGGTAGCTTAGTTGTAGAACCTGTTAAGGGATTCACAATATAAGAGCACAGTTGTTTTCAGATCATGAGGAATATAATATGAATGTTGTTCAGTTTGCCTTACAACTAGGTACTTGTTGCTAGCATCCACAGATGAGGGATACCATTCATCGTTTGATTTTCTGGTACTGTGTTCCTTCACTTAACATGGTATCTTCTAGTTCCATCCATTTACCTGCAAAGTTCACTATATCATCTTTCTTTTTTTTGTTTGTTTTTGTTTGTTTGTTTGTTTTTTTCGAGACAGAGTCTCCCTGTAGTCCCAGCTGTCCTGGAACCCACTCTGTAGACCAGGCTGGCCTTGAACTCACAAAGATCCACCTGCCTCTGCCTCCCAAGTGCTAGGATTAAAGGCGTGCACCACTGCACCCAGCTATATCATCTTTCTTTACCGCTGCACAGAACACCATTGTTTAGATAGATGTACCATATTTTCTCTATCCACTTGTCAGTTGAGTGGCACTTGGGTTCCAGCTCTTCGCTATTGTGAAGAGAGCCGCAATAAACATGGCTGTGCATGTATCTCTGTGGTAAGATGAGTCTTGTGGGCATATACCCAGGAGTGGTATGACTGGGTCAGGTGGCAAGCTCACTTTGGGTCTTCCAAGGGTTCTCCACACTGCTTTCCATAGTGGCTGTATGAGTTTACATTACCACCAGCAGTGGATGAGTGTTCCCCTTTCCCCATAACCTTTCCACCACTTGTTATCATTTCTTTTCTTGATCCTAGTCAGTCTTATTGGAGTGAGATGATATTTTAAAGTGGTTTTAATTTCCATTTCCTTAATTACTAGCAACGTTGAACACTTTTTAAGATGCTTCTCCATCATCTTTAATTCCTCAGTTGTGAAGTTTCTGTTCAGCTCTTTGCTCCATCTTTTGTGTGAGTCATTTGTTTTCTTTCTTCTTTGTTTTTTGAAGAGTTTATATATTCTGGAAGTTAATGCTCTGTCAGATGTATCATTGGTGAAGGTAGTATCCTCCCACTCTGTGGGTTTTCGCTTCACTTCCTTGATTGTTTCTTTTGATGTACACAGAGGCTTTTGTGTTTAATGAGGTCCCATTTATCAATTGTCGATCATATTTCCTGCTCGGCCGCTATCTGATTTTGGAAGTCTTTTCCTACACCTATGTCTTGTAGGCTGCTGCCAACTTTTTCTTCTATTACCTTCAGAGTTTTGGGTTTCACATTGAGGTCTTCGATCCATCTGGAGTTGACTTTTGTACCGGGCAAGAGGTAGGGGTTTAATTTCATTCTTCTACAAGTGGTGATACAGTTTTGCCAACACCACTTGCTGAAGATGCTGTCTTTCCTCCATTGTGTCTTGTTGGCCCCCTTGTCAAATATGAGGTGGCTGAAATTGTATGTGCTCAAGTTTGGATCTTCAGTTTTATTCCATTGGTCAACAGGTCTGTTTTATTGTGCCGGTACAAGCTGCTTTATGACTCTAAGCCCTGATAGTAAACAGTTTGAAGTCTGGTAATAGAGATCCCCGTGGTAAGTATTGCTCTTTTCACTCAGGGTTGCTTTGGCTAGTTGGGGGCTTTTGTTTTTCCCATTTGAATTAAGGACTTTTTTTCTCCAAGCCTGTGAAGAAACGCTTGGGATTTTAATTGGATTGCATTGAACCTCTATATCTTAATTTGCATAGAATGGATATTGTTACTATATTAAATTTTTCTAATCCATGCATGATGGAGGGTGTTTTCCACTTCTGATGTGTTTCTTTAATTTCCCGTCTTCCAGTGTTTTTAATTTTTCTTCTGTAGAGATCTGCCTTTTGATGTCGTTTCTCTATAGGTTAATTTCTAAAAACCTGTTTTAGGTCATTCACCTTTGACAGTAGAGTTGTATGCATATAAAAAGAAATATTACTTACTTGCATGCCTAAATGAACATAGCTAGTTGATGTATGTTTTAGTGCATTTTTTATAGTAACATGAGGTAATGTAGGATTATATTTACTAAAAAAAGAAAAATACTCAATTCGCCTTAGATATACAGATTTGGGTCTTAGGATCCACAAATGAAGGGCACCATAGGTCAGGTTTTTTCTGGGACTGTGGTACTTCATTTATCATAACACTTCTTGTTCCATCCATTTACCGGCAAAGGTGCATGATGTCAGCTTTCTTTACTGCTGCATAGAATCCATTGTTGGGGCTGGAGAGATGGCCTAGCAGTTAGGAGCGCCGACCGCTCTTACAGAGGACCCGGGTTCGATCCCCAGCACCCACATGGCGGCTGAGAACCGTCTGAAGCTCCAATTCCAGGAGAACTCCAGTTCCAGGGGAATCCGAGACCCTCTTCTGAACTCCGCGGCATTGCACGACACGGGTGCATAGACTTGCATGCAGACAGTACATTCATACACATACAGAAATAAATAAAATTAATTTAAAAAATTAAAAAATAAATAAATAAAAAAAGAAATCCATTGTGTAGATGTACCACATTTTCTTCAGCCACTCATCAGTTGAGGGACACTTGGGTTACTTCCAGCTCTTTGCTATTGTGAAGAGAGCTGCAATTAACATGATTGTGCATGTATCTGTGGCATAGGATGCGTCTTGTGGGTATATACCCAGTATGACTGGCTCAGGTGGTACTATTTGTTTTTAAAGTATTCTCCTATGATTGTCTGGATCTATCTGAATTATCTGTTGTGATGTTTCCCTTTTCATTTCTAAGTTTGTGGATTTGGAGTTCTTTCTTTCATTTGGTTTACTGGTCTAGAGGTCTCTATCTTGTTTATCCTTCCAAAGAACCAGCTCTTGGATTCATTAGTTCTTTGTATTGTTTTCTTTGTTTCTATTTCATTTATCTCTGCTCTGATTTTTGTGATTTTTGTTGTCTGTTTAGGATTCATTTGTTATTGTCTCTCAAATGATTTTAGATGCAGTGTTAGGTTGTTTATTTGTGCTATTTCTGTTTTGTTTTTTTTTCAATGTAGGCACATAGGACTAAAAATTTCCCTCTTAAGACTGTTTTTAAAGTTTTGTTGTTTGTATCGTCCTTTTTAATGGAACTAGGTAAGTTCTTCCCTGTCTCTCGTCTATGCACACCTTAGGGAGAAATGGGTAAAGCCATGAATGAATTTAAAATAAACAAGATTTTTATTTTCATCCGTGTGTGTGTGTGTGTGTGTGTGTGTGTGTGTGTGTGTCTTTGAGTGTATGCCATGTGAACGCAGATATCCCAGGTGGCCAGAAGAGGGTCTCAGATTCCCTGTAGTTGGATTTACATAGTGAGTTGTAAGTAGTGGGATATGGATACTTGAAACCAAACTCTGTTCCTCTGGAAGAGAAACAAATGCTCTAAATCTCTCTACCTCTTCAGTGAACTTTTAACAATAACTCTAAATGGAGATGGAATGTGTATACAGTTTGGTTAGCAAACACTATCTGTATTCCATTTTTATTCTTCTTACAAAGTAACTTGACAGTTATTTCAGAACAACTTTGTACTTTCCATGTAATTGAAATAAGCTGCCGGTTCTTGTTTCCTAAAGCTGTTCGGTCTCTGTCTCCAGAAAGGAAACACCAAGCAGCATTTATACCTGTGTGGAAAATGGTATATTTACCTTGAGAAATGTAAGGTCCTTACAGCTTTTCCACTGAAATGGTTCAGTGATGACAGGTGCGTGGAGAAAGGCTTGGGGTTGAAATGGGCAGCAATGGGACACTTTTTGCTTCCTTGACTTTCTACGTATTGAAGAAAAAATCAAAATTCCAGTTCTTGGAGTGAATTTTCCCAAGGATAGAGATAACATTATGCTTATGTAATATATAGAAAAGGCATAGATATTCCACATGTTATATCATATCAAGTATATGTAAGTGGTCTGCAATATATTTTGAGATAGAGGAGATAGATAGATACATGATACATAGATAGATAGATAGATAGATAGATAGATAGATAGATAGATACAAGATCCCAGTGTCTTTTAAAGAACAATCCTTAAAAAGTAACTACAAAGATTTTTTTACCCACTAGTGGCTAAAATCTATTTCAATGACATCTATCAGGGCATTATCTTTTTTTTTTCTTTTTTTTTTTTTGCCAAATGGTTGTCAACAGAACTATGAGGAAACTAATGTATGTAAGAGAGAATTCCTGAGGTTGGGGATGTGGCACAGTGTAGAGCTCTTGTGTGAGGCTCTGGGTTTGGTCTCCAGCACTGGAAGCATAATGAAGTTTTCACATTCCAAGCTCCGCCCAGTAGTTTTACTGATTTTTAACCTGGCTTGAAGCAGGGTAAAGGCCTGTCCTTCAGGGACAGTCTATCTCAGATTAGAATGTTCCTCTTAGCATTCACCTCACTTGATTTTACCTCATCTTTTTAAATTTAGACCTTGTTGGGGCTGGAGAGATGGCCTACCGGTTAAGAGCACCGACTGCTCTTGCAGAGGACCTGGGTTCTATCCCCAGCACCCACATGGAGGCTGAGAACTGTCTGTAACTCCAACTCTAGGAGAACTCCAGTTCCAGGGGAATCCAACGCCCTCTTCTGACCCCCGCGGCATTGCACGACATGGGTGCACAGACCTACATGCAGACAATACATTCGAATAAATAAATAAATTAATAAATAAATAAATAAATAAATAAAATGAAAGAAATTTAGACCTTGTAAAAGTCTGGGATGGAAGATTAAGCTATAAAGTAATGGTTGTAAAGTTCTCAACCCAAAGCCTCACATGTAATTAAGAGCATCCTAGGTGAATTGAGAAAGTTCTCTGTGATACATAGAACCCCAAGTCCAATAGAGATGTCAGGCCTGGTTTGTCTGTCCTAAAAGGCCTTAATGACCAGTCAAGAGTCCATTAGGCTAAGCCAGGTACAGTCCCTATTTGGTTAGTCTGTCATATTTCAGTCTCTTCATCCACAAAACCGGGAGAGATGAAAATGTCTATGAATTTGGCTTTCTGCTTTGTTGAGTCTCTAGGGCAGCAGGAGATCTGAGCACAGAGGGAACTGACTGGTCTGAGAAGCTCCTGGGTCACAGGGTAGGATGTTTGTGCCCTGTTGGCACTGTCCCCACTGTCCCCATTGGAATGGACCACACGAGCATGTCTCCAGGGGAACCTGGGTTGCCTCAGCACACTGTAATATGCTCACACTCCTGCCACATGGCTTTGCTCTTCTGCCTTGGAGGAGGCTCTGAAGAGCAGCAGCCCTCCCATGAACACAGGAATCTCCCAGTTGGGGAATCTGATTGGACATGGCCTGGCCAGGATGACTCATAGCTCCAGCTCACAGTTCATCCCACTGAGGCAGGGTGGCCTGCTGGCTGTATGGAAAAAAACCATGTGCCTCTTTATGAAAAGGAACTAGGAAAGTTCGTGTAGCTATTCTAATATTTAATAAAGTACACTAAAAACTAAAACCAGTCATTAAAGGGAGAATCCATCAGGAGGATATTATAATACCAAACATATACATACCAAACAGAAGGGCACCCAGTTTCATAAAATAGATAAATACCATTAGATCTAAAAATCATAGATTGACTCCAGCACAGTGCTACTGGGGGACTTTAATACCACAGGCTCCTGAGCAGAAAGGTCAACCAGAAAACAAAGAAGCTAGGTCGGAGCCCTTTTCCTCCCACCCCAGCATGCCGGTTTACTTTCTCCTGAAATAAAGTCTTGGTTTTCCATCCTTTGGTGTGTCCGGTGTGGATTCTTGGACCCTAACATCTTGGAGGTCCCATCGAGATCCCCCAGAGACCACAGGAGGGACTAGAGACATTTCTTTCAGCTGGCTGTGTCTTTGGGGTAAGAGTGAGCTCAATTCTTTTTTCTTTTTACTTTCAGCTTGGTTTTGGTTGTTTTGGTTAAACTCGAGTTTCTGGTTTGGGGTGCTTGGTTAGGGGAAACTGGATGCAGTATTGCTCCTTGAGCATAGAGATGGGGGACACCCCAACTCTCCACTGGTAGAGTGCAAACAGAGGTTTGCCTCAGGAATTAGAGTGCAAACAATGGGTTCACCTCAGTGATTTGGAATTCTGGCGAGGGTTCTGGATTTTTGGTTCCGGGACTGACAGGTGGTCGGCTCCGTGCATGCAGCTTTTCTTCTCTTCATGTCTGCATAGACTTTGGTTGTTGGGCCCTTGTTCTGTTGTCTGTTCCTTTCGCTTTCATTCTCTGAGATTGCTTTCATTCGCGTTCTCTGGGATCTCAAGATGGGAAATTCTAAATCTATACAGATTTAAAGGATGTACCTATGTCTTGTGTTTATGGTAACCATGTGTCTAAGATTCATGTAGCTCATTATGCGTCCAAGTTTTCGAGAGTGTTTATAATTCAGTTATTGTATTTGTCTCAAGTTGGTTCTGTCAAACGAGGTGGCCACTTAAAGTTTTCATCTATCATGTGCATAGAATCATTCCTTTTGGCATGCCAGACTAGATACGCACCTGTAAACTTTAAATATGGATATTTAAAAATGCATTAAATGTCCTAAAAATTTGGATACTGTAGACATCTTTAAATTTAAACACTTCACAAGAGGTGGTAAGTGTTTATAGGAGTCAGCCTCAGAGTTGACTGTTTAAGGATCCTATTTTCTAAGATGACATTTTGGTTTATATTTGCTTTCAAAAGGATTGGGTGAGGTAACTTGCTTTCTTTGGAAGTATTTTGCTCTGAAGGTTCACCCTACCTTGTGGCTTTTTTTGAGACCTCTGTGGGCCAGATTCTCAGGGTGGATGTATCCCTGATTGAACATAATACCTAGCCTTCAGGACTGGGAATGAATTCTTGGACTGGCTTTCATTCTGGATGGAACCAGTTGTGGTGCCACACACCTTTAATCCCAGTCCTTGGGAGGCAGAGGCAGGCAGTTCTTTGTGAGCTCAAGGTCTGCCCATTTTGTCTGCTTTGGTGAGTTTCCACCCTGCTGCTAGGAGGAGACTCTCTCTTAAAGAGACAGAGATAAACTTCCTTTTGCTAGCTAGTAAAATTTTCATCAGCAGTCAGTCAGGAATCCTGGTCTGGCTTGGGAGGAGGTCTTTAGAGCTTGGGGAATTTCTGAGATCTCTGGAATGCCCACGTGGCAACCTTTCAGTCTTTGCTAGAGACCCATTTTGGGGGTCTGGCACCTGGATCAGTCACCTGGGGGTGCATTATAGGAGCTGATCTCCAGAATGGACTGTGTCTGGGAGGCAAAAGAACTTCTCTGGGTCTGTGCCTTCCTTGCTGATCTGGCAGACGGTCCCTCCTGCATGCTGTATGTTTGTGTTTATGGAAGAGTTGGTCTCAGAGAACTGGGTAGATTAAACTCTAAGTTAGAGCAGCCCTCTTACCCCAGATGTTTTGTATGTGTGTTTGAGTCTTTCTAAAATTATAGAACCTTGTTTCAGCTTATGGGTAGGAACCTATTTGGAGGGTGTAAGTGCCTTAAGCCTCATACTTAGTGAGATCTTATTCTGGCATGCTTGATCAGAAATAGAAATATTTTAAAGGTATAACCTGGGCATCCCAAATATCTTTAAATATCTATTACTCTACAAAAGTACTACTTGTTTACCCAAGCACACTCAACTAAAGTCCTAGGCAGTAGAATCTAAAAACCATCACATGACTGTTCTATTTTAATGCAAAAGTTATATGTGTTTGGATAACTCTTTTTTACTCTTTATTTTTACTCTGAAGTCCTGACATATCCTTTGTCCAAACTCTCTTCCAGCGCTTGGGAAACAGAGGCATGTGTATATCTTGGTCTGGTTTGGGTGGAGAACTGATACCAGAATGGCCTGGGCCAGCCCTGTTTCTTGCCTCCAGGGGTGGGAGAGGGCATCCTGGGATAGGTAATGGGCTTTATCGTGTTCCTGCGCTGATTTCCTATCTATTACCCCCATCCCCTTCCTCCTCAAAGAAGTAAACATACCTCCCTGGGCTTGAACTGCTGTCCTTCTGGTCTGGCCACTCCTGGAAGTTCCCCAGCCAGGTGTGGTGGGCCACACCTTTAATCCTAGCATGCCTTCAATCCCAGCACAACCAAAGTTTAGATTAAGGTCAGAAATATGGATTTCTGAACATTTCTGAAAAAGCTCTAAAGTTTTGGTTTTGAAACTAGTTTGTCATGGCATTGTGTCTAACCACAGTATTTATTTTGTGAGAGTGCTTCTTAGTATTTCTTCACAACAAAGGGTCAATCTGTTTATGAATGTTGTTATGTCTCATGGTATTAAGAAATGAGGTGAGAAAAATGTTAGAGAGATATAGAAGAGAAGGATTTATATGAAGATGATGAGAAAGTCTATGCAAGTGATAAAAGTCTGAGGATGTTTGTTATGGCAGATAAAAGGTGAGAATATATGAATAAGCTTAATTTTCTAAGGTTCAGTCAACTAGTTTAAGAATCAAAATGTATTTATAGTCAAGGTTTGTTTAAGGATGTTCAGTTTTTGCCCAAGCTTTATCTACACATCACATGGCACTTCAAGGTTTAGTAAAATGTGTTAGTTTTCAGTCCACTCCTGGCTTGCACTGGACTCCCTGTTATAGGTTTGGATTAAATGGACACAGACAAATAGTGGGTTACCTTTGGCTACTGAAAAGTGTACTTTGTTTCTTGCAAGAGTTGATTTTGATATTTCCTTTGACCTAACCAGATAATGTGGCTCAAAAAGCTAGATTCTATCTTCCTGAACTAGCTTCATGAAGTCTAAAAGAAGACAGTCTGGATGGGCTTGGTAATCCTCATCATTTTATTTCCTGTAACCTATGGTGTTATGTCCCTCCTCCTGTCAGTATTATAGAAGGCTGCTTGAATTTTTGTTCAATATTTATCTAAAATATTATACAGTAATTAAAAATATTACACTGGTGTAACCTAGCCTTTCTGGATGGATAGTGACCATACTTAATGCCCATATCAATTTGGCTGAGGGATTTAAGGAACAACTTTATTTCTTGCCCTCAGAGGTCAACTAGTCCCAGGGGACTATGTCTGGGGGCATCTCTTGCAATGTCCTGCAATTGCGAGTCACCAGTCCTTCTGGGCAGGGAGGTCTTGAAGACCCACTAACGGGACTCTAGCCAATGTCCAGTCTATCAAGAGGAAAGTCTCTGCCTGCTTCAAAAAGGGAAGCCTGGTCTAGTAAGACCTGACTTTGTCCTCATATGGATGGAACTGGTAAAGAAAAAGCTGAGAGGAACCAGAGGCTATCCCCCCCCCAAAATCCTAGTGGCCCCTGAGGACAAGATCATCAACTAACCTTGAGAAAACAAAAGTTGGTTAATTTGGGCTAACTGTAGGGACTTAACCAAGAGGAAAGTAGAAGCAAAAGATAAATAGTCATTATATTTCCTTGAAAGTCTGAAAGATTGTGCCTCCAAACACTAGATTTTAAGTCATTTAACATCATTTGAAATATGTTGTTACCAAATAATAAAGTTTCCTCTTTCTATTTAAGCAGCTACCTAAGGGAAAACTCACACCATGACTATCGAAATTTCCTGGAAAGCAGATCCTGAGTCCAGACACTATGGTCAAATGAACAAAAGGAGAAGCCCAATAATGGATGCTTTGGAACCCCTCTGTGAGAAATTCTAATGGACTTTTAAGTTGGACATTTAATTCACCCTGTTCCTCTCCTGGTTCCCTGCCTAGAAAATGTACCTAGCTTCTCTCACCTTCACAGGCACCAGTGAAGGATTTTGTTCTCTCTGTCATTATACTTTTAGGGGTCTTTTAGATAGATCCACTGAGCAGGAGTACCCCAGTCGCCACCTCCTATGCCCCTTTTCAGCATGGAAGAAGTCAGAGTGGTCGGTGCCCTGATTCCCTCTTGGCAATTGGGGTAACCTCCTCAGAGGGTAATGTGATAAAAGTAGGAGCTAAAAATTGGGTAGGCAGTTTAGGGTCAAGATTTCCCAAAGAGCCAATTTCTTTCTCAGCTGAAATATGAAGACTTCCTGGATCTACCAGTAAACTTTTCCTTCTGGTTGCTCTGACTTGTGGCCCAGGCATCCTTAACTCACTTGTCAGATTTATTAACCAGTGAGTAAATTCCATTAAAAACATGGTACTCAGGACCAGGTATGTCCCCATATATGACTCCCCTGAGGAAGAAGAAGATGGAGTCTAATATTAGCCTCCCAGTGTACAACTCAAGGGGGCAAATGTAAGAGAGGCCCACGCTGACTCCATTTTGAGTATAACCACCATTTTAAGCAGTTACTGGAACCTGTCTAATTCGGGGAAAATGTCAATTTCTCAAGGTTTATTAGCAACTGACCTTTTAAGGGACAAGGTCCGTTGCTTGAGGCCTCAAGAACAACTAAAAATATTTGGGTTCCACCCTCCACCCATATACCAAAATTCAAAAGTCTAGAAATAAATGGTAGGTTAATTCTAGAGGCTGTTAAGGGAAGAAAAAAAAATTGGGGTTCCATTCCCAGCACCCACTTGGCAGCTAAGGACCATCTTTAACTCCAGTTCCAGGGGAATCCAATGCCCTCTACTGACCTCCAAGGTATTGTACAACATGGGTGCACTAACCTACAAGCAAACAGTACACTCATACACATAAAAAAATAATGATAAAAAATAAAATAAAATAAATTTTAAACTTGTTAAAGATAACTGTTGGTGTGGGGGAAAGGTAGGCTGACCTAACTATGAGTTGTAATCCTGCTATTATCCAATAAGGCTAGAAGTTACCCAAACCCACAAAAGGCCTATAAAAGGCCTGCAAGCCAAGCTAGCCTGGTTGGAGCCCTTTTCCTCCCACCCCAGCATGCTGGTTTACTTTCTCCCAAAATAAAGTCTTGGTTTTCCACAAAAACAAAACAAAATAAAAATTAAACAGAGAAACCCTGGAGTTAAATGACACAATAAATCAAAGGGATCCTCCAGATATTTACAGAACATTCCACCCAAATACCAAAGAATACACTATCTTCTCAGGAACTCCATGAAACTTTCTCCCATTGACCATTGACCATATAGAACACAAAACAAGTCTTTAAAAATGTAGTAAAATTGCAATAACATTCTCTATCTTTTTTTTGGTCTTTTTGAGACAGGGTGTCCCTGTAGCCCCAGCTGTCCTGGAACTCACTCTGTAAACCAGACTGGCCTTGAACTCACAAAGATCCTCCTGCCTCTGCCTCCCAAGTGCTAGGATTAAAGGCTTGTGCCACCACACCCAGCTTAACATTCTCTATCTTATTTGATCATGAAGGAAAGCTAGTGTTCTAGTTTGTCTTCAATTGCTGTGACAAAATACTATGACTGGACCGACACCAACTTGGGGAGGAAAGGGTTTATTCAGCTCACATCTCCTGGGTCACAGTTCATCACTCAGGGAGCCCAAGGCAGGAATTCAGGGCAGGAACCTGGAGGCAGGAACTGAAGCACAGGCCATGGAGGAGTGCTGCTTACTGGCTTGCTCTCCTGGCCCAAGCCCAGCCTGCCCTCTTATACTGTACACAACAACCTGCCCAGGGTGGCACCACCCATAGTGGGCTGGGTCCTCCCACATTGCTCAACAATCAAGACAATACTCCACATATGTGCCTACAGGCCAGTCTAATGGAGCCAATTCCCCAACTGAGGCTCCCTCAACCCAGGTGTGTCAAGTTGAAACTAAAGCTATCCAGCACAGCTAGATATCAACAACAATAGAAATGGGGGAAAAAAGTACACAAACTTACAGAAATCAAACATATGGCTAAGTGAAGTTGAGTCAAAGAAGAAATCCTGAGTGAGGTAACCCCAACCCAGAGAGACAAATGTCACACGTTCTCTCTCATAAGTAGATGCTAGCTTTGAAACTTTATATACGTATGTTTCACTTAGAGAGTCCATGGGGGACAGGAAGTTAGTAAATTCTTCTTGCAGAAGACCCTAGGTTGAATTTCAGCACCCACATGTCAGTTAACAAACATCCATAACTCCAATCCCAGAGACTCTGACACCCCCTCTCTTCTTATGGGCATTGCATGACACAGGTGCACTGCCCATATACACGCAATGCACACATACACATAAAATAAAAATAAAGCAAAAAATTAAATATAAAATAAATCAGAAGAATAATGGAGTGGGAAGGGTTCATTGGGATGGGATGGGATGTCAGGGGACAGGAGGGAGTATACAGAGGGATAACTAATAGTAAAGGCCTTTGGACAGATATCACATGGGTACCTACCACTATAGAAGTTTCTTAACACATTTACATATACAATAAAAAAAGAGATAAAAAAAGATTAAATTGAGTTATAACAGGGCAACACGACCCCTACTAGTTACCATAGGCTAAAAAATAAAAATCCATCCAAAGGCCAGGGATGGACTGCCTCTTTAGAAGCTGTTGACCAGGGGTCCTATAGACCCTCAGAAATACTGGATATTGCCATTGCTTTGGGTTACCTGCTTGACCCCGAGAGTAGGACCTATTCCTGAGCAAGCTACATATATGAGTTATTGAACAAACAATAAGAAATCACACTGGTACTTCAAGGCTTCACCTCTACTGGCTAGCTTCCATGGTGTTACAAGGTGCCATTCAAGCTATCAGAAGAGAAAAGCTGATGGCTTTAATTGTGACCAGCAGAAACAAAGCACCTCTAGCTCGTCCTTCTCAAAGCGGTTTATTCAGGCACATTACAGCATTTTTACTTCCTCTTTTCTTCTTCTTGTTCTTCTTCCCCCCAAGACCAGAAAGTCTATTTATCCCTCTCCCGCTCCACCTTCCCAGCCCAGGTTGCGTGGCCTCAGTCTATTGGTATCATCTGGTCTGATCTTGCATACAGGGTGCACCTGCGCAGCTCAAACGGTGGACGTGGCTTTACTTTGAGGTAGGAGGGAATCAGGTGTTAGTCATAAGACTCAGGCGTGAGTCATAAGACTCAGGTGTTAGTCGTGAGACTTGGCTAAAGTCCCGGGTGTCATCTTGGGATTGTCGCCACACCCGCTCTCCACAAAAAGCCATCATCAATCTTGTCTGGTCATGAATCCTGTGAGCTACAGAATCTGGAGTTTCTATCTGGTCACATTTTTATACACCCACAGAAGCATTTGTAGGTCATATGAGGAAAGTCAGGTATATCAATTTACAACAGCCAAATCATGGCATCAGCCTAGAATCCCATCAATGGAAGAATGGATAAAGAGGACAAGCAAGCACATTCACAATGGAGTTTTACTCAGCCATGAAATGAACAAGATTATGTATTGTTCAAGGAAATGGATGGAATTGGAGATCATCATGTCAGGTGAAATAAACTACATCCCACAAAGCCAGTATCCCATGTTTTCTCTCATATGTGCATTTCAGGGCAAGGGAGTCTTTCCCTCACTGTTTTTTTTATTTTATTTTATTTTTATTTTTTTAAGACAGGGTCTCCCTGTAGCCCCACCTTTCCTGGAACTCGCTCTGTAGACCAGACTGGCCTTGAACTCACAAAGATCCACCTGCCTCTGCCTCCCCAGTGCTAGGATTAAAGGCCTGTGCCACCATCCCTGCTTGATGAATGTTTGAATACATAACTGTGACCCTAGCACTCAGGAGGCTGAGGCAGAAGGATCACTAGTCAGATGCCCTTCTGAGGTGCATGGAAATTCTAAGCCAGGGGTGGGGAGATGGCTCCATGGGGAAAGCACTTACTACACAGAGTGAGTGAACCTGAAGTGGGATCCAAGAGCCCAATTACAGGCAGATGTAGAAGTACACACCTGCAGTTCCCATAGTGGAGGGAAGGAGAGAAGAGGGAATCTCCAGAAACTCACAGGCTTGGGAGCCTGGCATCCCAAAAGAAAACCAGGACAGAAGGTGTGGGAAATAAGGTGAGCATCAAGAACCTACTGTCCTCTGACCTCTAGGTGCAGATGGTGGCATGTGTGCTCCCAACTCACACATAAGAACATAAGAATACACACACACACACACACACACACACACACAGAGTTCTTTTCTACTTCATTATCTTTTTTTTTTTTTTTTGGACATTTTGAGACAGGGTCTCTCCATAGCCACAGCTGGCCTGCACCTCTGCAACTCACTTTGTGGACCAGGCTGGCCTGTATCAAACAGAGATTGACTATCAACACAGTTCTATACCTGATTAGGCTACAAATCGAGACCTTGTTTCATGAAAAATTATTCAGAAAACACTGTTTACACAGGACAGAACACATGTTTAGGGTAAGGCATTATATTTTATGATCTGGAAAGAAGTAACAGAGAGTGCGACTATCACGACACAAACTGCAGTTAATGGTGGCAGCCCTGTTTCCACAGCAGACACAATGTCTGCAGGGTAAGTCGAAGACTCAGAAAGACAAATACCATATTTTTGCTCAAAATAGGATCCTATATTATGCTCATATGTTTGTATATATTCATGTATATATAATAACTTTTTAAAACACAGATACATATTTGACATGAGTGTTCAAGTTGGACTCCATGGAAGAGAGGATTAAGGAGAAAAGAGGTAATACAGGAGCTGAATATGTACAAACTGCATCATTTATTTAAATGAAAATATCCTCATAAAAGCCATCATTAAACATGATGGATGTATACCAATTTAAAGTTTGAAATGTATGAATGGCAAATTCTACAGCCTGTCCTCAGGTCTGACTGTAAAAATAAATTGTGTTGGAATTTGTTCTGGTCTCATCTCCTAATGATTTTTTTTTTACTCCCTGGAATCTGTGAAGCTGGAAGACTAAAATCAAGCAATGTTTATCTCAGGTATTTGTGGTGATTGTTACACAACCATCAGGACACCCTTAAGTGATTTCCAGTACATAACCCACCTTTAACTAGAAATTAGAAAATGAAAGGACTATTTTATCAACAGGAGGAGAGATATTTTAATTAACCTAACAGATAATTGGCTTATTGTTTTCAGGGGATTGAAACTAAAGCCTTGAACATGATAAGCAAATGCTCTATTGTGGTTCCGCTGCTGGGATTTGTGGTGGGGCCCACTTAATCCTAGGACTACTCATGTAGAAAGACCGCACAGGAAAGCATACCATGTGTAGGTAGGTTGAGGTTTGAATGCAGAGAGAGATTTTATTCCAACATGTCCGCTTAAATATCCATCATGACTCAATCCTCAGGGCCCAATGCTAAATCTTTTCATCATTACACTCCATCCCATGGGTGTGGCCAGGGAGGTACCATTGGCTTAGAGCCCACCCCATGGGTGTGGCCAGGGAGGTACCATTGGTTTAGAATACAACCCATCTAACTAAGCTTTCCCACATCTCACCCTTTTAAATTTTATTATTTTAATTTTTCTGAGAGGCAGGGGAGCCCATGGGTGAGGCTAACAACCCAAAGGAACCTAAGTTTTGAATAGCCAGCTGCTCAAGCCTGTTTAGAGTGCTAGGCAGTGGGGGACAGATCAGACCTAAAACTATTTTCACACTAAGGCCAATTAATATCAAAAAATCCCAACCATGATGTAAGCTGATTGTCAAGCATAAGTAATGAATGTAAGTAACATTCATGTAAAACCAATTAGCAAGCATCTATGTTTATATTTTGAACAACCCAAGGTTCCCATAATCCAATTGGAGAAGCTTGTGTGCACAAGCATGTTGATCAAATAAGAGTCCAGTCTATATTTCTGTAGTCTCACGATTCACCCCAATCTCTCCACAGCCTTTACATTCTACCATGCCTCCTCTTCTGTTCCCTAGGCTTTGGAAAAGGGGCACAAGTGGGTGAGAAGCAAAGCAGTCTGTTTTCTCTGGAGATG
>VZQC01012362.1:88705-98763 GCA_009823505.1 Rhizomys pruinosus
AGGCTTGTTAAACTCACTAAGCCTGCCCCCAATAACGTACTTCCTCTAGCATGGCCACACCTTCTAAGACCTCCAAGAACAGTGCCACCAACTGGAGACAAATGTCTGAATACTTAAAGCCTATGGGGGACACTCATTCAAACCACCACAGCATTGTTATACATGTCTGCTCTACATAGGGAGCTCCAGGCCAGCTGGGACTACAGGGAGACCCTGTCTCTAAAAATTATCCTTTGTAATAGGAATGTTCCATAGTTGATTGTTGAGATAATTTAAAATTTAAAATATATGAAATATATTTTATATACTAATATATAATTAATTTAAAATTAATTTATTTATAATTAATATAAAAATATATAAAATAAATTTAAAATATATGAAAAATCATTGAATAATAAAAACCATAGGAGTTATGCATTTTAATATTTTGATGATTATTATATTTTAGTCTCAATGATGTACTGTCTGCAGTAGGCCACTGTTTGATTTTTAGTGCTATGTAAGAATGAACAAAACAGCTAGTTTATTATTTCTTTCCTATCATGCAATAGGTACATAAAGTGTAAAGTAAGAACAAAATGTGCCACGAATGCTAGGAGAATATTAAGAAACAAGACATACCTTGATACACATGACAGAAAGAGCAGGAAAAGCTGGGCTAGTGAAGTGTAGGGTTTTATTTGAAATATTAGCTCAGAAAAATACCACAGCATAGAAGAGAGAAAAGTGAGCTGTCACTGAGGTGCCATGGGGTTGAATCAACCTATGACAGAGAGGTCAGATATAAAAACAATTACACATAATTTTATATGTGATTTGTGTATAGAAAAAAAATCCTTGGGGCTGAGGAGGTGGCTCAGTGGTTAAGAGTGCCAATGCTCTTGCTGAAGACATGGCAGCTAAGAACCGTCTTTAATGTGGGTGTGGTGGTGCACACCTTTAATCCTAGCACTCAAGAGGCAGAGGCAGGTTCAAAGCCAGCCTGGTCTACAGAGTGAGTTCCAGGCCAGCTGGGGCTACAGGGAGACCCTGTCTCACGAAGAAAAAGAAAAAAAAAAGAAAAGAAAAGAAAAGAAAAACTTTTAAAAATATTTTCTGGGCCAGGCACGGTGGCACATGCCCTTAATCCTAGCACTCGGGAGGCAGAAGCAAGTGGATCTCTGTGAGTTTGAGGCCTGCCTGGTCTACAAAGTGAGTTCCGGACAGCTGGGGCTACAGGGAGACCCTGCCTCAAAAAGACCAAAAAATTTTTTTCTTGGGCTGGAGAGATTGGCTCAGTGGCTAAGAGCACTGGTTGTTCTTGCAAAGGGGCTCGAGAATCCTACCACCCCATAGTGGCTAACAACTGTCCCTAACTCCAGTTTCAGGGGATCTGACATCGTATTCTGTCCTCCTTAAGCATTGCACACCATGGGAGCCCTTGCAAACATGCAGGCATAACACTCACAAACGTAAGAAATATAAATTGGTAATGGATAAATTGGCAAGTGAAGTTTTATTTCCTTTATACAATGATCAGAAAGTAAAATATGTATCACAAATTGACTTACCAGTGGAAGGCTTTTTGCAGGAATGTTGGGGAAGTCATGATGCTCAGTATGATAGCCCACGTTGAACATGAAAAGGTTCAGAGGACCATAATATGAGTACGTCTCTTGCCCCGTTACAAACATCATATGCTCTGCTAGGAAATGTCCAGAAAATGGATGCAAACCCAAGCTAAGTAGAGATGCTGTGAACATGTAGACTAAAGATTTGATTCCCCAAATATAATAAATTGCAATGTTAAAAGTGATCTGGACCACAATATTGATCAGTTCTAGTTGAGAAATTGGTTTGGGCCTGATGAACAGAGGTCGAATAAGAACAAGGATGGGCTGAAAAGTAACCCAGAGAAACTTCCTGAAGGAGGTGCAGAAGAACCAGCCCTCGAAATCACAAGGAATACCGGTGTCAATGCCCACAGTGCTGAGGTAGTGGTGATGATCCATGTGGTATCTCTTAAAAGAGACTGAATATGGAATCCCCAAAGGGAGGTTGGCAAATATCCCAAACCATCGATTCCACAGAGGCTTATGGTAGCCAAAGGGGAAATTATGGCAAATCTCATGAATAGCTATAGTTATTGCATGGCTAATGCAGCTGCCAAAGACATAGGCCCCAAATAAGACCCATTTCCAAGGCAACTCTTTCACTAAGTAATTTGAAACCAACTGGGCAAGAACCATCATGACAATGATCCAGATCAGGTTGGGGTCAGGCTTCATCAAGGACTTTATCTCTGGATACTTTGCTGTAAAAAAAAAAAAAATAGAAAAAGCATGAATGGAGAAGAGGAAATTTGTAATGATAAACATTTACCATGAACATAGTTAAGTAATTGTAATGAGTGCTGCAGAGAGCTCAGTTGGGAAAGTGCTTGCTAGAGGAGCGTGAGGACTGAGTGTGAACCCAGAGCCCAGGTACGAGCCAGCTGTGCTGACATGAGCTTCACATCCCAGAGCTGGGGCAGCAGACATGCTGGATTTGTGGGCTCACTGGCAGGCAGCCTAGCCTAACTGACAGACCCAGGTTCACCTAAATACATGTGTGCACCGCCCCAGATGTGCACATGAGCACACACACACACACACACACACACAAACACATGTGTAGACACAAAGAAATTAATGGAAAGTAACTCATAAAAAAGAAAATAACTCATTAATTAGGTTTTTCTTCTCTAAGTCAGTGTTTATATACTACATGCAAGCAAGTTATTCTGACAGTAAACTTACACTGTGACACTACCAGTTGAGATCTTATATAAAAGTTAATCTCAAAAATCTGGAACATCCACTTTTTCTATGATATATTCTATCTTTGTTTACACAGAGCTCTGACATCTTCACATTATATAAACACGATTAACTCATCTGACCAGGGATAGATACATATTAAGTTATCCTAAACACTGAAACTTATGTTCACGATTCTCTTGGACAAATTAACTTGCTACAAGTAAGTCTACTGAATTTTCCCTGAGCATTTACATTAAAAAACAATAGTTCAAAAAAGTCATCCATGTAATATACTGAGTGTTTTCATAAAATGATAATTTAAAACTGGCTATCAACACTCAGAATAATGAGGTTGGACTCCTTTGTTACACCAAGCATGAAGAATAACTAACTAGGGAGCTGTGGAGATGGCTCAGTGAAGAGAGTGCTAACTAGAGAATCATGAGGACTGGAGATTGGATACCTCAGTACAGATAAAGCCAGGCTGACTTCAGGGTTGCCTGTATCCTAGCAATTGGAAGACAGAGATACTGGACCCCTGAGCAAGCTAGTTAGCTAGACTATCTGGAGTTGTTTGGCTCTGGGTTCATCAAGAGCCTTTTCTTTAACAAATAAAAGTGGAGGGCAGGGGCTGGAGAGATGCCCAAGCAGTTAAGAGTGCTTAATGCTCTGTCAGAGGACCAGAGTTCAGATGCCGGCATCCACATCAGGCGGCTCTCAGATGATTGTAACTCCAGCTCCAACGGATCCAATACAGTTATGATGTCCATGGACACACCAACATAGGAGTACACACAGAGAAAAGAGACAGAAAGACACACAGAGAAGGAGAATGAGACAGAAGGAGACAAAGACAGAGACAGAGACCCACACAACTGCCTCCTGGCTTTTCTCCTCTCCTTTGGGGGAGGCTCTGAATAGTGCCCCCCCCCAGGGACACAGGAATCCCCCAGCTGGAGATGTGGCTGGAGATAGCCTGGCCAGGGGGACCCATTAAGCCAGCAGTTCATCCTGCAGACTTGTGGTGCTCTAGTGACTCTAGGACACAAGCCTCTTTATGAACAGACAGTGGCAGGTTCAGGACTCTAGGATCAGGATCACAAATCTTCCTTCTGCCCTATCAGCCCTGCACCTATCTCAGGGATCTTGTGCAGGCAGTAACTCAAAACACCATGAACAACCTAGTCCAGGGACTGGAGAGTCCAGGACTCCAAAGAGCCATATGAATTATACCTAAGTCCTCACCCAGGATCTCCCTGCGCCGGCTCATGTGCAGATCTTCGCTGTTGACCCACTCAAAGTCTTCTCGGGAAACGCGGCTCCCCATGGCTGCAGATGGAATGCTTCTGGTTTCAGCTCCACCCAGTGCAGGTTGCAGTGGTGGCTGGTGTGGCCTGTTTTGCCTGCCCGTGCCAATTAACTCTCAGCAGACACTCACAGAGGGACCTGAGGCCTTTTACTAGGGTAACTGTACACTGGGGAAAAGGAAATAATCAGACCTTTCGAGGCCTATCAGATACTGGTTCTGAGTTGACACTGATCCCAGGAGACCCTAAAAAGCATAGTGGCCCTCCGGTTAAAGTAGAGGCCTATGGGGGCTGGAGAGATGGCCTAGCGGTTAAGAGCACCTACCGCTCTTGCAGAGGACCCGGGTTCGATCCCCAGCACCCACATGGCGGCCGAGAGCCATCTGAAACTCCAATTCCAGGAGAGCTCCAGTTCCAGGGGAGTCTGACACCCTCTTCTGACCTCCGCGGCGTTGCACGTCACGGGTGCACAGACTTGCATGCAGACATACACATATGGAAATAAATAAAATTAAAAAAAAAAAAGTAGGGGCCTATGAGGTCAGGTAGATAAATGGAGTTTTGGCTGACGTCTGACTCACAGTGGGCCCAGGTCAGGGGTCCCAGAACTCATCCTGTGTTATTTTCCCCAGTCCCAGAAGCATTAATTGGGATAAGATATATTATGTGCCACCATCAAGGATTTGAAAGATGCAGGGTTGGTGATTCCTACCACATCTCCATTAACTCTCCATGTGGCTGGCAAAAGAAGATGGATCATGGCAGAACTACAGTTGACTATCGAAAACTCAACCAAAGTAGGGACACCAATTGCCGCAGCTGTACCAGATGTGGTGATCCTTACTTGAGCAGATTAATATGTCTCCTGGTACCTGGTTATGCAGTTATTGATCTGACCAATGCTTTCTTTCTCAATACGGTTCATAAGGACCACCAGAAACAATTTGCTTTCAGCTTGCAAGCCAACAGTATACCTTTACTGTCTTACCTCAAGGGTATGTTAACTCTCCAGCTTGTTGCCATAACTTAGTTATAAGGTATCTTGATGCACCTGAGCTCTTCCACAAAAATATCACACGGTCCACTATATTGATGATGCTATGCTGACTGGATCCAGTGAACAGGAGGTAGCACTAGTCTAGACTTGTGTAGGCCAGTACCAACTGGAGCCAAATCCCCAAGTGAGGGCTCCCTCAACCCAGGTGTGGTCAAGTTGACACTAAAGCTATCCAGCACAGGTGCTATTCCCCGGGTGACCAGCCTAGCAACCTGGTGGCAGGTGACTACATTGGACCACTTCCCTCATGGAGGGGACAGCATTTTGCCTTACAGGAGTAGATACTTATTCTGGTTATGGATTTGCCTTTCCTGCATGTAATGCTTCTGCCAAAGACTACCATCCAGGGACTTACAAAATACCTTATCCCTTCATGGTTCTTACTAGCAACTCCATCCTCACAGCGTTGCTTCTGACAAGGAATACTTCCACAGCCAAATAAGTGCAACTGTGGGCCCATGTCATGGTATCCACTGGTATTACCATGTTCCCCACCATCCAACAGAAGCAGCTGGCTTTGATAGAATGGATAAGGCCTCTTGAAGACACAAAGTTACATGCCAATTAGGTAGCAATACCCTGGAGGTCTAGGGCAAGGTTCTCCAGCAAGAGTATATGCTTTGAATCAGACCCACTATATGGTACTGTTATCTACAGCCAGAACTTATGCGTCCAGGAACCAAGGTGGGGGTGGAAGTAGGAGTGATCTCCACTCATATCACCCCTAGTGACCCAGTAGGAAAATGTTTGCTTCCTGTACCCACGACCTTGCATTCTCTGGGTCTAGATGTTTTGCTTCCAAATGGGGGGAGTGCTTTGCCAGGAGAACAGCAAACGTTCTCATTGAACTGAAGATAAGACTTCCCCCTGGCCACTTGGGCTTCTACTGCCCTTAAGCCACAGGCTAAGGAAGGAATAAAAGTCAGTAGGAGGAGTGATTGATTCCAGACTACCAGGGAGGAAATTGGACTTTTTCCCACAATGGGGGCAAGGAAGATTAGTCTGTGAAGGCAGGAGATGCTGTAGGGCGCCTTCTGGTGCTATGATGTCCGATGATTAAGGTCAAAACTCCACAAACAAACAACCGGACAACAAATGGCCCAGACCCTTCAGGGATGAAGGTATGGGTCACTCCTCCAGGAAGAGCCAAGACCTGCAGAGGTGCTTGCTGATGGTTGAGGAAATACAGAATGGCTAAAAGGTAGTCATAAGAAGGTAGTCATATAAATATCAGCGAGGCCACAAGACCAGTTGCAGAAACGTGGATATATAATATTAACTTTTGTCCTATTGTGTAAGAATGTGCTTGTTATATATTATATATATATATTAGTATATATATATATATATATATATATATGTGTGTGTGTGTGTGTGTGTGTGTGTGTATGTATATTAAGCAGATACTTGTGTTGTTCCCTTTTGAATGTGCAACTGAGATAAGTGTTAAGTGTTGTCATATTTAGGTTATTACATACTGAAGGACTAAGTGTTCCCCAAGGATATTACCACCTACTCTAAGATATAATGCTTTGCTATTGCACATGAGACACTTATAACATGTTAGGTGGAATTACGACCTTGCCATTGTTTGCAATTGACATTTAAGCATAACGTAAGGAGAGGCTATTTATTGGGTGTCAAGTTGACAAGGGGTGGACTTGTGATGGTTAATCCTGGGTGTCAACTTGACTGCACTAAGGAACAAATAAGAGAAAAAGGATGTTCGAATTGGACCACCTCCACCCAGATGGCCCACCCCAAATGTTGGCGTTACCTTCTGCCGGCAGGCAGTATAAAAGGCCATGGCAGAGGGAGCTGGTCCCTTTTTTCCTGTGGCTTGCCTCTCTCTCACTGGTGAGTTTGTCTTGCTGCTGTGATCAACTCTTTGGATCCCAGCATGTACTGAGACTGGCAGATCTCCTGGAATCCACTGCCCCTTCAGCACCAGATTGGGACTACTGAGACATCCAGCCTTGTGGACTGAGCAGTTCCCTGGATTCTCAGCCTCTCCAGTGCGGCACGGATACTGTTGGACTACTTGAGCTCTGTCATGTGAGCAAATCAATAAATTGTATATAGCTATATATTCATCCTGTTGCTTCTGTTTCTTTAGAGAACCCTGACTAATACAGGTTACCTTTGTCAGAATTGGCCATGGAGATTAATGACCTTTGTGTCCATCTGCAGGGCTACTTTATCTTATCTGAATTTACATTTGCATGAGTAACCAATATATTCCCAAGTGCATTTTCTTTTGTTTCAGGGCTGGGACGGTGAAGGATTGAAGTAAAAGCCCCAAGCCAAACAAAGAAAACTGCTGGAAAATAACAGTCAGTGAAGACTGATTAATAACTACAAATAAGAGTTTAAGTTTTGCCAGCGTGGGTGACATAAGACTCTGTCACAAACAAACAAACAAACAAACAAACAAGCAAGCAAACAAACAAGCAAAAAAGGAGAAAGAAACAAAGAACCCAAAGAAACCAAAAATGTAAACAACCAATTTTTCTTACATTGCAATAAGGGGAAAAAATGCATAAAAATGCCAATGTAGAGCCAGGCGTGGTGGCGCACACCTTTAATCCTAGCACTTGGGAGGCAGGGGTAGGCAGACCTTTGTGAGTTCAAGGCCAGCCTGGTATACAGAGTGAGTTCCAGGACAGCTGGGACTACAGGGAGACCCTGTCTTGAAAAGACAAAAAAAATGCAAACGTGGACAGTGTGGAGACTTCTTAATGGTGTGTTTTGTCACAGCCCAGTTCATTAAGTAGATTGGGCCATGTGACAAAGGGCTTGAAACTAAACCAGCTGAAAAACAGCTGACTATTTAGTGTAGCTCAGCATAGCCTTAATAAGTAGAAAGGTTTTCTAAGACTTTTACATTTTTTATTTTAACTTCTGAGCCTATGATTTTTATCTCTAGAAATTCAATGAGCTGATTCACATTTTCTGTAGGGCACAGGCACAGGGGTCTGTAGAAGAGTCATAGAAAACTAATGGAAAACCTCTTGATGCCTGGGAAAAGGAAAGGTCCAAGGCCTGGATGCCCAAAACCAAGTGCGGAGTCAAGACCTTAGCTGGCCTTCAAGAGATGGGAAGACCATTCAAGAGAATCAGAGTAGACTCCACAAATAAAACAAACATCCCCTGTCCCAGCATAAATCCAACATAGAGGCAAAGCCACTGACACTGCCATCCTGGTTCCTTAGGGAAAAGGTTGTGGGGAGTGTGACCACGCAGAAAAGGCTGCAAATGCTGCCTGACATTGCAAAGTCCTTCACACTCCAATCTGCTACACCATCAGCCTACTCTAGAGGAATGTGAGACCCTGTGGTTCATGGTTGAGGACCACAGCTCTGGATCACAGGAAGGGACCACAGCTCTGGATCACAGGAAGGGACCACAGCTCTGGATCATAGGAAGGGACCACAGCTCTAGTTCACAGGAAGGGACCACAACTTCAACTCACAGAAGGGGAGCTCAGCTCCAGGTTTACAGGAGTGAACCACAACTCGAGCTTTGTAGGAGGAGAATACAGGTCTGGCTCATGAGAGGGGACCACAGGGCCAGGTTCACAGGAGGCAATCACATGCCCATTGGAGGGGGTCATAATTTCAATTATGCTGCTTCATTCTATGTTTTTTTGTCTCTATCCCTGTGTCCACATGATTATACTTGTGTTTAAGAAAGAACACTTTGGCTTCTGTGCAATAAACAGAGGCAACAGTTACTTGCCTTGAATTTCTTGCTAGAGGGACACCAATAATGGACAAATCCACTTTTCACTTTTCCTCAAGGAGGCAGCTTGGTTCCTTTTTCAGGAGAACTGCCGACATCCTTGTGTCCTGCATTGTTGCTCTTTCCTCTTGCCACACAGGTGACCTAATCCCAGAAAGTGGCGGCCACAAAGAAGCCTTCACAGAAGGCCTTGGATTAGCCTCTCAGCTGCCCTGTGACTGTGTCCGACCCTTTCTCCCACTTTTTCTCAGTGAGAATGGGTAAGTGTTTGTACTGGGCCCTCACTGATTTGGACAAAACCCAACAGCACAGCTCAGCTCAGAAGTCACTAGAAAATTTGAAAATCATTTCTGATTTTCCTTTCATTTTGGCTTCTGCAAATACATTTGATTTTGATGAATTACATGTTCTCTAAACTAGATACTTTCAATTACAGTGAATAAGCATGATGTGTGTTCTTGTATCATTCCTATTTTCTTTTTTTAAGTTATTTATTTATATTTTTTTTCAAATCTAGACCCGTGTCCCCCCATCCCCCCACGCCATCAGAACTCAAGTATTCTGCCGAACATGCTTTTCATCTCTTTCTCAGTCTTTCTCAATATTCTCCATGTGGAAGTTGACTGTTTTGAGCAGAAGTTCACTGTTTCAGTCAGTTCTTTGATGCAGTCCTTTCTGTTGTTTTTGTTGTTGTTTCCAATATGCATCACTCCCAACTGCTTGGACAAAAGCTCAAGGGGCCATGCACAGAAAATACTTACAATTAGGTAATTGGCACTAGCATCCACAGATGAGGGATACCATTCATCGTTTGTTTTTCTGGGACTGTGTTACTTCACTCAGCATGATGTCCTCTAGTTCCATCCATTTTCCTGCAAAGCTCATGATGTCATCTTTCTTTACTGCTGGATAGAACTCCATTGTGTAGCTGTACCACATTTTCTCTATCCACTCATCAGTTGAGGGGCATTTGGGTTGGTTCCAGCTCCTTGCAATTGTGAAGAGAGCAGAAATAAACATGGCTGTGCATGTATCTCTGCAGTGGGGTGAGTCTTGAGGGTACATGTCTAGGAGTAGTATGGCTGGGTCGGGTGGTAAGTTCATTCCAAGTCTTCCAAGGGTTCTCCACACTGCTTTCCATAGGGGCTGCACGAGTTTACATTACCACCA
>VZQC01012362.1:102319-118498 GCA_009823505.1 Rhizomys pruinosus
TTAGTCAAGACCTTAGCTGGCCTTCAAGAGATGGGAAGACCATTCAAGAGAATCAGAGTAGACTCCACAAATAAAACAAACATCCCCTGTCCCAGCATAAATCCAACATAGAGGCAAAGCCACTGACACTGCCATCCTGGTTCCTTAGGGAAAAGGTTGTGGGGAGTGTGACCACGCAGAAAAGGCTGCAAATGCTGCCTGACATTGCAAAGTCCTTCACACTCCAATCTGCTACACCATCAGCCTACTCTAGAGGAATGTGAGACCCTGTGGTTCATGGTAGGACCACAGCTCTGGATCACAGGAAGGGACCACAACAGCAGGGGACCACAGCTCTGGATCATAGGAACGGGACCACAGCTCCAAGTTCACAGGAAGGGACCACAACTCAACTCACAGAAGGGGAGCTCAGCCCAGGTTTACAGGAGTGAACCACAACTCGAGCTTTGTAGGAGGAGAATACAGGTCTGGCTCATGAGAGGGGACCACAGGGCCAGGTTCACAGGAGGCAATCACATGCCCATTGGAGGGGGTCATAATTTCAATTATGCTGCTTCATTCTATGTTTTTTTGTCTCTATCCCTGTGTCCACATGATTATACTTGTGTTTAAGAAAGACACTTTGGCTTCTGTGCAAAACAGAGGCAACAGTTACTTGCCTTGAATTTCTTGCTAGAGGGACACCAATAATGGACAAATCCACTTTTCACTTTTCCTCAAGGAGGCAGCTTGGTTCCTTTTTCAGGAGAACTGCCGACATCCTTGTGTCCTGCATTGTTGCTCTTTCCTCTTGCCACACAGGTGACCTAATCCCAGAAAGTGGCGGCCACAAAGAAGCCTTCACAGAAGGCCTTGGAGTAGCCTCTCAGCTGCCCTGTGACTGTGTCCTACCCTTTCTCCCACTTTTTCTCAGTGAGAATGGGTAAGTGTTTGTACTGGGCCCTCACTGATTTGGACAAAACCCAACAGCACAGCTCAGCTCAGAAGTCACTAGAAAATTTGAAAATCATTTCTGATTTTCCTTTCATTTTGGCTTCTGCAAATACATTTGATTTTGATGAATTACATGTTCTCTAAACTAGATACTTTCAATTACAGTGAATAAGCATGATGTGTGTTCTTGTATCATTCCTATTTTCTTTTTTAAGTTATTATTTATATTTTTTTTCAATCTAGACCCGTTCCCCCATCCCCCCATGCCACAGAACTCAAGTATTCTGCCGAACATGCTTTTTCATCCTTTCTCAGTCCTTTCTCAATATCTCCATGTGGAAGGTGACTGTTTTGAGAAGAAGTTCACTGTTTCAGTCAGTTCTTTTGATGCAGTCCCCTTCTGTTGTTTTTTGTTGTTTCCAATATCTCCCAACTGCTTGGACAAAAAGCTCAAGGGGCCATGCACAGAAATACTTACAATTAGGTAATTGGCACTAGCATCCACAGATGAGGGATACCATTCATCGTTTGTTTTTCTGGGACTGGTTTACTTCACCAGCATGATGTCCTCTAGTTCCATCCATTTTCCTGCAAAGCTCATGATGTCATCTTTCTTTACTGCTGGATAGAACCCATTGTGTAGCTGTACCCACATTTTCTCTATCCACTCATCAGTTGAGGGGCATTGGGTTTGTTCCATCTTTGCAATTGTGAAAGAGCAGAAATAAACATGGCTGTGCATGTATCTCTGCAGTGGGGTAGAGTCTTGAGGGACATGTCTAGGAGTAGTATGGCTGGGTCGGGTGGTAAGTTCATTCCAAGTCTCCAAGGGTTCTCCACACTGCTTTCCATAGGGGCTGCACGAGTTTACATACCAGCAGTGGATGAGTGTTCCTCTTCCCCACAACGCTCCAGCCTTGGTATCAATTTGTTTTCTTGATCCTAGCCATCCTTATTGGAGTAAGATGATATCTTAAGTGGTTTTGATTTGTATTTCCTTAATGATTAGTGAGGTTGAACACTTCTTAAGGTGTTTCTCAGACATCTCTAATTCCTCACTTGTGAAGATATGCTGTTCAGCTCTTTGCACCATCTATAGAGTGTGTCATTTGTTTTCTTTTTGCTTTGTTTTTTGAGTAGTTTTTATATATTCTGGAAAAATCAATGCTTTTGTCAGAGATATCTTTGTGGCGTTTCTCCCACTCTGTGGGATTCTCTTCACTTCTGATTGTTTTTCTTTTGATGTAAAGAAGCTTTTGAGTTTAATGAGGTCCCATTTGTCAAGTTATTGACTTAAATTCCTTGTGCAGCTGCTGTCTGATTTAGGAATACTTTTCCTATGCCTTTGTTTTGTAGGTTGTCTGCCAATGTTTTCTTCTATCGCCTTCCAGAGTTTGGGGTTTCACGTTAAGATCTTTGATCCATCTGGAGTTGACTTTTGTTCAGGGCGAGAGGTAGGGGTTTAATTTCATTCTTCTACAAGTGGTTACCTAGTTTTGCCAACACTGGTTGCTGAAGATGCTATCTTTTCTCCATTGTGTCTTGCGGCATCCACCTCCACGTCTGCCACACCCACTCCAGTGTCGCTTGTGTAAAGTAATATGAGAAATCATGTTCAAAGACAGGCGGGGGAGCTGTGTCCTGCAGGGCTGGACCCCCTGAGGTCCCTGGCAGAATACCCCGGCTAAGATCACCCCCGAGATTGAGATGTTTTCCTAGGATATTACGTTTTTCTGGTGTTGGACTTAGCATAACACTGAGCACATAAAGATTTTTCTTAAAGCCAGCTTATAGATACAAAACAAACTATTTGAATGTGCCAGTAACTGGCAATTAAAATGCCTCTCTTGGGCACAGGGCTTTTTCCTGGCAGCAAGAATGGTCTGTAAGTCTTGAGTCAGAAATAGACTTAAAAATAGACTTCTCTCGCATATACATTACAATGTAAAGACCTGTGACAAATTGGAAAAACAGAAACAATTATATAGTGGTAATGGACTCTAATGACTGTCTCTAAAGAAAAACAAGTTCACTGATATGTGTAATAAAAACAAATATATCATTCCATTTAAAAAAAGTAAAAACTCCTCTTTAACAATTAAAATAAAAAGACTCTTCAATTCCCATTTCCCTATTTAAGTAAAAAAACAGGTTAAACAGTTTTCCTAGTTCTATGCAGCCACTAAATGTCTGAGTCCTGACACTCCCAGCAAAGCTATACAAAAGATAAATCACTTTACACCAGCCAATTGTCTAACAAAAACAAAACTGTTAGCTGAATCAAGCAGTGGAATGGCTCTTAGTTCTCAGTAAAGATTGAAACTTTAGATTAGCAGTAGAGTTAAAAAAACTAATAAGTAGTTTCGGATGCTATAGGAATAAGGTCTTTACTTTAATAAAAACATTAAAGAAAACTACTAACCTTAGGATATTAAGATATATTTACTCTAGATTTAGAATAGAGATATAAGGCCAATATCTTACTGCCAAGAAACTTCTACTGTGACATAGCAATTACTACTCGGTGTCCTGTAACTTTTCAATTATGACTTGTAATTAAGAGCTAAAAGAAAAACTAATTGATCATGTTAAAAACTATTGATGTTCCTTTTTTCTTAAATGTTATTTCCTTGGTAAAGGTTATCTTAAGATTTCTACATTTTTCTTCAAAGAAAATTCATTTCCTGACTAAACTTTGTAATGTTTTAGTTTCCTGCTCTGCGTGCCCCGTATCTCGTCAATCATGAAATAGATAATGAGTTCTGGTTAATGTAGAGTTTTGACCATCAGTAACCCATTGTAATTGTAAAGCTTCACCAAATCCTTTGTTCTGCCTTCTCCTAAGACTGCTATATAAGCACTGCCCCTGTTCAATAAAGTTGCTGCAGATTTGGAAAACTTCTCTTAGTCTCTCATCTCTGTACGCCGTCAACTTCCCTGTGTTTCCTGCCAAAGGAACTCCATCAGAAAAACTCACGACCCCAGGAGGGCTGGCTGGTTTCAGCTGCCGGTAGCAGTCGGTGGCAGTGTCTTCTTGGCTCTTGTCAAATATGGGGTGGCTGAAGTTATGTGCTCAGTTCAAGTCTTCCGGTTTTGTTCATGGTCAACGGTTGTCTGTTTTTTGTGCCATACCAGGCTGTTTTTAGTGAATTACCCCTGTATATAGTTTGGAAGTTCTGGTATAGATATCCTCCTGTGTAGCTCTTTTCACTCATGGCTTTTTGTTTTGTCTATTTGGGGTCATTTTTTTTTTCCAAATGAATTTAAGAACTTTTGTTTTCAAGCCTGTGAGAAACTCTTGGGATTTTGATTGGCATTGCGTTAAATCTATACAAGAGTTTCGGTAGAATGGACATTATTTACAAGTGTAATTTTCCCAATACAGAGCATGGGAGGTTTTTTCCATGTTCTGATTTCTTCTTCAATTTCTTTCTTTAAGGTTTAAAATTTTTGTTTTGTAGAGATCTTGGTGTCCTTGGTTAGGTTTGGCCCAGGTAGTGTTTGTTTTTTCGGCCTATTGTGGTGGGGGATCTCTTTGGTTCTTTCTCCAGATTTGCTTGTTCTTGGTGTCCCCAAGCCCCGGCCCTTGCTTATTTTTTCAGGTTCCTTGTGGTCATCCTGTCCACTTTGCATGCGAGCGTGTTCCTCGTGTCTCAGGCAGTTTTTTCCTTGGTGGCTGCTTTTTGCCTCCCTTAGTAACGTCTTCATCGACCTAGGGCTCGCTTGCACTTCCTCTTTTACCTTCAGTCCTCTTTGTTTTTCCTTTTATTAGCTTTTGCTTCCACCTGTGATTCTCTTGGTTTTTTGCATCTTTTTTTTTTTACAATCTGCCTTGTTTTCTCCCCCTTCCCCACCCCAGAGCTCATGCATTCTATCCAACATATGCTTTTCATTTCTTTCTCCGTCTTTCTCACTATTCTCCATGAGGAAGTTGACCTGTTTTGAGCAAAGTTCACTGTTTCAGTTCCAGTTTTCTTTGTTCAGGTCCTTTCTGTTGGTGGTGGTGGTGGTGGTGGGCTTTCCAATCCCCACCTCACTCCCAACTGAATTTGGACAACTCCAGGGGGTCCTCACAAGAAGTCTTGCCACTAGGTAATTGGCATACCCTCCACAACATCAGGAGCCTCATTTCGTCCCTTTGTTTTTTTCTGGGACTGTGTTACTTCCTCATGCTGATTCCTCTAGCTCCAGCCATTTCCCTGCCAAAGCTCATGATGTCATCTTTCTTTACTGCGATAAACTCCATGTGTAGATGAACCACATTTCATCTATCCACGTATGAGTTGAGGGGCATTTGGGTTGGTTCCAGCTCCTTGCTAATTGTGAAAGAGAGCAGCAAATAAACATGGCCGTGCAATGTATCTCTGCGGTCGGGTGAGTCGTTGAAGGTACATGCCTAGGAGTGGTATGGGTGGGTCAGGTGGCAGTTCTTCCACTCTTCCAAGGGTTCTCCACACTGCTTTCCATAGTGGCTTGCACGAGTTTACATCCCCCACAGTGATGAGTGTTCCCCTTCATCCCAGCACTTGGTATCTTTGTTTTCTTGATCCTAGCCAGTCTTATTGGAGTAAGATGATATCTTAAAGTGGTTTTGCTTTGCAATTTCCTTAATGATTAGTGATGTTGAACCACTCTTAAGGTGTTTCTCAGACATCTCTAATTCCTCACTTGTGAAGTCTCTGGGTTCAGTTTTTTGCTCCATCTATTGGCGGGTCATTTGTTTTCTTTTTTCTTTGTTTTTTTGAGTAGTTTCATATATTCTGGAGAACAATGTTTTGTCAGATGTATCTGCAGTAAAGGTTTCCTCCCACTCTGTGGGATTTCTCTTCACTTCCTTGATTGTTTCTTTGATGTACAGAAGCTTTGAGTTTAATCAGTTTCCCATTTGTCAATTGTGATCTTAATTCTTGTGCAGCTGCTGTCTGATTTAGGAAGTCTTTTCCTAATCCGATGTCTTGTAGTCTGCTGCCAAACTTTTTTTTTATGGCCCATCAGAGTTTGGGGTTTCACGTTGAGGTCTTTGATCCATCTGGAGTTACTTTTGTACAAGGCAAGAGGTAAGGGTTTAATTTCATTCTTCTACAGGTGATGATCCAGTTTTGCCAACAGCACTTACTGAAGATGCTGTCTTTTCTCCATTGTGTCTTCTTGGACCCCTTGTCAAATATAAGAGGGCTGAAATTGTATGTGCTCAGATATGGGATCTTCAGTTTTTTTCCATTGGTCAACAGGTCTGTTTCGTGCCAGTACCAGGCTGTTCTTATGACTACAGCCTGTAGTATAGTTTGAAGTCTGGTAGGAGATCCCCCCCCTGTGTAGCTCGTTTCACTCAGTGTTGTTTTGGCTATCGGGGTCTTTTAGTTTTTCCAAATGAATTTAAGGACTTTTGTTTCCAAGCCTGTGAAGAAACTCTTGGGGATTTTAATTGAATTGCATTACTCTATACAAAATCTTTGGTAGAATGGACATTTTTACAATGTTAATTTTCCCAATCCATGAGCATGGGAAGGTTTTTCTCCATCTTCTGATGTCTTTCTTCAATTTCTTTTCAATCGGGCAAACTGCTGCCAGACTCTTTATCAAAATATCCCAGTTGCTGCCTAAGTCTTTATTTTCCTCTGGAACCACATTTTTTGCAGCAATGCTTTCTTCCAGGCTTCTACTAGAATGGCCCCTTAAGCTCTGCTTACAGTAGTCAACAGCTTTTCTAGCCCAAAGTTCCAAAGTCTTCCACATTTCTCCAAATATCCACATGGTCAGGTTATTCACAGCCAACAGCCCTCTCTGGTACCAAATAACTGTATTAATCACTTTTCTGTTGCTATGATAAAACACCATGACCAAGGAACTTATAAAAGGAAGAGTTTATTTGAGCTTACAATTCACGGTTCCAGGGAATTAGAGTCCATTGTGGCAGGAGGCATGGTGGCTGGATCTGGAGCAGAAAGCCGAGGGTCACATCTCCCAAAGAGCACAGGAAGCAGAGAGAGTGGCTGGAGACCACAAGGCTTGTTAAACTCACTAAGTCTGCCCCCAGTGACATACTCCCTCTAGCATGGCCACACCTTCTAAGACCTCCAAAAACAATGCCACCAACTGGAGACAAAATGTCTGAATACATAAAGCCTATGGGGGACACTCATTCAAACCACCCCTTACTTTACTTCTTTTATTGAAAGAAAAAAAAACCTTTTCTCCATATATAAATGTAGAAGATCTTTCTGTATATGTGAAAATATTTATTATTTTTATTTTATGTGTATTGGTGGATTGGCCACATGTCTGTAAGTGCACTTGTGTCCTGTAATGCCTAAGGAGGTCAGAAGATGGCATTTGACTCCCCTGGAACTAGAGTTCTGGACAGGTGTTATCTGCCATGTAGGTGCTGGACTTGAACCTGGGTCCTCTGCAAGAACAACTAGTGGTCCTTACTGCTGAGCCATCTCGCCAGACACTCTTTCTGTATATTTGAATAATAAATTGCTCATATTTTCCCATAATCTTTATTAAAATAGTTCCATGTTAAAAAATGGAATATAAAATTAATATTTACTCTGATTCACATAAATGATACATATATTTATGTTGATAATTGTACAGAAGCCAAACAGCCCCATCCATTTGTAGATATTCAGTTAAAGAAGTAAGATTATTTAAGAAATTGTGTTTTTCTTTGTGCTTGTGTGCATGTGTGTGGAGTGGAGGTGTGATGGTGCACAACTTTAATCCTGTAGGAACCTCCTCCTGGCCAGCCCTCGGTGTTCCAAGGTCCTGACCAAGGAAGAGGTGAGTAGGTGTGGAGTCAAACACCACAGACCCCGGGAGCTGGGTGAAAGGCAGGGACAATGCGAGCACCTGCCAACTCAATGAATATGGGAAAGACAAGGATTTATATATGATCATCCTCTGCTTCTTCTGGAAACTCCTCAGGTGCTGATCAAACCACCGACTCAGCTGTTGCTTCTGAGCACAGGTTAAGTCTGTTCAGTAGACGAGGAGGTTAAGCACACTGCTGCAGGTGTGTAACACTCTACATATCCACCCCTTTGCTTTTAAACAACAACAACAAAAAAAAAAGATGACAAACATAGTGGGAGCCTGAGTGCATAGCTCAGACATTGTTGACCCCACCTCTAGCATTCCAACATCTGACTGTGCCTGTCTTATGTTGTCCTGGTTAACAGGACCTTACCTGTCATTGGCTAACCAGCCACTGAGGGAAAATGCTAGGAACAGTGTTTCTCTGGGTGGGAGTAGAGACATAGAGAATGGCCAAGCACAAAGAAGATGATATTTTCAGAAATGCTCAAGCAGGTGTTCTCATCAGCACCAATAGTCATTCAGTCTTAAGGAAAAAAGCAGAATATTTGATGGATTTGTAGCAGGCATTGAAATCATAAATCATGCAATTCCAACACCTGGAAGACAACTAGACTTCAACAACTGATCTGGAGGCCTATTTCCAGCATCTGATATCAATATGGCAATGAAAGGTAACAAAACAATGAACAATCACTTTGCAGCACAACTGAATCGCTTTCCCCAAAAAAATCCTGCCATTCTTAACTGATTTAGAGGCTCATTTTCGGCATCTGGTGTCAATGTAGCAATGAAAAATTACAATGTAACAATAAAAGTAATTACAATGTAACAATGAAAGATAACAAAACAACGAACAATCACTTTGCAACACAACTGAATCCCTTTCCCCAAAGTAAATCCTGCCATTCCAACCCTCTTTTTTTTTTTAATCCATCCATGAATATACCAAAAAACATTTTTTTGGAACACAAGGTCAGCTGACACTATGAACTTCAAGGTACCAAAAAAAAATGGCAATACATAACTCAGGCTCTCAAAGCTGCTTGTTCCAGCATTACTGTGTAAAGAATTTTAAAGGGAACAGAAGTGGAAAGAAAAAAATAAGCTGCAATTTTGCACAGTCACCAAATTTTTGAAAAGCCAGTGTCTCTACAATTAGCATTGAATGCAGTTGAACTTGCAAATAGACCGGTTATATGATGGTTTTTATGTTTTTATGCCTAGGACTTTGGTTGAGCACACAAAACAAGTAGTAAACATTTGATATACGGTATCCAAATTTTTGGTATTTCAATGCATTTTTTAAGTATTCACATATTAAAGTTTGCACATGCAAATCCAATCTGGCATGCCAAATAATTCTGTGTGCAAAAACAATGAACTTGAAGTGGCCACTTTGTTTGACAGAACCAACATAGAGGACACTACCTTAAACAGGAAACGCAAGGACTTCAGAAAGAGGAGAGTCGAGAGAAAGAGCTCATGGGCTTCAACAAATCGGCAAATGAAGCACACTCAAAGATGGATGTAGCTCAATCAGAACTTGATATCTATCTCAGTTGACATAATACTGCAGTGTCTCAGCTAAGTAAGGCAAAGGAAGCTTTAACTACAGCTTCTGAGACTCTCAAAGAAAGGAAATCTGCAATCAGAGATATAAATACAAAACTCCCTCAAGTTCAACAAGAATTAAAGGAGAAATAAAGGGAACTTCAAAATTTGACACAAGAAGAAATAAACCTCAAAAGTTTGGTTCATGATATCCTCCAAAAAGTCGAAGAAGCAAAGAGTTGCCAAGCAATGAATTGAAGTAGGGAGAAAGCACCCAATGCAGCAATTCATGAAAAAAAAAAAAAACTCTGGCAGGATCCCAGGAATACATGGACAATTGGGGGACCTGGGAGACATTGATGAGAAGTATGATATTGCTATTTCATCCTGTTGTCATTCATCAGACCACATTGTTGCTGATGCTACGGATACAACCCCAAAAATGTGCAAACTTCCCCAAAAGACACAGTGTTGTAGCTGCAACCTTTATAGGCTTAGATAAGATGGCAGTATGGGGGAAAAAAAGACCAAAATCCAAAGTCCTGAGGATACTCCTTGGTTATTTGATCTAGCCAAAGTGAAAAATGAGGAAATCTGCCAAGCTTTATATTTTGCTTTATGGGATACCCTAGTGGCTGACGACTTGGATCAAGCCACAAGAGTAGCCTATCAGAAAGACAGAAGATAGTGAGCAGTGACTCCACAGGGGCAGATCATAGAATAGTCAGATACAATGACTGGTGGTGGAAGCAAAGCAATGAAAGGAAGAATGGGCCCAGCAGTTATCACTGAAATCTTGGAAGAAGAGGCACAGAAAATGGCATTCCCAGTAGGAAAAGCATTCCAAACAAGCAGTGCAAGTCCAAGAACAGAAAGCACAACTTGAAGAAGCAGTAGCCCAGTTAAGACATAGTGAACAAGAAATGAGGAATACACCAGAAAAGTTGACTGCAAGTATCCAGCATTTACCAGAGCAACAAGAGCATTTGAGTGTGCAGATTAAAGAATCTGAAGCCAACGTACTTACTGCTCCTGACAAAAAAAGGCAAAAACCACCAAAACAAAACGTCATTTCCCTCAAAACAGAACATGATGCAGTGGCTGAGAAAGCCAGCAAAGCAGAAGCTGAGGTCAAATGGTCACATAACATCATCATACACATCAACAGCCACAAACTCAAGGCCCAACAAGACAAACCTGACAAAACAAACAAGCAGCTAGATGAACAGGCTTCCACTCTCACCAAAGCCCAAGTAGCCATCAAGATTGCCAACAGAAGTCTTAAAAAGTCACAAGACTCCATTTTGCACACAGAGAAAGAAACAAAAGACACCAAGAAAGAAATACAGGATTCAATACCAAAGCTAATAAGCATTGAGGACAAAGCACCAGAGATCACAAAAAATACAAACACTAGAGAAGAGTCCCCACCAGAGATCCAGAAAGAACATTGTCACCTGCTTCAAGAACAAAAAGTTATTCAAGAAAATGAACATGCTCTTCCAATGATGCACCTAGTATTAAGTTGAAACTTGAGCGAATAGATGGCCACACCACTGAACACAATTCCAAAACAAAACACTGGCAAACAGAGAGAAGGTTTCAGTTCCAAACACAGAGGACCCTGAAGCAATCAAGAATCCAGAGTCCACAACAAATCAAATTGCACTTTTGGAAGCTCAATGTCATGAAATGAAACCAAACTCTGGCACCATTGCAGAGTATAAAAAAAAAAAAAAAGGAAGAATCACACCTGCAATGAGTTGCAGAATTGAACCAAATCACCTCCGAAAGAGAAAGTTTTAGACAGGCACATGAAGATCTTCACGAACAAAGGCTGAACGAATTCATGGCAGGTTTTTATGTTTTTATGCCTTTATGGGGTTTTTAAAATTTTTTTAATTTTTTTGGTCTTTTCGAGACAGGGTCTCCCTGTAGCCCCAGCTGTCCTGGAACTCTGTAGACCAGGCTGGCCTTGAACTCACAAAGATCCACCTGCCTCTGCCTCCCAAGTGCTAGGATTAAAGGTGTGTGCCACCATGCCCAGCTGTTTTATGCGTTTGATGTTTTTAATTTGATATACAGTTTCCAAATTTTTGGCCTTTCAGTGCAATCTTTTAAGTATTCGCATTTTAAAGTTTAGTCTGGCATGCCAAATAATTCTGTGCACATAAATGATGAAACTTGAAGTGCCCACTTTGTCTGAGAGAACATTTACAAGGACTAACAAACACATACAAAAACTTACACTGAGAGTCCACTGGACACACCTTACACACAAAAACTTGGAGGCATGAAGAACACAACTACATGAATGTCAGACACACGGAAGAACAGTCACCATAAACAGAAAACAGTTACTGCCTTCAAACTTGGAAAATTCCTCCTCTTTAATCTTTTTTTTTTTTGTGTGTACACATATAATTTTATTGTAACAAAGCAACTTCTACATGTTTAATGTTTAAAATTGAATACCTTTCATTTCTAATGAAAACAAAAAATTAAAAATAAACAAAATTAAAATAGAGAATATAGAGAATGTAAATTCCAAATAAAATCCTCCAGGTTCTGCTGATTCTCACATTGAGTGGCAGGGCTCAGGTCTCCATTAGGAGAGAAGTTTGTCTCTTTTTTTTCTTCAAATATCACAATGCTTATCGATAGATACAAGTATATAAAATCAGGGCAGGAGCATGATTTGATAAATTAAGTAGACTTAATTTCAATATTATAATAAGGGAACAATCCAAATTCTCACCATTTGTTTCACCCACAAAAACCACTTCAAAGGCATTAACATCTCTCAAATCTGATCAGTTTTGTGTAAGTAAATCATGTTTCTTTCTAAAAAGGCTTGTGCATTTGCCCAGACTCAAGGATATTAAAATCTAGCACATAAAGTCCATTACTAAAGGTAGAAATACAGGCAACATACTACTATGGCAACAACCATCAATTACAGTTAAGGATTTTCTGTAACAACCAAATGGATAATCTAATATTGCAACAACTCAAGTATTACTGAACAAAGTGCATTTCTACAGTATTCAGTGTTGCTATTCAATTTTCTAACTTTAAATAGCCTATGATAACTGGCAGCAAAGAAGGTCCTTGCAATAGACTGCCTCTGCTTGAGAACTTATTGCATGCTGTTAATATACTATCTAAACATTAAAGATACTCCTAAATATTTGATGGTAGACGATGATTAAGACATTACACTAAAAAAAAAAACCTTATGCAGAAGGAAATCCTTACTGACATGCTTCTGTTTTAAATATTGTGCCCCCAAATGAAGTCCAGTAAGCATGAGTTCTGTCTTGATCCCCCTGCATTGGCCTCCATGATACTGCTGAGGTAATCCTACAATGGCAGTCCATATTCTGGGGAGGCTGATTTTCCATTAGCTGCTTAGTTCACAAGCTGGATATCTCAGCAGTCCTCAGTCCACATTGAAAGGCTAAAAAGTAAAAAAGCTGTATCTCATGTCTTTGAGGAGTGCCCAAAGCAGTGGCATCCACAGAGCATATGCGCCTGCCTGTAAGAATTGAAGACAGGCCAAACAACGGTGCTCTCGTTTTTTTTGTTGTTTTTGTTTTTGTTTTGTTTTGTTTTTTTGTCTTTTTAATTAAGATCTCAAGATTTGTGTCTGCATTACAGTTTCTCTGGTCTTATTATTTATTTCTGGTTGTACTTTCCTTCTGGATGCTTAAGGCCATACAGATATCCCAGATTAACGAAGGTTTTGTTTTGTTGAGGTCAGTTGAGGATATGGTCCTCAGGGGTCTCTTGGGGGGGGTGTGGAGAGTGGGTGTTGGCCAAAATGGCGCTTTGGACCCTGGCCAGGTCTTATGACTATCGCCTGATTGTTGCCTGACTGCCCAGCTCATTCCCCAGCCAATAAGAGAACGCCAAACCTGAACCCTCATTAGCATGTCCGCTGACTTCCGTATATTGTGCATACTGCTTACAAACCAATGAGAGACTGCCACGGCGCTCGCCCCCTAGCAGGAGGCGGGGTTGAGAGAGGGTATATTAGTAGGGGACACTGGAAGGGAGAGAGAGAGTTGGTGTATGAGTTGCCTGAATAAACTGCGTCTGGAAGAACAAGAGTGTGTCTTCTCCTTTTTCCTGCCGGCTGGGAACAGAGAGCGACAAGGAGAGTGGCAGGGGGGGTTGGGGGGGAGGAGAGTGGAGTCCCTTGCTTCTTTCAGCAACTCATCCACCAGTTCCATTCACATGAGGACAAAATCAGGTCTTGCTAGACCAGGCTTCCTTTTCTGAAGGATGAGCAGACTTTCCTCTTTATAGACTAGACACTGGCTGAAGTCCCATTAGTGGCTCTCCAAGACCTCCCTGAACAGGAAGAATGGTGACCCACCTCTGCAGGACTTTTCAAGACATACCCCCACGTATAATCCCTTAAGACTTGGTTGACCTCTGAGGGCAAGGAACAAAGTTTTCCCCCAGGTCCATTGGCCAAATTGGTAGGGACTTCAGGTATGGTCGTTAAGCGCCAAGAAAGGCTAAGTTGCACCAGTCTGTTACATTGCACCTATATTACCATTGTATCCTTTAGAAACAAACTATATGTTAATTCCATAGCATATTTCTTGATTCACATCTTTCCATTTTAATCCCATATTACTCTAAAAGATGCATACATACCCTCCATCATATGCTCAAAGTCCAAGGTCTGAAAATACATGTTAGGTCAGCTCTAGAACCTGCATAGGGATTCCCAATACAATTGCAAGGTTGTCTTTAGATCGTGAGGAGTATAATATTCTCATCAGCACCATGGCCAGAGCACCCAACAAGCCCGCCACTCTTTTTAATCTATTTTAATTATTTTAATCTTGTTGAAGGGCATCCACTGCAGCTTCTCAGAGAACTCTGGAAGGACATAAGCAAAGCCTTGGCCCTGCATTTAGCAGGGAGTCAGCTGAGTTGGAGAGCTAACCCTTCCCCTCTTTTTCTACAACAGAAGGAGCCACATCTGTGCAGAAAGTCCACCGCCAAGGAGCCCAAAAGGCTTGCAATCACAGCAAGGAGGATGAGAATAAGGGTGGCCCTCTCAGGGCAGAGGATATCCATGGAGGCAGAAAGGGAAACTAAGACAGACAAACAATAGGCCAGCCTTCAACTTCACATGGCTACAGACACACAAAAGAAAGGGGCCTACTCAGTGAATACCATACCATACAATATCAGAAAAGGTGGTGACTGGCAAACACCGAAGAGGCGATCTACACAAGCCCGGGGGATATAAGCTGAAACCACAGAAGGGACACATTTTTAAAACAATAGGAAATCACAGGCCACATTGCGTGCCAGATGTAGGAACCTCCTCCAGGCCGGTTGGCGGGGTTCCAGGTCCTGACCAAGGAAGAGATGAGTAGGCATGGAGTCAAACACCACAGACCCCAGGAGTTGGGTGAAAGGCAGGGAAAATGCGAGCACCTGCCAACTCGTTTAATATGGGAAAGATGAGGATTTATATATGATCATCCTCTGCTTCTGGAAACTCCTCAGGTGCTGATCCAACCACCGACTCAGCTGATGCTTCTGAGCACAGGTTACATATGTTCAGTAGAGGAGGAGGTTAAGCACACTGCTGCAGGTGTGTAACACTCTATATAATCCCAAAACTTGGAATGCGGAGGCATGTGCAACTCTGTGAGTTCAAGCCCAGCCTGGTCAATGTATTGAGTTCTAGGCCAGCTGTGGCTAACAGGAGACTCTGTCTCAAAAGGACCCCATCAAAAAAAAAGAAGAAGAAAGAAAAAGGAAAAAGAATATGAAGAAGAAAAACGCAAAATACATTTACAGAAGGTGGCAGCTGCTTACCAGATGTTGGTCTGGTGGCTGTGCTTTCCATCAACAGTGCCTTGTGGTTGCAGAATGCCCTAGGTGTAATGACGCTGTAATTTTGAACTGTACACATTATTATATCAAGCAGTTAGATAACTTGCATGTAGTAATGTAACAGATGAAAACATAAAATAGTTCTTAATGTTTAATGAAAATAGTGGCACATGGTGTGATGATGTAGCTAGTAATAGTTACTTGCCCAAATGAAGTGAACCTATTTCACTAGTTGGGAAACTTTAAACTTTCTAATCAAAACTGTAAACATTGCAAAACCTTTATTCAGGCTGGAGATGTAGCTCATTGGTAGAGCCTGGATCCCCAGCTCTATAAAACAAAACAAAACAAAACAAAAAGTAAATCCTAATGTAAAGATGTAAATCCTGAAGTAAACAATCTATCTGATGTCAAAAGTTCCCAAAAGGACAGCACACCTAGGAGACTGACTGTGGAATATTGCAAATGAGAGACGTAAGACTTCTGTTTAATTCCTTTTTTTTTTTTTTTACCGTAAAATAACCTAATGTTGATCTTTTTGTTCTGTTTAGGTTTTTTTCTTAAATATTTTTATTGAAGTTTTGTTCATTTCATACAACATTTCTTAAGCAAATTTAGACCCATTCCTCCTTCCATGCCCCTCACCCCACAAGAACTCATGCGTTCTGCCATACATGTCATTGTTCTGTCAGTCTTTTTAAATTTTTTGATGTAGACGTTTACTGTTTGGGACAGAAGTTTACTCTTTCAGTCAGTTCTTTGTACAAGTCTCTTTGTTGTTGTTGTTCTCTTTAATTTTACATTACTCCAAAATATGCATATATATATATATATATATATATATATATATTCCACACATATACCAAAATTACAATGTCTGAAAATAAACTATAGGTTAATTCTATTTTTTCAAAGCCAATTTTTTATTGAAGCTCTGTGAATTTCATACAAATTTCAAAATCAAATCTAGACCCATGCCCCCCTCCCTGCCCCCTGCCCCACCAG
>VZQC01012362.1:124688-152678 GCA_009823505.1 Rhizomys pruinosus
TTTTTTTTTGACAAATGGATGTCAACAGAACTATGAGGAAACTAATGTATGTAAGAGAGAATTCCTGAGGTTGGGGATGTGGCACAGTGTAGAGCTCTTGTGTGAGGCTCTGGGTTTGGTCTCCAGCACTGGAAGCATAATGAAGTTTTCACCTTCCAAGCTCCGCCCAGTAGTTTTACTGATTTTTAACCTGGCTTGAAGCAGGGTAAAGGCCTGTCCTTCAGGGATAGTCTATCTCAGATTAGAATGTTCCTCTTAGCAGTCAACTCACTCGATTTTACCTCATCTTTTTAAATTTAGACCTTGTTGGGGCTGGAGAGATGGCCTACCGGTTAAGAGCACCGACTGCTCTTGCAGAGGACCTGGGTTCTATCCCCAGCACCCACATGGAGGCTGAGAACCGTCTGTAACTCCAACTCTAGGAGAACTCCAGTTCCAGGGGAATCCAACGCCCTCTTCTGACCCCCGCGGCATTGCACGACATGGGTGCACAGACCTACATGCAGACAATACATTCGAATAAATAAATAAATTAATAAATAAATAAATAAATAAATAAAATGAAAGAAATTTAGACCTTGTAAAAGACTGGGATGGAAGATTAAGCTATAAAGTAATGGTTGTAAAGTTCTCAACCCAAAGCCTCACATGTAACTAAGAGCATCCTAGGTGAATTGAGAAAGTTCTCTGTGATACACAGAACCCCAAGTAGAATAGAGATGTCAGGCCTGCTTTGTCTGTCCTAAAAGGCCTTAATGAGCAGTCAAGAGTCCATTAGGGTAAGCCAGGTACAGTCCCTATTTGGTTAGTCTGTCATATTTCAGTCTCTTCATCCACAAAACTAAGAGAGATGAAAGTGTCTATGAATCTGGCTTTCTGCTTTGAGTCTCTAGGGCAGCAGGAGATCTGAGCACAGAGGGAACTGACTGGTCTGAGAAGCTCCTGGGTCACAGGGTAGGGTGTTTGTGCCCTGTTGGCACTGTCCCCTTGGAATGGACCACACGAGCATGTCTCCAGGGGAACCTGGGTTGCCTCAGCACACTGTAATATGCTCACACTCCTGCCACATGGCTTTGCTCTTCTGCCTTGGAGGAGGCTCTGAAGAGCAGCAGCCCTCCCATGAACACAGGAATCTCCCAGTTGGGGAATCTGATTGGACATGGCCTGGCCAGGATGACTCATAGCTCCAGCTCACAGTTCATCCCACTGAGGCAGGGTGGCCTGCTGGCTGTATGGAAAAAAACCATGTGCCTCTTTCTTTATGAAAGGGAACTAGGAAATAAATTGGTGTAGCTAATCTAAGATCTGATAAAGCACACTAAAATCTAAAACCAGTCATTAAGGGAGAATCCATCAGGAGGATATTACAATGCCAAACATATACATACCAAACAGAGGGGCACCCAGTTTCATAAAATAGATAAATACCATTAGATCTAAAAATCACAGATTGACTCCAACACAGTGCTACTGGGGAACTTTAATACCCCAGGCTCCTGAGTAGAAAGCTCATCCAGAAAAATACTAAACAGAGAAACCCTGGAGTTAAATGACACAATAAATCAAAGGGATCCTCCAGATATTTACAGAACATTCCACCCAAATACCAAAGAATACACTTTCTTCTCAGGACTCCATGAAACTTTATCCAATTGACTACATATTAGAACACAAAGCAAGTCTCAAAAATATAGTTAAATTGCAATAACATACATTCTCTGTCTTATTTGATCATGAAGGAAAGCTAGATATCAACAACAATAGAAATGGAAAAAAATATGCAAAGTTATGGAAATCAAACATATGACTATGTGAAGTTGAGTCAAGGGAGAAATCCTAAGTGAGGTAACCCAGACCCAGAGAGACAAATGTCACACATTCTCTCTCATAAGTAGATGCTAGCTTTGAAACTTTAGATATGTATGTTTCACTTAGAAAGTCCATGGGGTAGAGGAAGTTAGGAAATTCTTCTTGCAGAAGACCCAAGTTTGAATTTCAGCACCCACATGTCAGTTAACAAACATCCATAACTCCAATCCCAGAGACTCTGACACCCCCTCTCTTCTTGTGGGCATTGCATGACACAGGTGCACTTGCATACATACACGCAATGCACACATACACATAAAATAAAAATAAAGCAAAAATTAAAAAATATAAATTAAATCAGGAGCATAATGGAGTGGGAAGGGTTCATTGGGATGGGATGGGATGTCAGGGGACAGGAGGGAGTATACTGAGGGATAACTAATAGTAAAGGCCTTTGGACAGACATCACATGGGTACCTACCACTATAGAAGTTTCTTAACACATTTACATATTCAATAGAAAAAGAGATTAAATCGAGTTATAACAGGGCAACACTACCTCTACTAGTTACCGTAGGCTAAAAAATAAAAATCCAAAGGCCAGGGATGGACTGCCTCTTTAGAAGCTGTTGACCAGGGGTCCTATAGACCCTCAGAAATACTGGATATTGACATTGCTTTGGGTTACCTGCTGGACCCTGAGAGTAGGACCTATTCCTGAACAAGCTACATATATGAGTTATTGAACAAACAATAAGAAATCACACTGGTACTTCAAGGCTTCACCTCTACTGGCTAGCTTCCATGGTGTTACAAGGTGCCGTTCAAGCTATCAGAAGAGAAAAGCCATCATCAATCTTGTCTAGTCATGAATCCTGTGAGCTACAGAATCTGGAGTTTCTAGCTGGTCACATTGTTATACACCCACAGAAGCATTTGTAGGTCATATGAGGAAAGTCAGGTATATCAATTTACAACAGCCAAATCATGGCATCAGCCTAGAATCCCATCAATGGAAGAATGGATAAAGAGGACAAGCAAGCACATTCACAATGGAGGTTTGTGTTTTTACAAAAAAGTTTTCATAAAATGCAACATTTATTTATTATGAAACTCTTCAACTAATTAGATATAAGAAACATAATTAAGCTTTAATATGGAAAATATACAAGCAACATCATACTGAATAAGTGAAAGCAATATTAATTCCTCCAATCCATGAAGCAGACTGTCTTTATTTTTATTTTAACTATGTGTATTCTGGGGCCACAATGTACTCTTTGCCACATTATACAATGTGTAATAATCAAATCAGAGTGATTACCATTTCTATTTCCTTAAATATGTTTTAATATTTCTAACATAAAAGAATTTATAAACTTATAAGGTGTATTGTGATGTTTCAGCACATATAAACTTTATAGTTGATCAAAAACAGATAAGTAATCTTTTATTGTTTTAATTTTATTTGTCTATTTTTATGTGTATGAATGTACTGTCTGCATGTAGGTTTGTGCACCCATGTCGTGGATTGCTGCGGAGGTCAGAAGAGTGTGTCAGATTCCCCTGGAACTGGAGTTCTCCTGGAATTGGAGTTACAGACGGTTCTCAGCCACCATGTGGGTGCTGGGCATCAAACCTGGGTCCTCTGCTAGAGCAGTCAGCGCTTTTAACTGCTAGGCCATCTCTCCAGCCCTCTTTTTTTTTTTAATAGATCAGTCGCCACTCTTCTATTCTTGCTCTTTAACAGCATTCTCTGAGTCTCATTTGCACCATTTGTCTGCTTTCATATACATTCTCTGCTGTCTAATTTCTTTTTTCTCAGTAAAATATTTTTTATTGCTTCAATATATATACATACATAAATATATACACATGTGTATACACATATCACTGGATTTGGAGGGTTTTCTCCCTTTTTTTGCCTAAAGATGTCATGTTTTCCTTAAGGAAGTATTTGAAGGCTCCTCCCTGGCAAGCCCAAACAACTATCAATCCTGCCCCCATGCTTCACACTGGGGTCCTTCCCTCCCATGGTCACCCAAATGAGGTCCAGCAAGCACCAGTCCTGTCCTGATCCCCCTGCACTGGCCTCCATGATACAGCCTGGGTAGTCCAACAATGGCAGTCCACACTCTGAAGAAGTTGAAATCCCAGCAGCTGCTCAGTCCATAGGCTGGCTGTCTCATCAGTCCCCATCTGGCATCAAAGGTTTGGAGGATTCTTGGAGAGACGTGAGTCTTCAGTCCATACTGGAGGGTTAAAAAGCTATGTCTCATGTCTTTGAAGAATGGCAAGAGCAGTGGCAGCCACAGAGTAGATACACTTGCCAGTAAGAATTGAAGACAGGCCAAACAAAAGTGTTTTCTCTTTTTTTCTTTCTGTCTTTTTACTAAGATCTCAAGTTTTATATCTGAAGTACAATTTCCCTGGTCTTATTGATTATTTATTTCTGGTTTTATTTTCCTTTTGGATGCTTAAGGCCACACAGTTAGCCCAGATTAACCAAGGTTTTTGTTTCCTTGAGGTCAGTTGAGGATCTGGTCCTCAGGGGTCTCTGGGGGGAGGGGTTGGGGGGAGGGGGGAACCCCTGTCTCCTTTCGGTTTTTCATTTAAAAGTTCTATCCACTCAAGGACAAAATCAGGTCTTGCTAGACCAGGTTTCCCTTTCTGAAGCATGAGCAGACTTTCCTCTTTATAGACTAGACACTGGCTGAAGTCCCATTAGTGGATCTCCAAGATCTCCCTGAACAGGAAGACTGGTGACCCACGTTTGCAGGACATTTCAAGAGATGCCCCATGCATAGTCCCCTGAGACGTAGTTGACCTCTGAGGGCAAAGAACAAAGTTATCTCTTAGGTCCCTCAACCAAATTGGTATGGGCATTAAGTATTGTCATTAAGCACCCAGAAAGGCTAAGTTACACCAGCCTCATACATCGCACCTATACTAAAATTGTATCTTTTGAAAACAAACTGTATGTCATTTCCCTATCATATTTCTTGATTCACATTTTTGCATTTTAATTTTATATTATTCTAAAAGATGCATAGATACCCTCCATCATATACCAAAAATCCAAAGTCTGAAAATAAATGGTAGGTTAGTTCTAGAAGCTTTCTAGGGATTCACAATATAAGAGCACAGTTGTTTTCAGATCATGGTGGGTGAAATTGTAGGTGCTCAGGTTTGCATCTTCAGATTTGTTCCATTGGTCTATGGATCTGTTTTTGTGTCTGTACCAGGCTGTTTTTACAACTATAGGCCTATAGTATAGTTTGAAGTCTGGTATAGATATCCTCCCTGTATTGCTCTTTTCATTCATGATTGCTTTGGCTATTTGGGGTCTTTTGTTGTTCCATATGAATTTAAGAATTTTTTTTCCAAGCCTGTGAAGAATGTCTTGGGGATTTTAATTGGAATTGCATTGAATCTGTATATTAATTTGGGTAGAATGTACATTTTTACTATATTCAATTTTCCAATCCATGGAAAATTGGGCATGGGAGGTCTTTCCATCTTCTGATGTCTTCTTCAGTCTCCTTCTTCAGGAGTTTATAATTTTTGTTGTAGAGATCTTTGGGATTTTGGTTAGGTTTGTTCCTAGGTATCTTACTGTTTTTGAGGCTATTGTGATTGGGAAGGTCTCCTTGTATTCCTTCTTCAGTTGCTTGTTGTTGGTGTAAAGAGAGGATACTGATTTTTATAGGTTAATTTTGTATCCCAACACTTTACTGAAACTCTTAATCATTTCTAGGAGTTTTCTGGTGGAGTTTGTAGCATACCTTAGGTAAACTATCATATCGTCTGCAAAGAGGGATAGTTTGACTTCCTCTTTTCCAATTAGTATTCCTTTAATTTCCTTTTCTTGCCTTATTGCCTTAGCCAGTGTTTCAAGCACTATATTAAAGAGGAGTGGCTACAAGGGGCAGCCTTTCCAGGTTCCTACCTTTATGGGGAATCCTTCTAACTTTTCTCCATTTAGGATGATACTGGCTGTGGGTTTCTTGTATATGACTTTGATTATGTTGAGGAATGATCTTTCCAGTCCAATTCCCTCTAGTACTTTAATCATGAAGGGATGCTGGATTTTGTCAAGGCTTTTTCTGCATCAATTGAGATAATCATGTGGTTTTTGCCATTCAGTCCATTTATGTGTTTTTATGATATTTACTGATTTTCATATGTTGAACCATCCCTGCATTTCTGGTATGAATCCAACTTGATCATGGTGGATGATCTTTTTGATGTGGATATGTATGTGGTTTGCAAGTATTTTGTTGACGATTTTTGCATCTGAGTTCATTAGTGAGATGGGTCTGTAGTTCTCTTTTTTGGTTGTAACCTTGCCTGGTTTTGGTATTATAATGATGCTGACTTCATAGACAGAATTTGGGGGATTTCCCTCTGCTGGTATCCTGAACAGTTTGAGTAATAATTGTTGTAAGACTTCTTTAAATGTTTTATAGAATTCTGCTGTGAAACCATCTGGGCCTGGGCTTTTCTTTAGTTGGGAAGTCTCTTCTTACATACTCAGCTTGTGAACTAAGCAGCAAATGGAAATGGAAATTCAGCTTCCTCAGAATATGGACTGCCATTATTGGATTACCTCGGCAGTATCATGGAGGCCAATGCAGGGGGATCATGACAGGACGTATGCTTACTGGACTTCATTTGGGGGCACAATATTTAAAGGAGAAGCACATCAGTAAGGGTTTCCTTCTGTATAAGGATTTTTTGCAGTGTAATGTCTTAATCATAGTCTACCATCAAATATTTTAGGAATATCTTTAATGTTTAGATAGTATATTAGCAGCATGCAATAATTACATCATAGGCTCTCAAGCAGAGGCAGTCCATTGCAAGGACCTTCTTTGCTGTCAGTTACCATAGGCTGTTTAAAGTTAGGAAACTGAATAGCAACACTGAATATTATAGAAATGCACTTTGCTAAGTAATACTTGAGTTGTTGCAATATTAGATTATCTATTTGGTTGTTACAGAAAATCCTTAACTGTAATTGATGGTTGTTGCCATAGTAGTATATTACCTGTATTTCTACCCATAAATGGGCTTTGTGTGCTAGATTTCAATATCCTTGAGCCTGAGCAAGTGCACAAGCCTTTTTTAAAAAAGAAATATGGTTTACTTGCACAAAACTGATCAGATTTGAGTGATCATTAATGCCCTTGAAGTGGTTTTTGTGGGTGAGAATTTTAATTGTTCCCTTATTATAGTATTGAAATTAACTCTACTTAATCTATCAAATCATGTTTATGCCCTGATTTTATATACTGGTATCTATCAATAAATACTGTGGGAAAAAACATTTTCAATTTCTTCATATATTATGGGTCTGTTTAAGCTGTCAATCTCTTCTTGATTTAGCTTTGGCGATTCCCCGGATTGCAGATATTCATCCATTTCTCCTTAGGTTTTCAAATTTAGTAGAGTATAGGTTTTTGAAGTATTCCTGTATTATTGTCTGGATCTTTTCATTGTCTGTTGTGATATTTCCCCTTTCATCATTAATTCTATTGGAGTTGCTCTTTCTTTGTTTTGGTTAACTGGGCTAGAGGTCTGTCTATCTTGTTTATCTTTTCAAAGAACCAGCTTTTGGATTCATTGATTGTTTTTATTGTTTTATTTGTTTCTATTTCATTGATTTCTGCTCTGATTTTTGTTATTTCTTCCTGTCGCGTTTAGGGTTAATTTCTTGTTGTTTTCCAAGTGTTTTTAGCTGCAGTGTTAGCTCATTTTTTGTGCTCTTTCTGTTTTTTTAATGTAGGCACCCAGGGCTATAAACTTCCCTCTTAGGACTGCTTTTAAGGTATCCCATAGGTTTTTGTCATGTTGTACTTTCATTGTCATTTAGTTCCAGGAATGCTTTTATTTCTTTCTTTATTTCTTCCTTGACCCATTCATTATTCAGGAGTGTGTTTTTTAGTCTCCATGTGTTTGTATAGGTAATAGGGCTTATCTTGCTGTTGATATTGAGCTTTATTGCATTTGGTCTAATAGAATTCATGAAATTATTTCAATTTTTTGTATTTGTTGAGGTTTTTCCTGTGTGACAGTATGTGTTCAATTTTGGAGAATGTTCTATGGGGTGCTGAGTAGAAAGTGTATTCTCTGATGCTTGGGTGGAATATTTGGCAGATGTCTGTAAGGTCCATTTGCTGTATTGTATTGTTCAGTTCAGATGTCTCTCTGTTTATTCTTTGTCTGGTTGATCTGTCCAAGGTCCAGTGGGGTATTGAAATCCCCTACTATGAGTGTGCTGGGGTTAATTTGTGCCTTGTGGTCCTGGAGAATTGTCTTTATAAAGTTTGTTGCACCAGAGTTTGGTGCATATATATTCATGATTGTGAAATCTTCTTGATGAATTGTTCCTTTGATAAAAATGTAATGGCCTTCTTTGTCTCTTCTGATTTATTTTACTTTGAAGTCTATTTTGTCTGATATTAAAATAGCAACTCTTGCTTTCTTTTTGGTACCATTTGCTTGGAACATTTTTCCATCTTTTCACTTTAAGTTGGCACCTATCCTTAAGGGTGAGATGGGTTTCTTGTAGACAGCATATAGATGGATTCTGTTTCCTAATCCATTCCCCCAGTCTATGCCTATTGGTTGGGGAGTTTAATCCATTAACATTTAAGATTATAATTGAGAGATGTGTGCTGCTGCATTTCACCTAATCATCCATTTGCATTTTTGGTCTAGGTTTCTACTTCTGCAATTATCCTTTTATTAAATTCTCCTTCAGGGCTGGAGAGATAGCCTAGCAGTTAAGAGCACTGACTGCTCTTGCAGAGGACCTGGGTTCGATCCTCAGCACCCACATGGTAGCTGAGAACCGTCTGTAACTCCAATTCTGGGAGAACTCCAGTTCCAGGGAAATCCGAGACCCTCTTCTGACCTCTGTGGCATTGCACGACACAGGTGCACAAACCTACATGCAGACAGTACACTCATACACATACAAAAATAAATAAAATTAATAAAAAAGAACATATTTTTTTAAAAATTCTCTTTCAAGGTACCTGAGGATAGTTGCTCCTCTCCTCTGCCCTTTGAATTGCTTCAAGTATTTTCTGAAGGGTTGGTTTACTGGACATGTATTCTTTCATTTTATTTATGTGACGGAATATTTTTCTCTTTCCTTCTACTAGAATCGACATTTTTGCTGGGTAGAGTAACCTGGGTTGGCATTTTTAGTTGCTTAACACTGGGAATGCTTTGCTCCACGTTCTTCTTGTTTTCATAGTTTGCACTGAGAAGTCAGCTGTAATTCTTATGGGTTATATGTAACTTGTTTTTCTCTGTGGCTTTCAGAATTTTGTCTTTATTTTGAGCATCTAGTGTTTTAACTATGATATGGCGTGGGGAGTTTCTTTTCTGGTCTTGTCTATTTGGTGTTCTATGTCCTTCTTTTATTCATATGGGTTTGTCTTTTTTTAGTTTGGGGAAATTTTCATCTATTATTCTGTTGCCGATCTGATAAATACCATTCTCTTGGGATTCTTCTCCTTCCTCTATCCCTATGATGCAGAGGTTTGATCTTTTCATAGTGTCCCACGGTTCCTTGTTATTCCACTCTTGTGTATTTTTAAATTTTTCATAGTCTTTACTTGAGCTTCTAAGCTCTTCTGTGTTATCTTCCAAGTCTGATATTCTTTTTTTCTGCTTCCTCCATTCTACTTCTGAGGCTTTTTCCCATTCTTTCCTCTTGATTGGATGAGTGTTTGATTTCCTTTTTCATTTCATCCTGTATTTTCTTCAGTATTTCCACTTCCTTTTGGAGCTTTTCAATCATTTCTTGTTGCTCCTTGCTTCGTTGGTTGGTTTCCTTTTTCATTTCAGCATGGGATCTTCTCAGTGTTTCGACTTCCTTCCAGAGTTTGTCATTTTCTCCTTTTAGTTCTTTCCAAAGTTTGTCATTCTTTCCCTCTAAGTCTTTTCTGATTTTTTTCATTCTCTCCCCTTAGTTCTATGATTTCTTTGAATATATCTGTGATTGTTATTCTACGATCTGTGTCCTGGGCTACCTCCAGGGAAGTCCCATTGTGGGGATCCTCTACATGCTAAGTAGAGTTTAGTGTGGAATTATTCTGCACTCTTTCCATATTGTTCTTTCATTGTGCTCTTAGTATGTGGGTTTTCTTTTGCCTGCATTCTGATGTGAATCTCAAATGCCTCTTCACTGTATTGAAGGATTGCTTTCCTTGATTCCTTCAAGTGTGTTCATTGTATTCTCCTTGTTTAAGGAGTGTTGACTTGTCTAGATTTCAGGCTTTCAATTTTGGTTATATACTGGAAGGTATAGTTCACTCTTTTCTTTCTATTCTGCAAGAACTGGGTAGGTAACAACACAGATGACAACCTCTGAGCACTGTACTCCTGCTTGGCAGGGGACAGGGTGGGCAGAGCTCAGTTGCCTTTATGAACAGCAGGCAGAAACTCCCCCACAATGGAGTTTTACTCAGCCACAAAATGAATGAGATTATGTATCATGCAAGGAAATGGATGGAACATGATATCATCATGTTGGGTGAAATAAGCTATTCCGAAAAGCCAGTATCCTGTGTTTTCTCTCATATGTGCATTTCAGGGCAAGGGATTTGGGAGATGTAAAAGAAAGGCATGAAGAGGGGCAGACATCTGGAAAAAAAAGAGGTGAAGAGGCAAGGGATTAAGCAAGAGCAATAGGTGTGTGAGATGGTCAGGAACGTGATGGGATTTGCAGGTTTGGAGATGTTACCATGAAGTACTCACTCAGTAAAAATAATATTACTAATGCAGGAATCTGACAAGCAAAATTATAGGAAAGAAGATTGTTTGCCTCAAATGGAGACAGTACATGTAAAATATTGCCAATATAAATTATCCATAGAAAATACCAAAAGGAAACATTGAGCGTTCACTAGGTATTAGTAACTTCCAGCTACAGAAGAGGTCCTTTTGTGGGCATCTCTGCCACAACCGAACTCACCTTTGATTCAAGAAGAGTGCACTTCCAAATGTGTTTGGCTTGGTTTCTGTGAGATAAACTCAGGGCCTCATGCATCCAAGCCTGTGCCTTACCTCTGAGCTATACTCCCAGCCCCAGTAGTCTTTGTTCTGTGTTAAATAGGGTCATCCTGCAGATATTTTCATGTCACAATTATGAAACTGGGTAAAATGTAAAAGTTAATATAGTTCTGTTCAGGAAATGTTTCTCAAAACCAATAATCAATGAAAACAACCCAAAACATCCAAGCAAACAAACAAAAAACAGCTTGGACTTTGCACCCCACCATGTGAAATGAAAAATCTTGAAGAAAGGATGGCCTAAATGGTGTTCATTACAGTTCTCTGACTCTTAGCAAACAGCATATATCCAGTGATGTTTTTCTTTTCTTTTCTTCTCTTTTTCTCTCCCTCCCTTCTTTCCTTCCTTCTTTTCTATCTTCCTTCTTTCCTCTCATCCTTCCTTCTTTCCTTCCTTCTTTCCTTTCTTCCTTCTTTTTTTTTTGAGACAGTTTTCCCTGTAGCCCCAGCTGCCCTGGAACTGTGTAGATCAGGCTGGCCTCAATCCCACAGACATCTACCTACTTCTGCCTCCTAAACACTGGGATAATGCATTTTCTTAAATATAAACTCATCAATATTCCTGAGAGAAGAGTAAGGCTTCTAATTGCATATTTTTAAATTAGAATTTAAAATAGGTCACACAAATCGTGAATATTCAGATTGATAATTGTAGATCAACTAAACACACTCATCCACAGAAACGCATTCAGAGCAGACAAACCAGTTCTGACATTTTTTTAAACAGGTTTCTTATTTATTTAGTTATTATTTTTGTGTATGAGTGTAATGTCTGCATGTAGGTTGGTGTACCCCTGTTGTGCAATGCTGTGGAGGTCAGAAGAGAGTGTTGGAATTCCCCTGGAACTGGAGTTAAAGACAGTTCTTAGCTGTCATGTGGGTGCTGGGAATCGAACCTGGGTCCTCTGCAAGAGCAGTCGGCGCTCTCAACAGCTGAGCCATCTCTCCAGCCCCCGGTTCTGATGTTTTAAAACTCAGGTTAAACAATCTGCGTAGATGGATCTGGACAGTGTAAGTGAAGCGACCCAAATTCAAAGACAAAAACTGCACATTTTCTCTCATATGTGGATCCTAGCCCTTAGTACATAGTCTTATACATATTAAGAGTGTAAATATGGGTAAAGCCTAAAAACTAGAATGAAGATCAAGAGAAAATAAAAATAGATGCTGAGGAAGAATGGGGGTGGGGAGAAGGTCATTTGTTACCTGAAAGAAGAAATGAGAGTAAGGGAAAGGTCACAAAAGACAATTGGGGGAAAAGGAGCAGGTTGAAGGGGAACAAGAATCTAAAACCTACTCTGAAAAATGCCGTAATGTTACTTAATAATTTGCATGCTAAGTTTAGAAATCAATTAAAAACTTTAGAATTCAAGCTGATGAATGTTCGAATACATAACTGTGATCCGAGAACTCAGGAGGCTGAGGCAGAAGGATCACTAGTCAGATGTCTATATGAGGTCCATAGAAACTTCTAGACCAGGGGTGGGGAGATGGCTCAGTGGGGAAAGCACTTACTGCATAGTGTGAGTGAACCTGAAGTGGGATCCAAGAGCCCAATTACAGGCAGATGTAGAAGTACACACCTGCAGTTCCCACAGTGGAGGGAAGGGGAGAAGAAGGAATCTCCAGAAACTCACGGGCTTGGAAGTCTGGCATCCCAAAAGAAAACCAGGACAGAAGGTGTGGGAAATATCAAGAGCATCAAGAACCTACTGTCCTCTGACCTCCAGGTGCAGATGGTGGCATGTGTCCCAACTTACACATAAGAACACAAAAATACACATACACACACACACATACACACAGAATTCTTTTGTCTTTGGTCTTTTTGAGAGATGTTGTCTCCATAGCCACATCTGCCCTGCACCTCTGCAGCTCACTTTGTAGAATAGGCTGGCCTGGATCCGAGACTGACTATAAACACAATTCTATAACTGATTAAACTACAAATCAAGAACTTGTTTCATGAAAATAATTTAGAAAACAAGTGTTTACACAGGACAGAACACATGTGTAGGGGAAGGCATTATATTTTATGATCTGGAAAGACATAAACTGCAGTTAATGGTGGCAGCCCTGTTTCCACAGAAGATACGATGTCTGCAGAATAAGCTGAAGACTCAGAAAGACAAATACCATATTGTCTTTCATAATAAGATCCTATATTAGCTCATATGTTTGTATATAATTCATGTATATATAACTTTTTAAAACACAGATACATATTTGACATGAGTGTTCAAGTTGGACTCCATGGATGAGAGGACTAAGGAGAAAAGAGATAATACAGGAGGTGAATATGTACAAACCGTATCTTTTATTTGAATGAAAATATCTTCATAAAAGCCATCACTAAACATGATGAATGTATACCAATTTAAAACATTTGAGACTTATGAATGGCAAATTCCCACTCCTTAACCAAGGAGTGGATAGAGAAAATGTGGTATTTCTACACAATGGAGTTCTATGCAGTGGCAAAGAAAGATGACATCATGAAATTTGCAGGTAAATGGATGGAATTAGAAGATATTATGTTAAGTGAAGTAACACAGTCCCAGAAAAACAGAGGATGAATGGTATCCCTCATCTGTGGATGCTAGCAGCAAGTACCTAGTTGTAAGGCAAACTTACCAATGTTAATGTTATACTCCTTGTTATCTGAAAGCAACTGTGCTCTTATAATGTGAATCCCTTAACAGGTTCTAGAATTAACCTACCATTTATTTTCAGATTTTGGAATTTTGGTATATGGGTGGAGGGTATGTATGCATATTTTAGAGTAATATAAAATCAAAAGGGAAAATGTGAATCCTGAAATATGATTTGGAAATAATATATAGTTTGTTTTCAGATGACATAATTTTAGTATAGGTGATATATATATATATATATTTTTTTTTTTTTTGAGGCAGTACAAGTTGGAGGGAACAACAACAAAAGAACTGGGACAAAAAAACAACTAAAACAGTGACGTTCTCCCAAAAACAATAATCCTCTGCTTTGAAAAATCTTTGAAAGAATCAGGAAAAGATGCAAGACATGTATGGCAGAATGCATGAACTCAGGTGGGGAGGAGGCATGGAAAGGGAAATGAGTCTAAATTGGACCGACAAATGATGTATGAAAAAGTGTAATAACAATAAAAAAGGTCAATATATCTGATGCCTTCTTATGTCCTCTTCAGGTATTATGCTACATGGGTATACTCACACCCATGCAGGCATAAGACTCTTAAATTAAATAAATAAATAAATAAATAAATAAATAACAAATGAGCAATTAAAATCTCATTTTTTATACAATGATCAGAAAATAAAACATGTATCACAACTTGATTTACCAGTGGAAAGCTTTTTGTAGGAATGTTGGGGAAGTCATGATGTTCAGTATGATAGCCCACATTGAACATGAAAAAGTTCAGAGGCCCATAATATAAGTACGTCTCTTGCCCCTTTACAAACATCATATGCTCAGCTAGGAAATGTCCAGAAAATGGGTGCAAACCCAAGCTAAGTAGAAATGCTGTGGACATGCAGACTAAAGATTTGATTCCCCAAATATAATAAATGTTTAAAGTGATCTGGACCACAATATTGATCAGTTCTAGATGAGAAACTGGTTTGGGATTGATGAACAAAGGTCGAATAAGAACAAAGAATGGCTGAAAAGTAACCCAGAGAAACTTCCTGAAGGAGGTGCAGAAAAAAAAACAGGCTTCAAAATCACATCAACATCAATGCCCACAGTGCTGATGTAGTGGTGATGATCCATGTGGTATCTTAAAAAAGACTGAATACAGAATCCCCAAAGGGAGATTGGCAAATGTATTAGAGACTTTCTGTTGCTGTGATAGAACCACCATGACCAAGGAAACTTATAATAGGAAGAGTTTATCTGAGCTTACAATTGACAGTTCCAGGGAATTCGAGTCTGTTGTGGCAGGAGGCATGGTGGCAGGAGCTGGAGCAGAAAACTGAGGTTCACAACTTCCAATGAGCACAGGAAGCCGAGGGGGAGAGAGAGAGAGAGAGAGAGAGAGAGAGAGAGAGAGAGAGAGAGAGAGCGACTGGAGGCTGGCAAGGCTTGTTGTACTCCCTAAGCCTGTCCCCCAGTGATGCACTTCCTCCAGCATGGCCACACCTTCTAAGATCTCCCAAAACAGCACCACCAACTGGGGGCAAAATGTAGGAATACTTGAAGCCTATGGGGGACATTCTTATTCAAATCACTACAGAAAATATCCCAAACCAATGATTCCACAGAGGCTTATCATGACCAAAGGGGAAATTACTGCAAATCTCATGAATAGCTACAGTTAATGTGTGTCTAATGCAGCTGAAAAAGACATAGGCCCCAAATAAGACCCATTTCCAGGGCAACTCTTTCACTAAGTGAAATGAAATAAACTGGGCAAGAACCATCATGATGATGATCCAGATCAGGTTGGGGTCAGGCTTCATCAAGGATTTTATCTCTGGATACATTGCTGTAAAAAAATACAAAAATCATAAATGGAGAAGAGGAAATTTGTAATCATAAATATTTAAAATGAACACACTTAAGAGATTTTAATGAGTCCTGGAGAGAGCTCAGTTGGGACAGTGCTTGCTAGAGGAGCGTGAGGACTGAGTGTGAACCCAGAGCCCGGGTACGAGCCAGCTGTGCTGACGTGAGCTTCACATCCCAGAGCTGGGGCAGCGGACATGCTGGATCCATGGGCTCACTGCTAGACAGCCTAGCTTAACTGGCAGACCCAGGTTCACCACCCCAGATACACACACACACACACACACACACACACACACACAAGCACACACACAAGTACACACACAAGAAATTAATGAAAATAATTCATTAATAAATTTTTATTCTTTAAATCAGTTTTATATACTAGAAGCAAGCAATATATTCCTATAGTAAACTTACACTGTGACACTACAAGTTGAGGACTTATATAAAAATTAACCTGGGCTGGAGAGATAGCCTAGCAATTAAGAGCACTGATTGCTCTTGCAGAGGACCCGAGTTCAATCCCCAGCACCCACATGGAGGCTGAGAACCGTCTGAAATTCCAATCCCAGGAGAACTCCAGTTCCAGGGGAATCCAACACCCTCTTCTGACCTCCACAGCATTGCATGACACAGGTGCACAGACCTGCATGCAGATAGTACATTCATACACATAGAGAAAAATAAATTTAAAAAATTTTAAAATTAACCTAAAAAATTCTGGAACTTCCATTTCTTTTCTATTGTTTATTTGTTGAGACAGAGTCCTGACATCTTCACATTATATAAACATGATTCAGTTAACTCATCTGACTTGGATAGATACATATTAAATGATCCTAAATTCATGAAACTTACATGCATGATTCTCTTGGACAAATTAACTTGCTCCAAGAAAATCTACACTGAAATTTCCTTGAGCGTTTATAGTAAGTTCAAGGAAGGACATGAAATATGATGAGTGTTTTCATTAAATCGTGGTTGAAAACTACCTATGTACACTCAGAATAATGAAGTTAGAAAAGTTTGTTACACCAAGCATGGAAAATAACTGAATAGGGGGGCTGTGGAGATGGCTCAGTGAAGAGAGTGCTTGCTATAGAATTATGAGGACCCTAATATGAGAACTGTTGGAGACTGATTACTACTGGACAGGGAGAGTAGACCTTGGTTACAATCTCTAGATAGACTGATTAGACTCCAGTGGATGTTGATGGAGAGAGAGAGAGAGAGTCAGAGAGTCAGAAACAGAGACTGCAATGGAGACTCACACCACTGCCATCTGGCTTTGCTCCTCTCCCTTGGAGGAGTCTCTGAATAGCTGCCCTCCCAGGGCACAGGAATCCTCCACCTGCAGGATCTGGCTGGATGTTGCCTGTCAGGAGGACTCATAACCCTACTAGTCCATCCTGCAGACTTCTGCTGGCCTACTGGATCTAGGACACTAGCCTCTTTATGAGCAGGTGATGGCAGATTCAGGAACCTAGGACTCCAAGACTTTCTTCTGCCCTATCAGCCCTGTACTCATCCCAGGGCTCTTGCGCAGATAGCAACTCAAAACAGTGAGCACAAGGTAGTCCAGGGAGTAGGTAGTCTAGGACACCAGAGAGCCATACAAATTATACATAAGTCCTTACCCAGGATCTCCCTGCACCACCTGATGTGCACATCCTCATTGTTGACCCATTCAAAATCTTCCTCAGAAACATGGCTCCTCATGGCCGCAGGTGGATCACTTCTGGTCTTGGCTCCACTTGCACCCAGGTAGAAGCAGAGATGAATAATGCTGTGGCCTGTGTTTTTATCTGTGAATGCCGTTAAAGCCTCAGTAGACACCCACAGGGGAGGAGTTGAGCCTCACCTGGTCTCCATGATAACGATGGGTCTCACCCAGGGAAGACTGCAGGCTGTGTAACTGGAATCTGAGGCATTGTCACTCCTAGGAGCTTTCAAGATCCTGCAGTTTGCAGGCTTAGGAGGCAGGGCTGAAGCCCTGACAAAAGTAAAAAGGGAAAGAAAAGCTCTAGGTACATGAAGCCGCTGTCTTACCACATTTGTGAGTGGAGGATTCTATTTAGTACAGATGTGGGGAAATTCAAGACTGGAATTGCACCAGAAAAATACAGACACTTGGTGATTATCAGGTCAGAGGCAGCTGACTCACCTCAAAAACAAACTAAACTGCCAGGCGTGGTGGCGCACACCTTTAATCCTAGCACTTGGGAGGCAGAAGCAGGTGTATCTTTGTGAGTTCAAGGCAGCCTGGTCTACAGAGTGAGTTCCAGGACAGCTGGGGCTACAGGGAGACCCTGTCTCGAAAAGACAAAAAAAAAAAAAAAAAAAAAGCTAAACTATGCATCGTCATGCTTCCTAGGAAAACAAAAACTGGGCATGAAAACTACCCTTGGAGATTGAGTGGGAGTTCCTAGTGGGGATATGAAGGTGGAAGCTTCATTGCATCCACAGTAAGAACCACAGTACAAAGACAAAAACAAAAATATCCAAGAAGCTGGAGGTCCCTGTGCTGGACATGGACAGGAAACACCGACAAAGGGCTTGAGAGTTGGTTCTGTGTGTGAGCTGCTTCCAGGAATCAGCACCTGTGCTGGATAGCGCCAGTTGCCAACTTGACACATTGGGAAGACAGAAACTCAATTGGGAAATTCCTATCCAATCGGCCTGTGGACATGTCTGTGACACATTGGTTTGTTGAATGATGTAGGAGAGTCCAGCCAAACATGAGTTCTGCCACACCTGGGCTCATGGTCCTGGGTTGTATAAGAATGCAGGCTGAGTACTGAACAGAGGATCCAGCCACTGAGTAGTTTTCCTCTATGGTTTGTGCTTCAGTTCTTGCCTCCAGGATCCTGCTTTGAGTTCTTTCTTGGCTTCTGTTGATAATGGACTATGAGCTGAAAACCACATAAACCTTTTCCTCCCCAAGCTGGTTTTGGCAGAGTGTTTCATCACAGCAATAAAAATCTAACAAAGACAGGACCCACATTCTCCAGGGAGTCTGAGGTCACTTCTACAGCCAAGTTTCAGGGACAAAAGTGTGATTATGTCAAGCTTAGTCACATCAACTGAGACAGCAGGACTGTAGCCTACCCGAGCCTTCCAGTCCTGAATGGGCTGAAATGGTGAAAGGGAATACGGTTGGTCTGTAGACTAAAACATCAAGGAGAGGGACAGTTGAGCAGAATGACCAGAAAGGTGGCAGAGTTAGAATAAATGGCACTGAGTTTATTAATTGCCTCTTGGGAAAATTACTCACAGTGTTGCAGAGTTTGAGACTACTGGGAAAGACCATAGGACTCAATTCAGGTTTGAATTAGCCAAGATTTATTGAAGAGCTGCTTTGCAAGCATTCTTACTGTTCAATCTGACTGATGCAAAGAGTTAGGAGAGGAAAAGTCAATTTAAAGGGGAAACACAGGGGAAGAAAAGCATACCTGCCTTGCCCTTCTGACCCACCTAGAAAATATTAGGATACCTTTAAGCAGGATAAGCATGTTACAGAAGCCAAACCCAGCAGTTAATCATGTCCGTGTTTATGTTTTTTCAAGGTTGGAGCAAGCAGGTAGTCATCAGAAGCATATTTCATGGAAAGGGGAAGATGTCAGGCTGCCTGGAATTTGCTGTGCAGCCTTGAGCTAAGAATTAGTTTTTAAGTGTACAAAATGCAGTCACATCAGCCATCACAACAGTATAAGATGTTGGGAAAAATGGGGGGGGGAATTAATGGTGAGACAGTTTCAATGACATCATAAAATGTCATGATCATTATTGAACACAGTTTAGTGTTTATGTTAAGTTAAGCATATAGTTTCCATGTGACTAGCTCAACCATTGCATTCCTAGACAGTTTTCCTGTAGACATGAATCTGTGTTCCAGGAAAAATTTAAATGTGATTCTTCATGAAAGATTTATTTACCCCTACACAAAAAATGTAGAAAAGATGTAAGTCTCTATAAACAGATAACAGTATAAAAAATTCTGGTAAGTGCATCCACATGATAAAATGCTACTACAATAATACACATCTATGTGATGGAATCACAAATCATCAGGTTGAATGAAAGGAGACTTATTAAAAAATACATGGGTTCTGGGCATGGTGGAGCAGGCCTTTAATCCCAGCACCTGGGAGGCAGAGGTACGTGGATCTCTATGAGTTCAAGGCCAGCCTGATCTACAGAGCAAGTTCCAAATCAGCTGGGATATAGGGAGACCTTGTCTCAGAAAAATCAACCAACCAACAGGCAGACAATCAAACAAACAAACAAACAATACAGGCTAAATTTTGGCAATGGTGGCATTAAGCAGGAGACTCATTCCAACTCAATCAGACGAGACCCCAGATACATTGAGGGAAATTGGCATCGAGGTGCCCCTAATATGAGAACTGTTGGAGAATTATTACTAATACTGGACAGGGAGAGTAGACCTTGATTACAATCTCTAGATAGACTGATTAGACTCCAGTGGATGAATTAGCACCAAAGGACATCTGGGTATAAATTGCTTGAGTGGAGACAATGTAACATGTATGGCAGAATGCATGAGGTCTGGTGAGAGTGGGTAGGAGGTCATGGATGGGGGGTGGGGTTAAATTTGATTAATACCAGTTGTATGAAATGTACAAAATCTCAATAAAAAATTGAAAAAAATTCAGGGGATATGCCTCCTTTAAATGAAGTATAGAAACCAACATTGTGAGTAAAGCCTAGTGATAGAACATGGGCCAGTGTTTGTCTGAGCCTGGGTTTGCTCTGAGAATCAACTAGGGAGAACAAAATAAACCTCTGTGATGATGAAAACGCTCTCTATGCTGATTGTTGTGATGGTGTGGTAATCACCAGTATCAAATATAATGAATGGTATTGAATAATAAAAGTGAGATAATTTTATTTCTTTAAAGTGCTCCTCTATAAGAACCTTAGGAGAATGAGAACATAGTTATACATTTCTTTGAAGCCCTTTATTTTTTTCTTCCTGTCTCTTTTCTCCATTGTTACTGACACCCCATGGGCCACAGTTCAGTTGTAGCAAGTGCACAGTACTTGGAAAGGCCATGTAATTTCTAAGTTGTTTCTTTTGTTAATGTTCATTTTGGCTACCCTAACAAATTCCCTTAGACTAGTGGCTTTGATAATGGATCTCCATCTCTCCCAATTCTGCTGGCTGGGAAGGTCAAGGTCAAGTTTCTGGCAGTTTCTGGATCTGGTGACGACTGAATCTAGCTTCATAGCCTCTGTCTTGTCACTAGTTTCCCAGGGCAGCAGGAGGAAAGAACTTTCTGTGTTCTCCTCTGTAAATGGCACTGTGATATCTGCCACCCCACTAGGTCCACACATGATTGAGATTGTATGAAATGCAGAATAATCATATATACTGAGGGGCTGGAGAGATGGTTCAGTGGTTAAGACCATTGACTGCTCTTTGAGAGAACCTGGGTTTGATTCCCACATGGCAGCTAGCAAGTGTCCACAGCTCCAGTTCCAGGGAATTCCATCCTTGAGACTCACCTTCTCTGACACAGGTGCACTTAAATACATGTACCTATATACTTGTACACATAAAAATAAAGAAGAATATATATTAAAAAGCAAAATAAAATAAAATAATTTTTTTACCAAATTAAAAAATGTTTTTCTTTAATCCTTGACAATTTCATACATGTACACAATGTGTTGTGATGAGTCACCTCAAAATGGCCAATAGGTACACTGTATTATGAGCCTCACCTGACCCCAGAAGTTAAAACTTAACTCAAAGTAGGGGATTAAAATTAAAGTTTAATTTTAAAACTCCTGGGACAAGAGTTTTTAGAAGAGGTCAGTGTTTACCTGGTTGCTTAGACAGTAACTCATTCTGCAATGCTTCTGTACTTTATACTTGACTTGCTTTTAGAGAATAGGAATTTCTAAAGGGGCTGACCACCCCTAAGCTTGGGAACTTAAACTTTCCACACCTGGATACAGCTTTCCTATGTAAACACCTTCCAACTATGACTTGTTGCCACACACCCTGGACTGAGGGGCTGGTGTGTAGTCATCAGTGACCAAAGACCTTATTTTGTGTCAAGAGCAGTCTTCTCTGGTGAAATTCCTCCCATTACAGTATCTTGATCATGCCCCACTAATATTTCCCTCCTCCAAATGTCCTGCAGAATTCCTCCATCACACGCCCCCATCTTTACGTTTCATTATTTATTTAACCCACTGAGTCCAATCGGTGCTGCCTATGAGCACAGGGTCATCGACCAGGACATGGAGAGCCTCCCGGCAGCCACACTGCTAATAACTCTCTCCCCAACAGCCACCCACTGCCAGTAGCTCCTCAGCTAGGGGTGGGGCTGGGGAATCCCCATCCACTCTCCATGCTGGTATCTTTCNAAGTCTCTCATATCAAAACCTTTGTGGCACCTAGAAAGTAAGTTTCATCAGGACCCACTATAAATAGTTGTTACACAACAGTGAATTATATCTCCATTTAACTCGGATGCATTACCGTTTTTATCAGAGTCTGTAAACCAATGTTGTTTAATATACACATATTTACTTTTTTTTACGTTTCATTATTTATTTAACCCACTGAGTCCAATCAGTGCTGCCTATGAGCACAGGGTCATCGACCAGGGCATGGAGAGCCTCCCGGCAGCCACACTGCTAACAACTCTCTCCCCAACAGCCACCCACTGCCAGTAGCTCCTCAGCTAGGGGTGGGGCTGGGGAATCCCCATCCACTCTCCATGCTGGTATCTTTCACTGGTTTGGTCTTGTACAGGTCTTGAATGTAACCACTGCTCCTGTGTGTTCATGAGTCCCACAGCCCTGTCATGCCAGAGGACAGCACTCCACAGCACGCCTCCCCATCCCCGAGCCTTTGACTTTCTTTCTGCCCCTCTTCTGGGATGTTCATTGAATGCTGATGGGATGTTGATATAGCTGTCCATCTATGAGCAAGCACTCACAGTCACTTATTCTTAGCACTCAAGGAATTGTTTGCCTGTTAGAGACAGGGTCCCCTAAACTCCAGTCCAGCTGACCTGGAACTTCCAGTGCAGACCAGACTGGCCTTGATCTCATACCTCGTAGCAGTCTAAGATTCAGTATACTACAAAGCTAGAAAACAGTAGAAAGACTGCATCCTGCCAGTCACTTCAGCTAATGTTGTAAGACTGTAGCCCTAAAGGTTCTCCAAGCCCTGAAGCAGCTAAAGATAGTGGAAAAGGACCAGATAACCCACTGACCTCAGGAAGGTGGAGATTTGACCAGAATCGCCATTTCCACAGCAGATGTCTGCAGGATAAGCTAAAGAATCAGAAAGGCCAATACCACATTGTCTCTAGTACTAGGATTCTATGTTACGTCCATGTGTCTGTATATATTCATGAATGTATAAGAACACACATATATATATGTGTTCTTATACATTATATATATATATATATGTGTGTGTGTGTGTGTGTGTGTGTGTGTGTTTTACATGAGTGTCCAAGTTGGACTCCTTGAAAGAGAGGACTAAGAAGAAAAAAAGATAATATGGGAGGTGACTGTGTACAAACTGCATCATTTATTTGAGTGAAATATCTTCAAAAAGCCATGACAAATCATGATAATATATATCAGTTTTAAGTTTGAGGAGTATGAGTAGCAAATCCCAGAGATCATCCTCAGGTCTGACTTGCATGTGATGGAACTAGAAAAAGAGAGTGTTTTAGAATTAATTCTGGTCTCATCTCTTAATGATTTCTATTTCATTCCCTGGAATCTGTGAAGCTGGAATACGAAAATTAAGCCATGTTAATTTCATCTCAGGTTATTGTGGAGATTGTTACACTAACATCAGGACACACTGTAGAGATTTCCAGTTCATAACCCACATTTAATGAGAACTTAGAGACTGAGGACAATTTTGTCAACAAAAAGAGAGAGATTTTAATTAACAGATAACTGGCTTATTGTTTTCAGGGGATTGAAACTAAAGCCTTGAACATGATAAGCAAATGCTCTATCACTGAGCATGCCCCCAGCCCTTCTCTTTTCTATTTTTTTTTCTTTGCTTTGAAATAAGGCCCCATTACTAGCCCAGAATGCCCTTGAACTCTTTCTGTAGCACAGACAGTCTTGAACCTCTGATCCTCAAGCTTCAGACACTGAACACCTGATAAAAGGCTGAGCCACCAAGCACTACTTACACATAATTTTTGCCTGGCCACTGAGCTAAGGATAACCATAAAGCTGTGACTAAGCAACATCCCTCTCCTAATCGCCCTTCTTACTACTTGGAGAGGAGAGAAGGGTAAAGCATGAGATCCATGTAGAGCTATGTGCAAATGCAGGAAACACAGGCAGTGGTACATGCCATGAAGGAAGCATAGGGTGAGCCTCTGGGGAGTGAGGGTGGGGGTGGTTTCTTTATAGAGGTTGGATGGGGGGTGAGATGGTGTGGGCAGGAAGAGAGTAAGTGATGTGGATTCTGGGGGAAGAGTGTGCTAGGCAGAGGGAACAGCAAGGCGATCTCTAGCAGCCCACCAGGTCCCAGAGGTGAGATGGGATAATTTGCATCTGCAATGTCCTCCCAAAGCGTGTGTGTTGAGAGTGGGTTCCCATGCTGACATGCTGTGGGCAGAACCCTTGAGAGGTGTGGTCTAGGAAGGAATAGTTAAGTCCCTGGAGAATGTCTTGAAGGGGATTCTGGGCTCCCTCCTTCCCTCCCCCTCCCTGATGGTGCACCTGATGGTGGTACCATCACAGACGATGCTGCCAATAGACCAGAGCACCAGAGAAAATCAGTCATGGGAACAAAACTTCAGAATTTGCACCCTGATCCAGCATTTCCTCTTTTGAACACGGTTCAGCTTAGGTACCTTATGGTTGTGATAAATACAGTCACATCTTTGGCTGAGGCTGGGCCTGAAGGCTGTCCAATGAACCTGGCCTGAAAAGAGGTGAAGCATGGAGAGGCAGATGCGAAGAGGACGGAGCTCCGTGTTACAGTCTGGGTTAGCAGGATTAGGGTTCCTGAGACTCCTGAGGTTCCCAAGCTGCTTGCACAGCCCCTGCTCCATGGTATGGCTGCCCAGCCACTAGAACATCTCAGAAGCCAGGTTTCTCTGCTGAAGTTTCCCAGACATCTCTCACCCTTTCCCCTCCCACCTGTCAACTTCCTTCCTCAAACTAGCCTCTTGGGCCCCAGCAGTTCCTTGTTCCACACGCTCACTCAATATACCCGTTGCTGGCTCTTCTGCTTCTCTCTGCTACTTTCCCTTTTCTGCTCCTTGGTCTCTGACTTTCCTGGACGTCCAGTTCTTTCTTTGTCCCACAGAACCAACAGGGGAATCCCCATCTCTCAGCCCCAAACCCCAATTACATACAATGGAGACAGAGCAGAGATCAGGGGAAACCGATAAAGCATTTCTCAGGCCTCGGTCCAGGAAGGTTCCGGAGCCAGCCTTCATCCTACCCTCATCCATGAGCTCCCCAAGAATGGACAGAGTTGGCTGATGGGAGCCAGGCTAGACAGACCTGCCAGGAAGACTGAAACCTCCACCCAGATCAGCAGTGAGAGCATCACACAGAGCAGCAATCTGGGGAGGGTGGCGATGGACTCTGTGCTTCAGGATTAAGACAGGGCCGAGCTGACTGTCTGGGGTTTAGGTTTGGGTGGCAGATGTAGCCATGGACTAGGGGTGAATAGAGGACAGGAGGTAAGGATTGGGGAGATAGCCTGTTTCACTCTTGTATCAAAGCTGTGGTTCTGTTTCACAGATGCTCTTAGCAGTGACTGAATAACTCTGGGTTGCAAAGCTGCTCCAATCACTACTCAAAACTTTCAGTCAATGGTAGTTTTAGCAACGAATTCAATGGTAGGAGGAATTTCTCTTGACAAAAGAAAGCACCACGGGATACAAAGCACCTTGGAGATGACATTGGGACTGTCAGGGCAGTTTGGAAATCCCAAGGGGATTCCATCTGCATAGTCAACTGTTTGGGCATTGTATTAGACACTTTTCTGTTGCTGTGATAAAGCACCATGACCAAGGAACTTATAAAAGGAAGAGTTTATTTGAGTTTACGATTGGCAGTTCCAGGGAATTAGAGTCCATTGCAGCAGGAGGTGTGGCGGCTGGATCTGGAGCAGCAAACCGAGGATCACATCTCGCAAAGAGCACAGGAAACAGAGAGCAAGCAACTGTAGACCACGAGGCTTGTTAAAACTCACTAAGCTTGCCCCCAACAACGCACTTCCTCTAGCATGGCCACACCCTCCAAGACCTCCAAAAACAGCGCCACCAACTGGAGACAAATGTCTGAATACCTAGAGCCTATGGGCGACACTCATCCAAACCACCTCAGGCATCTCTTGACTTTTTAGGAAACTACCATGTTGTTGGAAATATTTTAAAAAGACTTTCTCACCTTCAAGTGTGTTTTCCCAAGTGTGCTTTTTTTTATTTTATTTATTTTTGTATGTGTATGAATGTACTGTCTGCATATAGGTTTGTGCACCCACGTCATGCAATGCCGCAGAGGTCAGAAGAGGGTGTCGGATTCCCCTCGAACTGGAGTTCTCCTGGAATTGGAGTTACAGATGGTTCTTAGCCGCCATGTGGGTGCTGGGGATCGAATCCAGGTCCTCTGGAAGAGCAGTCGGTGCTATTAACCACTAGGCTATCCTTTCAGCCCCCCAAGTGTGCTTTTGAAGGAACCAGGCCTTCTCAATGTAACCACACAGGATCCATGCTATTAGAGACCAACTATGGTCAACTTGATCTGTTTCTGAACTAAAACCCAACACTGGTGAAATAGGAAGAGAAATGTCGGTCATGGTTAAGTTCAGGATGAAATTTATTCAAATAGAAGGCAGGTCAGGATCCAGCAGTCTGTCATATAGCTTCTTGGTGTTCCAGAGGAAAATCAGAACTTTACTTCTGCTCAAAGCTATTTCTTTCTCAACTTCTTACACTAGATTTACTCAGCAACCTCTGAATTTCTGTCAAACTCCAGGGTCACGAATTCTCCTGTGCAGCCTCCCTGACATCATAGCTGAGACTGTGTGTGTGTGTGTGTGTGTATGTGTGTGTGTGTGTGTGTGTGTGTGTGTGTGTGTGTGCCAGGAAGGCCTCTGAGCCTAGTTAAAACTCTGTTGGAAAATTAAAATTATTTTCCCTAGTAATCAGATAACTCTACACCATAGCAAAATGTAAGAAATCAGTAAATACTAACCTGCTTCTTTTTTTGACAGCATAGCTCAGTTGACTTATTAAAGTAAAACTTTATGGTAAACATCATGTAGTATAAGTAGACATTTCATAATGTGCTTACAAAATTATAGGCATGGATGAAGACACAACCAGACATGAAAACTCAGTGAGCAGGTGTACTTAGGGCTCAGCTGGTCATTCTACTTTTTAGGTTAACCTAAAAACAATGTAGATTCTATTATTATAATTTTTATAATTAATTTTTATCTCTAAACTTATTTTAATGTGTTCAAAATTCTGCCACATAATTTTTGGACATGTTTCCAATAAAATGTACAGTTTTAAAAAATGAATAACTTAAAACTTCCACACAAAACATGGTCCAGAGAATCTTGCTTCCTTCTGAAGCCTTTATGATATGATATTATCTTTAACACCAGGCCTTCTCAATGTAACCACACAGGATCCATGCTATTAGAGACCAACTATGGTCAACTTGATCTGTTTCTGAACTAAAACCCAACACTGGTGAAATAGGAAGAGAAATGTTGGTCATGGTTAAGTTCAGGATGAAATTTATTCAAATAGAAGGCAGGTCAGGATCCAGCAGTCTGTCATATAGCTTCTTGTGTTCCAGAGGAAAATCAGAACTTTACTTCTGCTCAAAGCTATTTCTTTCTCAACTTCTTACACTAGATTTACTCAGCAACCTCTGAATTTCTGTCAAACTCCAGGGTCACGAATTCTTCCTGTGCAGCCTCCCTGACATCATAGCTGAGACTGTGTGTGTGTGTGTGTGTGTATGTGTGTGTGTGTGTGTGTGTGTGTGTGTGTGTGTGTGCCAGGAAGGCCTCTGAGCCTAGTTAAAACTCTGTTGGAAAATTAAAATTATTTTCCCTAGTAATCAGATAACTCTACACCATAGCAAAATGTAAGAAATCAGTAAATACTAACCTGCTTCTTTTTTTGACAGCATAGCTCAGTTGACTTATTAAAGTAAAACTTTATGGTAAACATCATGTAGTATAAGTAGACATTTCATAATGTGCTTACAAAATTATAGGCATGGATGAAGACACAACCAGACATGAAAACTCAGTGAGCAGGTGTACTTAGGGCTCAGCTGGTCATTCTACTTTTTAGGTTAACCTAAAAACAATGTAGATTCTATTATTATAATTTTTATAATTAATTTTATCTCTAAACTTATTTTAATGTGTTCAAAATTCTGCCACATAATTTTTGGACATGTTTCCAATAAAATGTACAGTTTTAAAAAATGAATAACTTAAAACTTCCACACAAAACATGGTCCAGAGAATCTTGCTTCCTTCTGAAGCCTTTATGATATGATATTATCTTTAAC
>VZQC01012362.1:152692-171089 GCA_009823505.1 Rhizomys pruinosus
TGGGATTTTACTATTAAACTTAAATGGTCAATTGACATAAACATTTATGAGATCAGATCTTCCATCACGAGATTAGTTTAGATTGGTGGCTATTAGGATAATATTTATTTTAATTTATTTTTTTCTTTTTTTAATTTTTTAACATAATAAATATTTATGAGTAAAAAGCATCCTTATCGTAACAATTTGCAAAGCAGTGTGTCCCAAACCCACACAGCCAAGGGTCCCACCATCCAGCTGGGGGGGCTTTATATGTTCATCAAGTTGTCAAATATGTCAGACTATTTGCTGTAGTTTACACCATTCACTCCAATCACAGCCCTTACATTCTACCATGCCCCCTCTTCTCCAGATTGTTCCTTAGGCTTAGAAAAGGGACACAAGTGGACAAGAAGCAAAACAGTCTACTTTCTCTGGAGCTGTTGTCTTGGACTCTGCTCAATTCTGGCTGTTTCCTTTCACGGGCTGACAGTTTGTCCAGGAATAACCTTTCAATCCTGCTAATGAAGCACAAGCAATTAGATATATAGGTATTTAAACAGTACTAATTCTTATGGTAGGTTACTTTGGTATAGATGCAGATGTTTGGATGGTATGTTAATCCATGAATTACATTTTTTCTGTTAATATGAGCAGGGTTTTACTGTGGTTATAACATCTCCTAACCATTAGAGGATGTAAGCTTGTGGCATCAGCCGTGGGTTATTCCTCCAAGGAGAGAGCTAATAGCAATTAGATTTGGGATATACAGACATATGCTGCACAGCTGCAATTTCCAGGTAGGTGAGATGTTCTGGTGCTGATGGAAGAGTCTTGCTTTGACTCAAGGAGACCTATATTTGCTTTATTGGTTTAGTGTCCTTTGGTAACACTCTCTGGTATTCCAGAGACCAACTGTACACTTGCAAGTGTGGTCTCAATACATCTTTCCCATCCTTACATCAGGTCATCGACAGCAGGGCCTTATCGCCTCTATTCTTGCAAGTATCCCAGTTTACAGGCAAGAAGCCTTTACCTTTGGGGGGGGGGCTTGGATCCCCTGGCCAACATCTCCTTGGTAGAATAATCCATTGCTGATATTAGAGCTCTCCTGTATTAATATATTTTGCTTAAGTGCACAGCTTAAGGAGACTTTAGTATTATATTTGGTTTTGAATAGGGAATAATCCTTTTCACAGTTCCTATGTCTATTAGTCAATTAAAGAAGACAGTTGTTCTAGTTTGTCTTCCACTGCTGTGACAAAGCACTCTGACCGACACCAACTTGGGAAGGAAAGGGTTTATTCAGCTTACATCTCCTGGGTCACAGTTCTCTTCTCAGGGAGACCAAGCAAGAACTCAGGGCAGGAGACCTGGGGCAGGAGCTGAAGCACAGGCCATGGAGGAGTGCTGTTCTTGGCTTGCTCTCTACTGGCTGCTCTCACTCATGCCCAGCCTGCCTTCTTATACTGTAACTGCTCAACAATCAAGACAATACACCACAGATGTGGCCACAGCCAATCCAATAGACCAAATTCCCCAATTGAGGGCTCCCTCAACCCAGGTGTGTCAAGTTGACACAAAGCTATCCGCACAATTGACCCCTTGTAAACTTGACACAACAAACACATCACTATTAAACCACCACCTTTCCAGTTCTTATCCCCAAAATATGATGTTAACATGATCACAACCTAAGACGTACAACCTCAAAAGCCTCACAAGTCCTTAAAAATGTCCAAACACTTAAAAGTCACAGTCCTTAAAAAGTCTCTTAACTGTGGGCTGCTGTAAAATCCAAAAACAAGTACTGTCTTATTTTCAAGGGAAAGAATCAGGCACTCTCAGACAAAACCTAAGTCCAGCAAAGTAGCTCAACGGCTGGACCCTGGGATTCACTCATGATCCTATGGGATCCAAAGGGTTTGGTAGCTCCCCTTCTCTAACTCTCCCATCTGTGGCACACACTCATCTCGCGGCCCAGGCCGACTCCATCCTTACACCTACCGCTGTTCTTGGTGGTCGTCCCAGGGTTCCGGCATCTCCAAAAGCTGGGGTCGCTACTGAAAACTTGAGGCAGCACCTTCACCAATGGTATCTTCTGACCTCTCCTGGTCGCAAAGCCTCAGCTTCTCTTCCCATGACCCCTGCCAATCCTGGGTCTTCACTGAAACCGAGTGCACTTCCACCAATGGTCCCCTTTCCTGACCTCTCACAGTGCCAAGCCTCGGCTTGTCTCTGTGCCCCCCTCAAATTTCAACCAAACGCCCGGAACCATATAGGAGAATCTTACACGTTACCAAGTCCGGCTTCTGGCTCAAGATGGAGGCTAAGGCCCTTTCTGGGTCACAGCCTTCTATGTGCTGACCTTGAAGAAATTCTCCCCAGAGGATTTCACCACAGTGATGCTGGTCTCTTGTTGCTTACAAGCTGATTTTTCAGCCCCAGCTAACCAGCATCAATTGCCCCAGTACCACAAAAGTTTCACTTCAGTTTCTGGTATCTTGTTACTTAACAGCTGAATTTCTCGCCAGCCCAGGCTGACCAGAACCACAGATTACACAGTCCTGATGATCTCTGCTCTCCTTTGAAACTGAAACTTCACAAGCAGGCCTCCATCTTCTACAACTCCTTCAGCAAACTGCTCCAAGCTCCACACAGCAACAATCTTTAGGCAATTCACGGATCTTCCAGCCCAAAGTTCCAAAGCCTTCCGACAATCCTTCCCCAAAACACCAAGGTCGGTTCTGTACAGCAATACCCCACTTGTCTGGTACCAATTTCCCTGTTCTATGTTTGTCTTCCATGCTGTGACAAACACTCTAACCAAACCAACTTGGGGAGGAAAGCGGTTATTCAGTTCATCTCCTGGTCACAGTTCATCTTGGGAGCCCAAGCAGGAACTCAGGGCAGGAACCTGGAGGCAGGACTTGAAGCACAGGCCATGGAGGAAGTGCTGTTCTCGGGCTTGCTCTCTATGGCATGCCTGCGCGCTATCGGTCACCCAACCTGCCCAGGGGCCCTCCTATAAGTGGTGTTATGGGACTGGGTCCACTTGCTCAACAATCAAGACAATCACTACCACAGATGTGGCACAGGCCAGATTCCGATGGAGCCAAATTCCCCCATTGAGGCCCCTCAACCCATGGTGTGTCAAGTTGACACTAAAGCTATCCAGCACAAAGTTTTTACCGTTTTATAAGAGATTTCCTCTATAACAGTTGGCTCCAAATTTACAGTTGGAGAATGACCTCATCATCATCAATTTCTCCTTGTTCTATGGGGGGGGGTAGAGTCCTCTTGAATTAAAACCTTGCAGCACCTAGAAAGTTAAGTTTTGTTAGGACTCATTATAATAGTTGTTACAAGTAGGATCTACAGAGGGGTTTGATGTCTGTAGCAATCTGAGGCTTTTCTTCCTTTCAATGTTCAGATGGGCTCCAACTTTCTGTTGGCACTTCCTGGTACATCTACACAATGCCAAGCTGTACCTTTTCTTTCTCAGATATGTAATATGGTGAAATTTGACCTGTGGGAACATACAAATCTTTTCCCATAGTTGGTTTTAAGAATTTGACATTGCAAAGTTTTTGACAAGAAGATTTCATATGTTATTCTGTATCTCCCATTTTTATTTTAGGTTTTTGTTTTTTGAACCCTGAGTCTCAAAAAAGGCAAGTTGTATTACACATATTTATAGGCTGGAATCAAGGCACAGATTTTTTCATCCAAATTCACCCAAACTATTTTGGGTGACTGGTATGGGGTTAATGTAGGAAGCTAAACTTAAATTTTTTTTTTTTTTTTTTTTTTTTTAAATTTTTTATTTATTTATATTATTTATTTTTTATGTGTATGAATTGTATTGTCTGCATGCAGGTCGCGCACCCGTGTCGTGCGATGGCCGCGGAGGTCAGAAAGACGGTCTCGATTCCCTCTGGAACTGGAGTTCCTCCTGGAACCAGGAGTCAAGACGTGGTTCTCAGCCGCCATGTGGGTGCTGGGGATCGAACCCGGGTCCTCTTGCAAGAGCGGTCGGCGCTCTTAACCGCTTAGGCCATCCCTCCAGCCCGCAACTTTAATTTTTTAAGATTAATCATCCTACAGGTAGAGAATCTACAATAAAGTGTACTGTATAGCAGAAAATTAATGAGAACAATTTGTATGTGCCAATCCCAAAGGTATTGGTTATACAGATTTTTAAGTAAAACAAATGTGGACAAGCAACAATTTATTATTTCCAATTTAACTCAGGTGAATTACCGTTTTTTGTTTTGGTTTTGTTTTTTGGTTTTGTTTTTGTTTTAATTTTTTAATTTAATTTTATTTATTTGTTGTGTATGAATGTATGTCTGCATGCAAGTTGTGCCCATGTCGTGCAATGCCGCAGAGGTCAGAAGAGGTGGTCAGATTCCCTGGACTTGGAGTTCTCCTGGAATTGGAGTTTTCAGATGGTTCTCGGCCGCCTGTGGGTGCTGGGAATCGAACCCGGGTCGCTCTGCAAGGCGGTCGGTGCTCTTTAACACTAGGCCATCTCTCCAGCCCTGATACCTTTTTATCAGAACCTTTAAAACCAATGTTGTTTATAATACACATATTTACTTTTTACTAAGTCCTAAAACGCGGTGTAACTTGTAGACAGAGTCTGGGAAAACTTGGATACCTTGTTGAAACTCACGTCAATTAAATACACCTTAACAGAATATACACCTGTGGTCACTCTTCCCACCCCTCCACACCTCCCGATTCACCATTTCGTCAGTTTTCTGATGCAGTCTTTCTGTTGGTTGTTCTTTTAATATGCACCCATCTCCACAAGAAATATTTCTATAATGGGTTAATTGGCGCTAGCTCAAGATGAAGAGATTACTATTCATCGTTTGTTTTTTTCTGGGACTGTGTTACTTTCACTTAATATAATATCTTCTAGGGCTGGAGAGGCTAGCCTAGCGGTTAAGAAGGCCAACCGCTCTTACAAGGACCTGGGTTCGATCCCAGCACCTACATGGCGGTGAGAGCTGTCCCAAAACTCCAGTTCCAGAGATCCCGTTCCGGTGAAATCCGCCACCCTCTTCTGACCTCCGATATAGACAACGAAACCGGGTGCAACAAATCTGATCTGCATGAGACAGACAATTCCATACACATACGGAAATAATAAATTTAAAAAAATATATCTTCTAGCTCCATCCAATTACCTGAAAAGTTCAATAGATAGATATCTTCTTATACACTGCATAGAACTCCATTGTGTTATATGTAAAAAAACCACATTTTAATATAATCAAAACATACAAATCAGTTGAGGGACATTTGGGTTGTTCCAGCTTTTTGCTATTGTGAACAGAGCTGCAAATAAATATATAGCTGTGCATGTAATTTCTGCGTACAGATGAGTCCTTGTGGGTATATGCCAGGATGTATGCATGGCTTACAAATGCAAAGTCATTTTGGTCTTCCAAAGGGTTTCTCCACACACTGCTTATAAAAACATAGTAGGCTGTCAAGTTTATATTAACACCAGCAGTGGATGAGTGTTACCTTTCCAAAAAAAAAAACCTCATACAGCACTTGATATGTTTTGTTTTCTTGATCCTGGCCAGTCCTATCAGAGTGAGCTGGCTCTTTTCCTACTGAGGTCAGCCCTGGCTACCTTGGAGTAAACTCATTCCAGAGTGCCTAACTTTGCTGTCTCTTTATTCTGGGTACTTCGCAACATAAACCTAAATTCTGGTGCCGTGGACTCAGATCACTGTTTTGCGGCCCCCCTCCCCACCTCAGGGTAGCCACTAAGGCCTGCTACTGGGTGCAGGCCAGACAGCATCCACCATCAATTTGGCCAAAGGTACCATTTCTATTCCTCCTTCTCCTGCCCTACCCCATCCCTGTGTGAATTTGGGTGCAAGTTAGTGTACCTGGTATGGTCTCGTGGCTCTGACAGGCTATGGAATCAGATTGGGCCCTAGTCTGTGCTTCCACTGGGATCTTTTCCCTCATTGGGTACTTATCCACTTGGGAGTTTATACTCCTGGGGTTTACATACAGGGTTTTATCCAAGAGGGCCTGTTGGTAAGATCTCTTAAGTTGCCTCAAGGGTGGCTGGCCAGCTGGGCATCTGAGTGAGGGGAGGTGCTACCTTCCACCTCTCCCTCACTAGGTGACTCCAATTGTATGCCCTGCCTCCTCTGCCTCCACACCTCCTCTGCCTTCTTCTCCTTGGCCCCTAGCCTACTGCCTCCTCTGCCTCCACAGCTCCTCTGCCCTTCTCTCTGCCCCCTCCAGCTTGCCATCTTCTGTTTGAACACTCTGAGAAACCAGCGTCTCAGGAAGTTCCCAGGCTTGGCCCTGTCCTGAACCCTTGCTTCCAGGACACTGGTAGCAGGGTCCAGGACCCAAAGCTGACCTATGCCCCCTACAATTGCAGGACACTGCAGTTGCAGGCTTTGGAATACTGCTTTATGCTCATGGGGTTAGGAGAGGATGCTCCCTAATTCTAGAGGTGGCTGAGGCTATATTTTCCCCTCCCCTACTCTCCTTTCTCTCTCTTTCTTTTTCCTTCTCTGTCTCTTGATACCAAATATGAGAACCTCACACTCAAAAGGGGAAGCCCAGGGGCTTACTCCCTTGGAGTGTCTATGTTCCCTAAAAGAATTCAATCTTTCAAAAGGAAACTAATCCTAAGCTCTGTAAGATACTTTATTCTGCTACCTGGCCATAGTATCAACTAGAAAATAATATTGTCTGGCCTGAGATGGGTACTCTAGATCCCAGAATTCTCACAGCTTTGAGAGGCTTCTGCCAGCACACCAGTAAATGGTCAGAATGTCTGTGTGTGCAGGCACTCTTTGCCCTTCACTCCCACCCTTCCCTCTACTCCTCCTGCCATCCTCATCAGGTTCTCCTCGCCAAGGCCACTGGTCCACAAAATCCAGGCCTGGGTTGCCTAAATCCCAAACCACTGAGGGAAACCCTCTCCCTCTCTATTCCCTAGACCTCTAAATCCTCTTTCGACCTTGATGTGGCAGGCCTGGCTCCCTGACTCCCATCCTCACATATCTCTTCTATTCAAGCCACCTCTACCCCCAGAAGCCCTATACTTACTGTCCCTCCCTTGACTCTAGCCACTTCCTCCCTTCCTCAGGACTCTTCCCCTCCCCCTCACCTGACCTCCACTCCCCTCCCTCTCCATTAGGGACCTCACTCTCTCAGACCTCTGCACCCTCCCCCATTTCCCACCACACTCTCTCTCATGCCCATCTAGGTGAACTTTTTCCTCTCTGAGAGGTTGCAGGGGCACACAGCTTGGTCCAAGTTCATGTTCCCTGGGTGACCTATCACAGATTGAAAAATGATTTGGCTCCTTCTCCACTGACCCTGCTAGCTATTTTCAGGAATTTCATATGCTCACCCAGAGCTATGGTCTTTCCTGGCATGATCTTTTTGTGATCCTTTCCAACTCCTTTACTCCTGATGAAAAGGAACAGATTTGGGCAGCTTCCCAAGCCCATGAGGATGAGATTCATCTTCAAAATCCTTCAATGCCTCTGGGGGCCAGAGCTGTACCTCACTAAGACCCCGGTTGGAATTATCAAATTCTATAGGCAGAGGAACCCAACCCTGATATTTCAGCCAGGGATCATATGATAACCTGCCTCTTGGCCAGACTTTAGAAGGCTTCCCATAAAATAGTCAATTTTGATAAGCTCTGGCAAGTCATCCAAGATAAAAACAAAAACTACAATTCCTATCTAGACTCATTTAGCCTCTTATAAGATATACCCACTATGACCCTCAGTCTAGTGAAAGCACTCTTATGTTAAAAGATGACTTTATTCTTCAATCCACTCCTGATATAAGGAAGAAACTTAGGCATTTAGAAAAGGGACCAGCAGACCCCCCCCCCAGCGAGATCCACTTGAAATGTCATTTAAAATTTGCAGTGGCTGAGAGGAACACATGCTCAGCTTAGGCACACCTGTCACCTCGTGGTCGCTGCCCTCAGGGCTCCTCCGGGAAAATCCCCTGCTGCCAACACACACCACTGGAAAGAAGGAACCAACTGCGTGCTGCCAGGTCCCTGCTTCAAGTGTGGGCAAAGGGGACACTGGGCCTGCATCTGCCCCATGCCCCATCAACCAATGGGACTGTGTCCTGCATGTGGTGAAAGGGGCCACTGGAGGAGCAGGTGTCCTACCGTACCAATGCTGGCCGACAATCCCCTCTGAGGCCCCACCCCCACAACATCCTGACACCATCTATGATCATCTGAAACTGGCAGCTGAAGACTGTTGCAGCCCTGCCCCTCCATTCCCAGATGCCTTGTTAACCATCACCATGGAGGAGCAGAGGGTCAGTGTCACTGGGGTAAGTAAGGCCTTTATTGTTGTAGTAGACACTGGTGCCACGTGGTCAGTTCTCCCTTCCTACCCAAGCAAACTTACCCCTCACAGATCTCTATGGTGGGTATCGATGGGAAGACTCACAATCTGAAAAGTACAGGCCCTGTTCCCTATGTTTTCTGGCCTATTCCCCTCGCCCACTCTTTCCTGGTCATGCCCTCCTGCCCTGCTCCTCTTCTGGGAAGGGATTTAATGCAAAAGCTATCATCCACCTTATCCCTCCCCTCCCCTCTCCAATTTTTCTCCTAAACTGCATCTCTTCTTGTAAACTTCAACCCCACTTCTGGCCACTCCCAGCCTCCGAGGTTAATCCTAGGGTGTGGGACACTTCTACCCCAGGGCTGGCTTCCCACCAGGCCTGGATTCATACTGCTCTCAAAGACAGTCTGTCTTCTCTTGCTGGGCTCAATGTCCTATTGCTCTTAAACATAAGAAGGGTATCAAGCCCATTATTCAAAGGTTACTTAGGGCAGGCCTTCTCAACCCACCCACTCACACTTTAACACTCCCATTCTCCCTGTGCTCAAGCCTGATGTGTCCTATCATTTAGTTCAGGACCTCCACCTTTCAATGCTGCTGTATGTAGTTCCTATCCACCCAGTCATACCCAACCTATATACCCTTCTGTCCCATATTCCCCCTCCACACTCACTTTACTCTATTGGACCTTAAAGGTGCCTTTTTCTCTATCCCCCTACACCCTGATTCACACAACCTGTTTGCTTTCACCTGGGAGGACCCTGATATGGGACAAGTTCCCAGCTGACTTGGAATGTTCACCCTCAGGGGTTCAGGGTCAGCCCCCATTTATTTGGTCAGGCCCTGGCCCAGGATCCTTCTGCCTTAGACTTGCGACCATCCACTGTACTGAGTATGTGGATGATTTACTCCTTTCGTCTCTCTCCCTTGCCTCCTCTAAAACTCTCACTCCTCCTCACCTTCTTTGGTGGAAAGGGGTACTGAGTCTCTCTTTCCAAAGCCAAGCTATCCCTTCTCCAAGTTAAGTACCTTAGATTTCTCCTCACCCTCATCTCCTGAACTCTAACCATCAATCACAGAAACCATCTCAAATCCCTACTGCCTCCTACAACTAAGGAAGCAATCCTTTCTCTTCTGGGTATAGCAGGATATCTAAGGACTTGGATTCCTAACTTTGCTCTCCTGGCAAAGCCCCTGTATGAGGCTTCAAAGGGGAACCTCTCTGAACCTGTGGAACCTTTGCGTCCTATTAAGGCTGCCTTCTTTTCTATTTGACATGCCCTTCTTCAGGCCCCGGCCCTGGCTCTTCTTGACCTCACTGTCCCATTTCTTCTTTATGTCTGTGAAAATAAGGGCTTGGCTCCAGGAGTCCTGGGCCAAATGAAGGAACCTACTTTTGCCCCTGTGGCTTACTTGTCCAAGTGGCTGGACTCCACCATGTGACGGTGTCAGCCTTGTCTTTGAGCCCTGGCTGCCACGGGGAGCTTCCTTCTGGCACAGGAAGGTCTTAAGCTGACCTTAGGGCAACCTGTCACTGTCCTCTCTTCCCACCACTGTGGCCTTTTGGTGTACTTCCTCCCTGGACCACTGCTAATGACTGGAGGTTTTCTGGAGCACTCTGGCCAGGCAGTGTGACAAGTCCCAGCAGTGGCAGGGAAGGGGGTGGAGAGAAGGTTCCAAGAAGGATGGATTCAATAACAAGCCGGGAGAAATTCCGCGAGGGAATAACTCAGCTTTGTTTTTTCAACCCATGGTCTTTATACCGGACCTTGGGGATTGGAGTGTGCAGGAATTTACAGCAGATACAGGGTGCTAGCTGACCAAAACTGAAATGTGTACTCCAGATCACTACAGGAATGTGACAATGTTTTGCCCAAAGCATAAAAGGCAGTGGCGCCAGGTAGGTTCCATAAGTGAGCAGGAAATCGGCGAGGCTCCAGCCTCTGAGGGCTGGGGGTTGCCAGCCTCTGAAGCTGACTTCCTCAGTGCTCCAGCCAAATGGAATGCCCACAGCTCCCCCTTTTATTTTTAATAAAAAAGGCACTATTGTCACATTAGTGCTATTATTTTTTTCTTCAGGGGATACTCAGGGAAGCTCGAGCCAAAGTGGTTCCTATCAGAGCAGTGGAACTCCCAGATGTGTTAGGAGGTGTGACATCTGCCCAGTACATCAAAAGGGAGCCCTCAGGATTTGGGTCCTTGTTCAGCAAACAGGAACACTGCCCATCCTGACTCCTCAAAGAAGCTTTTGGGACAGTGGGATGCAGGGTCTTGCTCAAGCCAAACAAAGTCTCATCCCTACACACCTCCTTCAGGATTTACTAACACACTCCTCTCTTGACTATTCTCGGACCATCCAAACTGCGGCTATCCCATGCTACCTTTCTTGAGAACCCATCCCTCAGCCGTGACTCATGCCCTCCCCTCAACCCTACCACTCTCCTGCCCTTGCTGGGACCTCTTACTCATTCTTACTTAGAAGTGCTCCAAGAGTTCACTTACCAAGAACCGTTAATGTCCCCTGCCTGACTCTACTTATACTTGGTTTGTGGAAGCTCCACTCTGACCCCTACTGGGTCCCAAAGGGCAGGTTATGCCATTGTCTCTCTACTAAACGTCATTGAAAGTGGGACCCTCCCTCCAAGTACCACCTCCCAGAATGCAGAACTAGTGGCTATTACAAGGGTGCCAACTCTTGCCCAGGGACAGAAGGTGAGACCATATATACTGATCCTGAATATGCCTACCATATCCTCCACTACCACGCAGCCACCTGGAAGGAAAGGGGACTATCACCAATGGCCTCCTCATCCTGAAGCTTTTTTTAAATTTTTAAATTTTTTTTTAATTTTTATGTGTATGAGTGTATTGTCTTCATGTACGTTGGTGCACCCATGTAATGCAATGCTGAGGAGGTCAGAAGAGGGCATCCAATTCCCCTGGAACTAGAGTTAAAGATGGTTTTTAGCCACCATCGAACCTGGGTCCTCTGCAAGAGCAGTCGGTGCTCTTAACCGCTTAGCCATCTCTCCAACCCCACATCCTGAAGCTTTTACAAACTTCTTATTTCCCTTCCAAACCAGCTGTTGTTCACTGCAGAAGTCATCAGAATACAGCTGTTCCCAAAACCTGGAACAATGATTTGGCAGACTGTGTAGCTAGGTAAGCTAGCCAAGCCCCTTTTAGAGCCTCCAATATCTCTTTCCTGACCTGTGCTGCCTTCTCCTCCTCCTATCCCCTCCTACCCCATAAGCAATACTCCCACCTCTCTGCTCTGTGTGCCATTGCAGGACCAGATGGCTGGCTAACCCTTAGAGACAGGTACTGTCTGCCTGAGAACAAAGACCTCCCTATTTTGACTCAATTGCACCGGATTTTCCACATTTGACCCTGAGCACTCTACAAATTTCTGGACTCCCTCCTCTACCACCCTAAACTTTTCCAAATTCTCACTGATGTCTCTTGCTCTCTCTGTGTTTCCATTTCCCCCCAAGGGGGTGGTGTGCTGGATACCTTTAGTGTCAACTTGACACACCTGGGTTGAGGGAGCCTCAACTGGGGAATTGGCTCCATCGGACTGGCCTGTAGCCACATCTGTGGAGTATTGTCTTGATTGTTGAGTAATGTGGGAGCGCCCAGCCCACTATAGGTTGTGCCACCCTGGGCAGGTTGTTGTGTACCGTATAAGAGGGCAGGCTGGGCATGGGCCAGAGGAGCAAGCCAGTAAGCAGCATTCCTCCATAACCTGTGCTTCAGCTCCTGCCTCCAGGTTCCTGCCCTGAGTTCCTGCCTTGGGCTCCCTAAGTGATGAACTGTGACCCAGGAGATGTGAACTGAATAAACGCTTTCCTCCCCAAGTTGGTGTTGGTTAGAGTGTTTTGTCACAGCAATGGAAGAGAAACTAGAACAGGTGGGAAACCCCCTCCTTCCTTTGAGCCTCATCAGCACCAAGGCACTCTCCCAGGAGTTAGCTGGCAGATTGACTTTACCCACATGCCTCCTTGTAAGGGTGTCAGATATCTCTTACTTATGGTTGATACCTTTTCAGGCTGGATAGAAGCTTTCTCTACCAAGAAGGATACATCAGATGTTGTTATCCATCTGATCCAGCATATTTTTCCACATTTTGGCTTCTGACTCAGCCTCCAGTCAGATGATGGTCCAGTTTTTGTCTCAAAAGTGACCCAATCAGTCTCCCAGGCTCTGGGCATCACTTGGAAGCTCCATGTTATTTACCTCTCTCAATCAGGAAAAGTAGAGAGAGCTAACTCCCTCCTTAAGGACCAACTAACCAAGCTGTCTCTGGAGCTCCACCAATAGTGTCCCTCTCTCCTCCCTCTGGCCTTTACAAGGCTCAGGGCTGTTTCCTGAGCCCTTTCCTTCCTTAGCCCCTTTGAATTAATGTATGGCCAAACTTATCTACTAAGCGACTTTCCACTACAGGATCCATCTCTGCTTCAAGATTGCCTGCCTGCCTTCTGTCTCCTAAGACAACTCCTCAGGGAACACTCAGATCACATCATCCCACAGGCTTCTAAGGATCTAGTACCTTGCCTTCTACAGCCCTCTTGACCACCAAGGACAAAACCACTGAGACAGCTCTACAACCCTGTAAGCTTGGACCTTACCTGGTGATCTTGTCTACACCTAACACAGCCAAGCTCCTTCGGATCCAGGACTGGATACAGCTCTTTAAACTCAAGCTGAGGCAGCAGGATTGTAGCCTACCTGATCCTTCAAGTCCTGAATGGGCTGAAGTTCGTGGAAAAGGACCAAGATTGGTCCATAGAACAAAACATCAGGGAGAGGAAGAATTGAGCAGAATCACCAGAAAGATGACAGAATTAGAACAAATGGTGCTGGGTTTATTAACTGCCTCTGGGATAATTACTCACAGTATGAGATATTGGTAAATGATGTGGGGGAAATGAATGCTGAGATAATTTTGATGACATTGTAAAATATCCTGGTCATTATTGAAAACAGTTTAGTGTTTGTATAAAGTCAAGCATGCAGTTTCCACGTGACTACCTCAGCCATTGCATCCCTACACGGTTTTACTGTACAGATGAACCTATTTTGAAGAAAAATTTACATCTCACTCTTGGTAAACAATCTGTTTACTTACAAACAAAAATATAGAAGAGATGTAAATAGATAATAATATAAAAATTCTGATAGGGGTATCTACATGGTAGAATGCTACGACTTGATGGAATCCCAAATCATCAAGTCAAATGAAATGAACAAATACACAGGAACTGGGCATAGTGGTACAGGCATTTAATCCTTGTACTTGGGAGGCAGGGGCCAGCCTGATCTACATACCAAGTTCCAGGTCAGCTGGGGTTATGGGGAGACCTGACTCAAAAAGACCTTAAAACGAACAAACAGAAAATACAGGTGAAATTCTGGCAATGGTGGCACTGACTGGGAGACTCACTAGAACTTAATCAGATAAAAATCCCAGATTAGAGCAAGAGAAATGGACAGCGGTCCCACATTAGTCTCAGAACTATTAGAGACCAGTAACCATCAGATGAGAGATATTTGACCTTAATGACCATCTCTAGATTGACTAGACTCCAGTGGATGAATTCGCACCAAAGGACATCTGGGTACTAATGCTCAACTGGATAGAATTTTACATTTCAGAATGCATGAAGTCTACGGAGATGGGAGAAGGCCAGGATGGGGGATGGGGTCTAAATTTGATTAAGACCTGATGTATGAAATGTACAAAAGCTCAATAAAATTTTGAAAAAAAAAATCCCAGGTGATATGCCTGCTTTACATGAAGTATAGAAACCAAATCTAAAGCTTAGTGATAGAACACGGGCTGGTGGTTGTGTGAGCCTGGGTTGGATCTGAGAACCAACTAGGTAAGACAAAGTGAACCTTTCCAATGATGAAAATGTTCTGTATGCTGATTGTTGTGATGGTGTAGTATATCAAATATAATGACCTATATGTTAGTGTAACATAAGAGCATTTCACTTCTTCAACATAGTCTGCTGTAACAGCCATAAGGTTGCTGATAGCATAGGCATATGTTTCTTTGAAGTCCTTTGTTTTCTTTCTGTCTCTTTTCTCCATCGTCACTGACACCCCATCTGCCACAGTTCAGTTGTAGCAAGTGCACACTACTTGGAAAGGCCATGTAATTTCTAAGTTGTTACTTTTGCTAATGTCCATTTAGGCTACACTAACAAATTCCCTTAGACTACTGCTTTGATAACAGACATCCATTTCTCCCAATTCTGCTGGCTGGGATGGTCAAGCACAAGGCTCTGGCAGACTCAGGATCTGGTGAGGACTGCTTCCTGCCTCATAGCATCTGTCTTGTCACTAGTCTCCAGGGCAGAGGGAGAGAAGGACTTTCTGTGTTCTCCTTTATAGTGGCACTGTGATATCTGTCACCCCACTCAGTCCACACATGATTAAGATTGCATGAAATTTGAAGTAATCATACACATTGAGGGGCTGGAGAGATGGCTTGGTGGTTAAGAGCACTGTCTGCTCTTGGAGAGTACCTTGGTTTAGTTCCCACATGCCAGCTAACAACTGCCCTAACTCAGGTTCTAGGGGATTCGACCCTTTTGACCCACCTGACACAGGTGCACTTAAATACACACATCAATACCCTCATACACAAAAAATATTAAAGGATATATATTGAAAATCAAAATAAAATAAAATAAGAAATTTATTTTGCTGAACTTTCAAACTTTTTTCTTTTTTCCTTGAAAATATCATGACAGCACAGTGGGTCCCTGCTGGGTGCAGGTGGGATTTAAGCTTAGGCTCTAAGAACAGAAACGCAAACACCTCAACTGAGTGAGCCGCCACCAAGATGAACTGTAACACTTATAACCTGAATGGAGTCCTCAGCTGGGAGCAGGAAACCAAACTTGAATCCAAACTCTTCGGGGAGACTCTTACCACAACCAGGAGGTTTTAAAACTCAACATAAAGAGGAATAAGTTAAGTATTGGTTCCTCCTTCATAAGCACAAAGAACTTTACTGGAAGGCCCATAGGTCTGAGATTCTGATGGGTCCTGCTTCAGAGAGCTCCACACACCCACCTCTGGCCCATGTCCCTGAGCCTCTATCCTCAAGCATCACTACCCCAACATCTGGGTACCAAGACAAAGACAACAAACCGGACAGCCAACCAATCCCCAAGGGTTTCTGAGTCTGTGGAAGGGTATCCAGTGCCACACCCAGCTCCCCAATATGTAGGTGGGTGGTTTTTGAGGGGTTTACTTGCTTGTTTGTTTTGGGAAGATCTCCTGTACAGCAGGGTGGCCTTCACCTCAGGGTAGCTGGGGCTGACTTGAACAACTGATGTGTCCACGTCTGGAGGGCAGGGATTGCAAGGGTGTGCCACATGCTCATTTGGTTTTGATATTTGTTTACTTCATGTTTCTGGGGTTCTTGTGATTTGGATTTGGGAGTTTCTATCCTCTTTGAAATAGTTTCATCCACCACCAGGCCCTGGAGAGTGGCTGATGGACAATAAAATTTATTCATACAAAAAAAGGAAATATCATACATGTATATGATGTATCTTGGTCATACCCACCCATATTTCTCTCCTCCAACTGCCCTACACACTCTCTATATCACATCTCCCTCCCCTCTTCATGTTTTATTATTTATTTAACCCACTGAGCCCAATCAGTGCTGCCCAGATGCTCATGGGCACAGGGTCATCCACCTGGGCATGGATAACCTTCCAGCAGCCACACTCCTAACAATTCTCTCCCACAACAGCCATCTACTGCCAGTAGCTGCTTAGCTAGGAGTGGGGCTAGGGATACGCTCCATTCTCCATGCTGGTATCTTTCCCTGGCTTGGTCTTGTACAGGTCTTGTATGTAGCCCCTGCTCCTGTGTGTTCCTGAGTCCCACAGCCCTGTCATGCCAGAGGACAGCGCTTCACAGTGTGCTTCTCCACGCCCCAGCTTTGATTTTCTTTCTGCGCCTATTCCTTGGACCCTGATGGGGAGTTGGTGGAGCTGTCCGTCTATGAGCAACCACTCACAGTCACTTACTCTCAGCTCTCAAGGAATTTGTTTGTTTGTTTGTTTGTTTGTTTGTTTGTTATAAGATTTCCCTGTAACTCCCGCTGGATCTGGATCTCCCACCTCCCAGGGAGACGGAGGTTGAGTCCACAGCCAAGATCCAAAAACAGTAGAAAGATTGTATCCTGCCAGTCACATCAGCTAAGGTTGGAAGATTGGAGCCCTGAAGGTTCTCCAAGCCCAGGAGCCGCTGAGCATAGTGGAAAATGAACAGATAGGCTGTGGGGATTCTGTTTGTCAGAAGCACTTAGGAAGCCAGCTGGCAACCCCAGCCCTCAGGCTGGAGTCCTGCTGATTTCCTGCTTGCTTTTGAAACCTGCCTGGCACCACTGTCTTTGATGCTTTGGGCAAAACATTGTCACATTCCTGTAGTGGTCTGGAGTATATGGTGTAAAATCCTGTATGCTCCAACCCCTAGGTCCACCTTAAGGTCCAGTACAAATACCCTGGACTGTAAAAATAAAGTTGAGTTATTCCTCCATGGAATTTCTCCCCGGCCTCATTCTTGAGTCCTTCCTTTCCTTGTTCTTTCTTTTCTTTCTCCTCGGATTTTCAAGTACTTCTCCCTCCCCCTCCCTTCCAGGGCTAAGATCCTGGTCTATGGCCAGCTGGCCTGAGCAAGCCCAGGAGACTTGCAGTCCCAGGAAACTGTGGGCCCTGGGCAACGGGAAGAAGAACAGCAAAAGGCTACAAGAGGCAACAGACCAACACCTCAGGAGGTAGAGATTTGAGCAGAATCACCCTGTTTCCACAGCAGATAAGATGTCTGCAGGATAAGCTAAAGATGCAGAAAGACAAATATCACATTGTCTCTCATACTAGGATCCTATATTGTATTTGTATATATTCATGTATAAATAATCACTTTAAAAAAAATAGATACATATGCCAAGCATGGTGGCACATGCCTTTAATTCCAGCACTCGGGAGGCAAAGGCAGGCAGATCTCTATGAGTTCAAGGCCAGCCTACTCTACATAGTGAGTTCCAGGCCACCTGGAGCTACAGGGAGACCCTGGCTCAAAAAGACAAAAATAATAGATACATATTTGAAAAAAAAAGATACATACTTGACATGACCGTCCATGTTGGACTTCTTGGAAGAGAGGACTAAGAATAAAACAGATAATACAGGAGGTGAATAAGTACAAACTGGATCATTTATTTCCATCAAAATGTCTTCATAAAAGCCATCACTAAACATGAATGTATACCAATTATAAAAGTTGGAGGATTATGAGTGTGCCAAATTCCAGAGACCATCCACAGTTCTGACTTGCATGTGATAGAAATAGCAGAACAGACTATTTGGAGTTAATTCTGGTCTTATCTCCTAATGATTTCTATTTCACTCCCTGGAATCTGTGAAGCTGGAAGACTAAAATCAAGCCATGCTCATCTCGGGTTATTGTGGGGATTGTTACACTAACATCAGGACACACTGTAGAGATTTCCAGTTCATAACCCATCTTTAATGTGATCTTAGAGACTGAAAGGACAATTTTACTAATAAGAGGAGAGATATTTTAATTAACTTAACAGATACTTGGCTTATTGTTTTCAGGAGATTGAAACTAAAGCCTTGAACAAGATAAGCAAATGCTCTATCACTGAGCATGCCCCTAGCCCTTTTCTAATTTTTTTTTATTTTGGGTTTTGTTTTGTTTTGTTTTGTTGAGACAGTGTCTCCCTATAGCCCCAGATAGCCTGGAACTCACTCTGTAGACCAGGCAGGCCTTGAACTCACAAAGATCCACCTGCCTCTGTCTCCCCAGTGCTAGTATTAAAGGCATGAGCCACCACGCCCAGCTTAAAGACAGTTCTTAGCTGCCATGTGGGTTCTGGGAATCAAACCCAGGTCCTCTACAAGAGCAGTTGGCGCTCTTTTTTTTTTTTTTTTTTTTTTACCCTTTTAAATTTTTTCCCTTTTTTTTTTTTTTTTTTTTTTTTTTTT
>VZQC01012362.1:172564-208376 GCA_009823505.1 Rhizomys pruinosus
TCCGCCCTGTGCTCTTTTCACTCAGGATTGATTGAGCTAAAGTTCGGGGTCTTTTGTATTTCTCCAAATGAATTTTAAGAACTTTTTGTTTCCAAAAGCACTTGTGAAAGAAACTCTTGGGGATTTTGATTGGGATTGGCAATAAATCTATACAAAGATTTTGGTAAATGGACATTTTACAATGTTACTTTTTCCCAATCCATAGGCATGGGAGGTTTTTTCCATCTTTCTGAGAGGTCTTTCTTCATTTCTTTCTTTACGGTTTTAAAAAATTTTTGTTGTAGATCTTTTGGTGTCTTTGGTTTTTTTTTCCTAGTCACTTATTTGTTTTGAGGCTATTGTGAGTGGGAAAGGTCTCCTTTGCAATTCTTCTTCAGTTGCTTGTTCTTGGTGTTAAAGAAAAGGCCATTGATTTTCTAAGGTTAATTTGTATCCTGCCACTTTTGCTGAAGCTGTTAATCGTTTTCTAGGAGTTTTCTGGTGGAGTTTTTTGCATCTCTTAAGTAAACAATCATATCATCAGCAAATAGGGATAGTTTGACTTCCTCTTTTCCAATTAGTACTCCTTTAATATCCTTTTCTTGCCTTATTGCTCTAGCAAGTGTTTCAAGCACTATATTGAAGAGGAGTGGTGATAGGGGGCAGCCTTGCAGTTGGCGCTTTTAACCACTGAGCCAACTCTCCAGCCCCTCTATTTTTGTTTTTGTCTTTGTTTGTTTTAAAATAGGGCCCCCATTAGTATCCCAGGATGTCCTTGAACTCTATCTGTAGCACAGACAGTCCTGAACCTGTAAACCTCAAGCCTTAGACACTGAATCACCAGCCCTCACCAGCTTCTTCCAGACTCCCTGGCAGCAAACCTCACAGTTTCCTTGTTTTGTTTTGTTTTGTCTTGTATTTTGTACTAGGAGTGGGCAGCGTGTGCCCATCAGACAGATGCCCCTCCAATATTTAGCCAGGCCTCCAGGCTTCCAAACCCAAAGCTCCCAAGTCCTGTGTCTATTACCAACCTCTGGATTTTTCTTTTGGGTAGCAGAACAGGGGCAGGGCAGGAACCTGAAACTATGGCTTCCCTGTGACCTACAGCTCGTTAGCAGTGGCACCTGTGGTGTGCCACTGCTCTGGACTCTGCTTTCAGCTCTGGTGTGGGTTTGGACCCTGCTGAGTCCTAAGTGGGTTGATGATCTTACAACTCAGCAGACTGCTTTTTAAGGTTTTCCACATCTTCTGTGGCTCTTTTTTATCTATTCCTGGCAGATGACACAGAGGTGGACAGTGTGTATATAGTAGAATTTACCCAACTTTCTTGCCGAGGGCCACCTCCTGTTGTCCATCTTTGTTCTCCCTTTTACCTGTCAGAACTGTAGGTGCCTGGCTCACTCCTGAGAGCTCTAGTTTTCTAGCCATCCATTTCCAGTTTGCTCCAGCATTACCAGAACCCTCTTATCCCACTGCGATCAGGACCAGCTGAATGATCTGAGGAAGATGAATTCCAGCAAGTTCCCTTCCAGTCCAGGGAGAACTTACTGTATTAGATTGCTGTGACCTGGGTAGTTAGGTATACACTAATTTAAAAATGCATGTGCTTTGCATTTGATTTCTACAAAGAGTTGAGATGTTCAGAGAAGATTTAAAAAATAAAGTGTTTTCCATTGTTAAATGAAAAAAAAAAAAAAAAAGAATCAATCCTGGTTAAAAAGTAAGCCAGATGTTGGTTAAGTTCAGGAGGAAATTTATTCCTAAAGAAGGAAGTTCAGGATCCAGCATCCTCTCATTTAGCTTCCTTGAGTTCAAAAACAAAATCCGAAGTTCATCTTCTCCTGAAAGCTACTTCCTTCTAAACTTCTTATACTGTGTTCTGCCTCTGAGTTACTTTCAAACTCCAGGGTCATGAACTCTCATGTGCAGCCTCCCTAGAAACATATCTAAGACCGTGTGTGTGTGTGTGTGTGTGTGTGTGTGTGTGTGTGTATGTGTGTGTCTCCCAGAAAGGCCTCTGACCCTAGTTAAAACACTGAAGGAAAATTAAAATTGTTTTCCTTAATACCTGAATAATTCTACGGCATATCAAAAGCCAGTAAAATATAAGAAATCAATAAATACTAAGCCATTTTGATTGATAGCATAGCTCAGTTGATTTATTAAAGCAAAACTTTATGGTAAACATCATGTAGTATAAGTAGGCATCTCATAATGTGCTTTCAAGATGACAGGCATGGATGTAGACAGCACCAAGGATGCAAACTCAGTGAGCAGGTGTACTCCAGGCTCAGCTGACCACTGTAATATTCAGGCTGACCTAAAACCACAGCAGATTTATTAGTTGTAGTAATATTATTTTCGCATTAAATATATTGTAATGGGTCTCAAAAGTCTGTGCCAGTTTTTCGGACAAACTATCTCTAATAAAAAGAACTGATTTGAAAAGCAACTTAAAACTGCCTCACAATAAAGTTGAATAGAACCTTTTCTTTTTGCTCTGAAGTTTTTATGGTCCAATATTATCATTAACTGGCCTTTCACTATTAAACTTAAATGGTCAATTGAGATAAACTTTTCTGAGACCGATCTTCCACCACTGATTAATACTGTGGTGGTAGATATTAGACATAAGATTCATTTAGCCTTCTGAGCTTTCTAGGCAGATATGGGGATCTTGCCAGCTCCAGCTGACTCCTTGTCCACAGCTTTGATGACACCCAAAGTGACTGTCCATCTCATGTCATGAAAAGCTACACAACCCAGAAGAGGATGATTAGAGAAGCTCTTAACCCATGGACTTGCCTGGAACCATATCATCAATGGCCGAATCACCAGATTTCAAGAATTCAAGGCAGTGTTCCAGCTTCCCTTCAGAATGGCAATTAATCTTTTTTTTATTTATTAGTATTTTTTATGTGTATGGGTGTACTGTCTGCACGTAGGTTGGTGCACCCGCGTCATGCAATGGTGTGGAGGTCAGAAGAGGGAGTCTGATTCCCCTGAAACTGGAGTTAAAGACAGTCCTTAGCCACCATGTGGATGCTGGGAATCGAACCTGGGTCCTCTGCAAGAGCATTCAGAGTTCTTAACCACTGAGCCATCTCTCCAGCCCCCAAAGCTCAGTGAACTTGCAAGCTATGTGAGCCGTGTGACAATCCAGCACAGAGCAGAGCCAGCATTAATCTTTCCTGGATGATTCAGGATAATCACCTGAGCAGGGAAGCCGACTGCTTCCATTGCTGGATCATTATTCTTGTCACCACAACATTACCACATTGAACATCTTGGACAGACACGTTCTTTACATTGAACCTTAGAATTTCCTCAGGAAGAGCTTCACTCAAAGCCTCATGGTGCCTTTCAACAGACTTTATTTCAATCGTAGCATTGCCTGGGGCAAAGGTAACTGCCAAGCCAGGTCTGAGAATACCAATCTCCATTCTGCCCACAGAGACAGTACCAATACCACCAATTGTGTAGACATCGTGGAGCGGCAGTCACAGAAGCTTGTGAATAGGAGTTGGTGGGAGGATACAGTCCAAACGTCCAGCAGTGTGGTTCCACTGGCACTGCCATCTGTACAAGTGACGTCCATCCTTTGAACCAAGGCATATTAGCACTTAGCTTCAGCATGTTGTCACCATTCCACCCAGAAATTGCCACAAATGCTACTGTGTCAGGGTTGTGACCAATGTTCTTAATGTAGGTACTGATCTTAACAATTTCCTCCTATCTCTTCTGATGTACAGTAGCTCATGAAAGTCATTTTGTTGACACCAACAGTCAGCTGTTTCACATCAAATGGGTAACCCAGAAGGGCATGCTCTCAAGTCTGCACATTCTAGGAGATACCAGCTTCAAATTTGCCAACACCAGCAGCAACAATCAGGACAGTACAATCAGCATTGAGACATCCTGTGATCACAATCTATAAATATATATACTTATAATATATATTTATTACATATATATTTATTACATATTTATTACATATATATGTAATAAATATATAATATATAAAAAGATTACATTACAAATCAAATCTAGACCTGTGTCCCCCTCCCTACGCCCCCATGCCACCAGAGCTCATGCATTCTGCCAAACATGTTTTTCATCTTTTTCTCAGTCTTTCTCAAAATTCTCGATGCAGAAGTTGGATCATGGAGGTTTTTTTTTTATAAAAACTCTGTGTCCTGTGGCATCAAGGATATTCACCTGACATGTGCTGCTCTCAAATCTCCATAGGCAATATCTACAGTGATCCCATGTTCATGTTCAACTCACGCTCTGTTTTAAGTGTGTCCAAGACCCTGGCATACTTGAATGAGCCTTTTGCCATCTCAGCAGCCTCCTTCTCGAATTTTTCATTGGTTCCTTTGTCGATCCCTCCACATTTGTAGATCAGATGACCAGTAGTGGTGGACTCGCCCAAATCTACATGTCCAATGACCACTAGGTGGATATAAATCTTTTCCTTGCCCATTTTGGCTTCAAGCTAGCAGTGGTTTTCATGCCTGTGTTCTGATGCCAAATCCATTGAGATAAACCAAAATTTATTATTTTTATTTTGTGCATATGACTGATTTTCCTGCATCTATGTAAGTGTACCACAGGCATACAATGCCCACAGAGGCCAGAAGAGTTTGCTGGATAACCCCGTAACTGGACTTATGGACAGAAGTTAGCTGCCATGTGGGTGCTGGGAACTGAACCTGGTCCTCTGCAAGAGCAGCCAATGCTCTTAACTGCTGAGCCAGCTTGCCAGCTCTTAGAGTTGATTCTTGATACCATAGAGGTACGAGTTCAACTATAACAGGGCAGTTTCTTACCATCACTGTTCTCAAATATAGGAAGGCAAAAATCCATGCTGTGGAGAAAGTTCATTGGTACAATACTTGCCAAGTCTGGGGTTGACCTAGATATATTACCAAAACCACAAAAGAGAGACAGAAACAGATGGAGAGAGCAATAGTTGGATAGTGAAATACATAGAGAGCAGAATTTCCACCACATTGCCAGCTACTGTACAATATTAGATAGAAATCCCTTTAGCTCAGAAGCATTCATTTACTGCAGAACCTCGTTTCCTTTTGCAGGCCTCTTCATCCTTGTGTAGGGACTCATCCTGTCATCCAGCACAAAATCATACAGGACTCTCACCCAGGAAGTGTGATGGGGGAGTTCATCGTAGTATTCACGTGCTATCTTCCTCACCTGGAAGAGAAGTAACACAGCAAGGTGAACAGTGAGTGTTACTGCGATCTGTCAAGATGACAGGTGAGGGCTGGAGAGATAACCTAGCGGTTAAGAGCACCGACTGCTCTTGCAGAGGACCCGGGTTCGATCCCCAGCACCCACATGGCAGCTAAGAGCCGTCTGTAACTCCAATTCCAGGAGAACTCCAGTTCCAGGGGAATCTGAGACCCTCTTCTGACCTCCACGGCATTGCACAACATGGGTGCACAAACTTACATGCAGACACTACATTCATACACTTACAAAAATAAATAAATTTTTAAAATTTTTTAAAAAATGATGAATTTAAAAAATTTTTTTTATTTAAAAAAATGATTTTAAAAAAATGGTGAGGGTCTGACCCAGAGAGGGACAAAGTTCCAAACCAGACAGAGGGCAATGTCTTTGCTCATGGGCCTTCCAGACACCCTGCAGGTCTTTATTAGTAAAGATGATTCACAGATCACACACACATGTAAATAGCTTGATCACAGTCCACACTGAACTCATGGCAAAGTAGAAGCAATCAGTTTACTTTAGCACCTGGAGCAGAAAGACAATGGAGTTGCAACATCATAGAACAATAGAGCAGCTCAGGTCCTGAAAGAACATGTTTGACATTCATGAAGACAAAATATATCAGCAACCAGGATGATGCAAAAATGGTAATATTACATATTTAGGGGACATAAACTTTAAAGGTGTATATTTTCCTTACTACTTGGAAATCTATAGCCTAGATAAGTAATTAGCCACATGTCCAAAGCAACTGCAATGTTGACTTAACAAATCCATGTTTCTCTGCACTTAACAAAGTTGTAAGCAGATAGAAAAACATACACACTTACAAAATGGTTTTAAACCCGACCCAGCCATACCACTCCTGGGCATGTACCCTCAAGACTCACCCCACCACAGAGATACATGGCACGGCCATGTTTTATTTCAGCTCTCCTTCACAATAGAAAGGAGCTGGCACCACCCAAATGCCCCTCAACTGATGAGTGGATAGAGAAAATTGGTACAATCTACACAATGGAGTGTTCATGCAGCAGTAAGGAAAGATTGACATCAGGAGCTTGAGGAAAATTGGTGGATCTAGAGGACATCATGTTGAGTGAAGTAAAACAGTCCCATGAAAAACAAACGATGAATGGTAATCCCTCATCTGTGGATGCTAGTGCCAATTACCTAGTTGTATTTCGTTGTGCACGCCCCCTTGAAGATTTTGTCCAAAGCAGTTGGGAGTGGATGCATAGTGGAAACAACAACAGAAAGGACTGATCGAAGAACTGACTGAAACAGTGAAACGGCTCAAAACAGTCCAACTCCCATGGAGAATATTGAGAAAAGACGAGAAAAAGAGAAAACAATGTTTTGGCAGAAGGTAGAGCTCTGGTGGGGTGGGGGAATGGGGGAAACACGGGTCTGGATTTGATAAAAAATAATAATAAAAGAAATTCATAATTAAAAAAATGGTTTTAACAGCAAATCCGTAAAACAAAAAATACATAAAAAACAAAGCAGTAGCTGAGCATTGTTATGCATGCTTAATCCCAGTCCTCAGGACAGAGAGGGCAGGGATCATCTCTGTGAGTTCAAGGCATCCCTGCTCTACACAGGAGTTCCGCCACTGAGGCTACGTGGGAGACCCTGTCCTCAAAAAGGATGGGGGGTAGAGCCGAGAGAGGAGCAGGTTAGAGCACTGGCGCTCGACTGCAAGGAGGCCCTGTGTGTTTGTTCTCCCAGCACCCACGTGGTGGCTAGAAATGTCCATAACTCCAGTTTCAGGGAACTCGTCCGGACAACACCCTGTGTCTGACCTGCAGGCATTGCAGAACACGGTAGCACTAACAGAACAGGCAATACATCAGACACATAAAGATAAAATAATTAAAATGAAAACTAAAAAAATTTTTTTTATGTTTTCTTTATTTTTTATTTATTTTTAATTTTTTTTTTTTATTATAAAGATTATTTACAATCAAATCTAGACCCGTGGTCCCCCACCCACCCACGGCCGCCACCCAAGCTCATGCATTGCTGCCCAACATGTCTTGCAAATCTTTTTCTCAGTCTTTTTAACTTTTTGATGCAGAAGTTTACTGTTGGGGGCAGAAGTTTACTGTTTTCACGTCAGTTCTTTAACAAGTCTTTGATTGTTGTGTTGCTTTTCCCATTTAAATTGTATATTACTCCAAAAGTATAAGCATGTATAACTCTACACGTATACCCAAATTATATTATCTGAAAATAAACTCTAAGTTAATTTCCAAACATGTGTGTAGGGATTCACATTTAACAGTAGATTGATGCAGTGAATATACGGAAAGAAGCAGCTTACCTATCTCAGCCGGTTTGTAGACTATCGCTAGACCGTCCTAACTTTAGCTCATAGGATCGAGCCTCTCTGACCTCGCGTTGCACATGCACAATTATACATTCATAACATATTAAAAAATAAAAAGAAACTTTGCCTATTTTCATGCTTGATGTAGTCCTATCATCGTATTGATATTTACTAAACAAGAAAAAATACTCAGTTTGCCATTACAAAAAGGATTGTGGTGCTAGGATCCACAGTGAAGGGACACCAGATCCATGCCCCTTATTTTCTGGGAATGTGTTCTATCATTCCACCATTTACCTGCAAAATTAGTATGTTTCATCTTTCTTTACTGCTGCATAGAACGTCCATGTGTAGATGTGACACACGTCTTTATCAACTCATCAGTTCAGGGGACACTTAGGGTTGCTTCCCGCTTTGCTATTATTGGAAGAGAGCTGGCAATAAACAGGGTCTGTTGCAATGTATCTCTGCTCTGCATAGGATGAGTCTTATGGGTATTACCCAGGAGTGTATGACTGAACTAGGTGTAGGTTCATTTTTGAGAGTCGTTTTTTTTTTCACTTTGAGTCTTTAAAAGTTTTCCACACTGCTTTCCATAGGGGTGTCGCACCAATTTGGCATTCCCACAGCAGTGAATGAGTAGTCCCCCTTCTCCCCACAACCTCGCTAGTATTTTGTATCCCTTTGGTTCTTGATCATAGCCGTCTTACTGAGTAAGATGAAATCTTAAAGTGTTTAAATTTGCATTCCTTAATTACAGGTGAAATGATAATAACTTTTTTTTCCACTTTTCCCTTTGTTTCTTTATGTTGTTTATTTTTTAAGGGATTTCTACAATATAAGACACAGTTGTTTTCATATCACATTTTGACGATTGCTACAGTTTGCCATACAATTGAGGGTAATTTGCACTAGCATCCAGCAGATGAGGAATACCAATTCAGTCATTTTTTTTTTCTGGGACTATGTTTACTTCACTCAGCATGATATCTTCTATCTCCAACCATTTACCTGCAAAGTTATGAAGTGTCCATGTTCTGTTCTTTACCACTGCATAGAACTCCATTGTGTAGACGTACAATTTTCTCTATCCACTCATCAGTTGAGGGGGCATTTGTGGGTTGGTTCCAGCTCTCCTTGCATTGTAAAGAGCTGAAATAAAAATGCTGCCGCATGTATCTCTGGCATAAGATTGAGTCTTGTTGGGGTACATACACAGGAGTGGTAATGGCTGGGTCCAGGTGACAAGTTCATTCCAATCTTCCCAATGATTCTCCACCACAAGCTGCTTTCCGTGGCGATACAAGTTTATATTCCCACCAGCGTGGAGAGTGTTTCCCTTTTCCCCACACAACTCTCCTGCACTTGGTATCAGTATTTTCTTGATCCTAGCCAGTCTTTTGGAGTAAAAGGTGATATATTAAGTGGTTTTTTAATTTGCATTTCACTATATTGTTATGACATTGAACACATTCTGAAGATGTTTTCGGCAGCCATCTTATTCCGTCACTGTTGAAGTCATCTGGATGTGTGAAATACTTAACTTTCATTTTGACATGAATCTGTGTTTGAGAAAATATCCTGATTTCCTTTTAAAATGAGCAGTTGAGGGGTTAGAGAGAGGGTTCAGTGGCTATGGGCACTGGTTGTTCCTGCAGAAGACCCAGGTTTTAATCCAAGCACCCATATGGCAGCTAACAACCATCTATAACTCCAGTCCAGGGTATGTGACACACTCTTCTGGTGTCCCCTCTGGACAACACTGTACAACATGAGTGTATGTGCACATATGCAGGTGTCACAGAAAAAGTCATGAGACCAAAGACAAAGTCTGGTGAGGAGAGGAGGTTTAATTTTATGCTAGCATACCTGACACATGGATCCTTTCATAAAGGAGACAGTCCCCAACACAGTTTTGGGTCACCTTACCCATGTGACAAATGCAAGCAAAAAAAAATAACACATAAGTGGTAATCAAGTAAGTGGTTGACAGATAACATACCATCAACAAGGCTACAGGACTGTGACATCCTTGTGTCCTGGGTAAAGTTTACAAAAAAGGCTCTTCTTCCGGGTGACCAGCAGGGGTGGGAGGGGGGGGGGGGGTTCTCGGGCTCTAGTCCTACTTCTCCTCCTGCCCATTTTATGCTGTCTTAAGAGTTTCTTTCCCGCTCCAAGTCCTTTGATTAGACATAAACATTGTAACTTGTAAGTTCTTTGATTACCATAACACTGTAACATTGTAATATTGTAAGACTGTAACATTGTAAGGTCTTTGATTACCATAACACTGTAACATTGTAATATTGTAAGACTGTAACATTGTAAGGTCTTTTAGCAACCAAGGACCCATTTTCCTCTTTTCATTAAGCAGACATAAGACTCATACACATAAAAACTAAAAATAAATAAGTAAATAAAAGGAGCAAGAAAATATCATTTTCTTCATATAATGATCAGAAAGTGAGACGTGTATCACGACTTGACTTACCAGTGGAAGGCTTCTTCCAGGAATGTTGGGGAAGTCATGATGTTCAGTGTGATAGCCCACATTGAACATGAAAAAGTTCAGGGGACCGTAATATGAGTACGTCTCTTGCCCCTTTACAAACATCATATGCTCCGCTAGGAAATGTCCAGAAAATGGATGCAAACCCAAGCTAAGTAGAGATGCTGTGAACATGTAGACTAAAGATTTGATTCCCCAAATATAATAAACTGCAATGTTAAAAGTGATCTGGACCACAATATTGATCAGTTCTAGTTGAGAAATTGGTTTGGGATTCATGAACAGAGGTCGAATAAGAATAACGAAGGGGTAAAAAGTAACCCAGAGAAACTTCCTGAAGGAGGTGCAGAAGAACCAGCCCTCGAAATCACAAGGGGCATCAACGTCAATGCCCACAGTGCTGAGGTAGCGGTGATGATCCATGTGGTATCTCTTAAAAGAGACTGAATATGGAACCCCAAAAGGAAGGTTGGCAAATATCCCAAACCATCGATTCCACAGAGGCTTATGGTAGCCAAAGGGGAAATTATGGCAAATCTCATGAATAGCGGCAGTTATTGCATGGCTAATGCAGCTGCCAGAGACATAGGCCCCAAATAATACCCATTTCCAGGGCAACTCTTTGACTAAGTAAAATGAAACCAACTGGGCGAGAACCATCACGATGATGATCCAGATCAGGTTGGGGTCAGGCTTCATCAAGGACTTTATCTCTGGATACTTTGCTGTAAAAAAAATGCAAAAATCATGATTGGAGAAGAGTAAATTGTAATTATAAACATTCGCAATGAACACACTTAAGAAATTGTAATGAGGGGCTGGAGAGATGGCCTAGTGGTTAAGAGCGCCGACCGCTCTTGCAGAGGACCCAGGTTCGATCCCCAGCACCCACATGGTGGCCGAGAACCATCTGAAACTCCAATTCCAGGAGAACTCCAGTTCCAGGGGAATCTGATACCCTCTTCTGACCACCACGGCATTGTGCTACACGGGTATACAGACTTGCATGCAGACAGTACATTCATACACATACAGAAATAAATAAAATTAATAAAAAATCAAAAAAAGAAATTGTAATGAGTGCTGGAGAGAGCTCAGTTGGGAAAGTGCTTGCTAGAGGCGTGTGAGGACTGAGTGTGAACCCAGAGCCCGGGCACGAGCCAGCTGTGCTGACATGAGCTTCACATCCCAGACCTGGGGCAGCTGGATCCGTGGGCTCACTGGCAGGCAGCCCAGACTAATTGGCAGACCCAGGCTCACATGAACACATGTTTGTATGACCCCTAGATGTACACACACACAGACACACACACACAGACACACACACAAACACAAACACATGCACAAAGTGATTAATGAAAATAACTCATTAATTATATTTTTTCTAAATTCATGTTTATATACTGCAAGCAAGCAACATATTCTGATAGTAAACTTGCACTGTGAGAGTACAATTTGAGAACTTATATAAAAGTTAACCTCAAAAATCTGGACCTTCCACATTCTTTTCTATTGCAGACTCCATCTTTGTTTAGACAGAGCTCCGGCATCTTCACATTATGCAAACATTATTCAATTAACTCATCTGACAAGAGAAATATACATATTAGGGGCTGGAGAGATGGCCTAGTGGTTAAGAGCGCCGACCGCTCTTACAGAGGACCCGGGTTCAATCCCCAGCACCCACATGGCAGCCGAGAACCATCTGGAACTCCAATTCCAGAAGAACTCCAGATCCAGGGGAATCCGACACCCTCTTCTGACCTCCGTGGCATTGCACGACATGGGTGCACACACCTGCATGCAGACAGTACATTCATACACATACAGAAATAAATAAAAAAATTTTTTAAAAGGCGTGCACCAACACACCTGGGTAAGGTGGCCCTTACATTGGGAAAAAAAAAGAAAGAAATATACATATTAAATTATCCTAAATTCATGATTCTCATTGGCAAATTAACTTGCTCTACAAGTAACTAAGTCTACACTGAATTTTCCCTCAGCATTTACAGAAAAAAAAACAATAGTTCAAGGAAGAATTGTGGGAAGATCCAGTTTGATTTAGGGGCTAGCTTTTCAGCTAGCATCTCCCAGGGGACATAAGGTGGAAGTCACAAGGCTCCCCTGCCCCTGCCCCATGAGACAGCAGCTTGGGACCCCATGATGCTGAGCAGAGTGGTAGCAGGTGATGTATACAAGGGGCATGGTGCAGGGGTCTGGGATTGGCCCTGAGACATGACGTCATTCTGCTTCTAAAAGGGACTCCCAGCATAAAATAAAGTGGATTCTTCATTACCATCAAAGCATGATCCACAGGTCTGTGGATACAGGCTGGAGCAGGCCTGAATTTTGAGTGTTGTGTGCTAGTGGGATGAACAGGAGTCCATCAGACCACTAGCTCGGTGTGTTAGGGTGGGTCAGGACTGAGACTAATCAGGTCACCAGCTGTGGAGAGTTGACTGCAGGTAGTATAACCTGGAGAGAGCCAAGCAGGCACCAGGCTCAAATTCCTGTTCAGGGGCCAGTAGCTCCTGGCAGGTGAGTGTGTATGGCAAGAAGGGGTGCCAATCTACCATCCTAGGCTAAGGACCTGAGAACAGCAGTAGCACTCAATTCAGGCTGTGGAAGTAGACATCTGGCACCTGTGCTGAGGTCCTAGTTCCCACAGGTTGGCCGCAGGCAGCTAGCCCCGCTTTTCAGCAGAAGAGAGTTACATCAGGCTGAAGGAGTGTGTCCTAGAAGTCCTTGTAAGGTAACCAATGTATTCATAAAATGGTGATTGAACAATGGCTATCAACACTCACAATAATGAAGTTAGAACACTTTGTTACACCAAGCATGAAAAATAACTGACTAGGGGGCTGTGGAGAGGACTCTGAAGAGAGTACTAGCTAGAGAATCATGAGGACTGGAGACTGGATACCACAGTACAGATAAAGCCAGGCCGATTTCAGGGTTGCCTGTATCCTAGCAATTGGAAGACAGAGATACAGAGAGAGGAGAGAAGAGAGAGAGAGAAACCAAGATCAACACACAGCAAGAGACTCACACAACTGCCCCCTGGCTTCGCTCCTCTCCTTTGGAGGAGGCTCTGAATAGCAGCCCTCCCAGGGGCACTGGAATCCCCCAGCTGGAGGATATGGCTGAGCTTGGCCTGACCAGGGGGACCCATAGTGACAACAACCCATCCCACAGGCTTGTGGCCTACTGACTCTAGGACACAAGCCGCTTTATAAACAAGTGGTGGCAGGTTCAGGGTCCTAGGACTGTAAATCTTATTTTGCCCTATCAGCCCTACACCTATCCCAGGGCTCTTGTGCAGGCAGCAACTCAGTGTACAAAACATAGTCCAGGGAGTGGATAGTCCAGAACTCCAGAGAGCCATATGATTTATACATAACTCCTCACCCAGGATCTCCCTGCGCCGGCTGGTGTTCACATCCTCCTTGTAGACCCACTCAAAGTCTTCTCGGAAAACATAGCTCCCCATGGCAACAGGTGGACCACTGCTGGTCTCTGCTCCACCTGCAACTGTGTGGAAGCTGGGTTGGTGGCCCCTCTGGACTGTGTATTTATCGATGGATCTCTGTGAAGACACCCACAAGGGAGGAGTTGACCTCACCTGGTTCTCTCTGCCAAGTAGGGGTTGGTATCTGGCTGTGCAACTGATTTCAGAGGCTCTCTTGCTTCTAGGAGAGCTCTAGATCCCAAAGTTTACACTTGTAGGGACCAGTGCAGGAACCCTGGAAAAAGTGAAAAGGGAAAAAAAAACGTTCTCAAGGTAGATGAAGCTGCTGTCTTATCATCTTTGTGAGTGGAGGATTCTACTTAGCACAGACATGGGGAAACTCAAGACTCAGATTGCAGGAGAAAGATACAGACATTCGGCCACTATCAGCTCAAGGGCAGCTGACTTAACTTAAAATCAAGCTAATCTATGCATACTTATGCTTCCAATGAAAACCAAGGAAACAAAGACTGGGCCTATAAACTACGCTTGGAGCTGGAGTGGAAGTTCCTGGTGGGAAAATGAAGATGGAGGTTTCATTGCATCCACAGGAACAACCACAGTACAAGACAAAGATAAAAATGTGCAAGAAGCCGGGCGTGGTGGCGCACGCCTTTAATCCTAGCACTTGGGAGGCAGAGGCAGGTGGATCTTTGTGAGTTCAAGGCCAGCCTTGTCTACAGAGTGAGTTCCAGGACAGCTGGGGCTACAGGAAGGCCCTGTCTCGAAAAGACAAAAAAAAATGTGCAAGAAGCTGAAGTCCCTGCTCTGGACATGGAGAGGCGCTCCCACAAAGGGCATGAGAGCTGCTTGGATCTGTGAGCTGCTCCCAGGTCTCAGCACCTGTGCTGGATAGTGTCAGTTGCCAACTTGACTCCTGTGGGCAGAGGGAAGTCAGTTGCAAAATTCCATTATCAAAATGGCCTGTAGGCAAGTCTTGAGGCCTTTGCTTAACTGTGGAGTGATGTGGGAGGACTGAGCCCAATGTGGTGATCCACACCTGGCCAGGGGTCCTGGGTTTTATAAGAATGCAGCTGAGCACAGGACAGCAGAGCAGCCCACTAAGCAGTGTTCCTCCGAGGTCTGTGCTTCGGTTCTTCCCTCCAGTTTCCTGCTTTGAGTTCCTCCTTGGCTTCCCATGAGAAGGGACTATGAACTGCAAACCACATAAACTCACGGGTATTTTGATTGAGATTGCATTGAATCTGTATATTAATTTGGGCAGAATGGACATTTTTACTATATTAATTTTTCCAATCCATGACCACGGGAGGTCTTTCCATCTTTTGATGTCATTTTCAATCTCTGTCTTCAGGGTTTTAAAATTTTTGTTGTAGAGGTCTTTGGTGTCTTTGGTTAGGTTTATTCCTAGGTATTTTTTTTTTTTTGAGGCTATTGTGATTGGGAAGGTCTCCTTATATTCCTTCTCCAATTGCTTATTGCTGGTGTAAAAGAAGGCTACTGATTTTTCTAGGTTTATTTTGTATCCCGCCACTTTACTGAAACTTTTGATCATTTCTAAGAGTTTTCTGGTGGAGTTTTTAGCATCCCTTAGGTAAACTATCATATCATCTGCAAAAAGGGATAGTTTTACTTCCTCTTTTCCAGTTAGTACGCCTTTACTTTCGCTCTCTTGCCTTATTGTCCTAGCAAGCATTTCAAGCACTATATTGAAGAGGAGTAGTGATAGTGGACAGCCTTGCCATGTTCCTGCCTTTAAGGGGAATGCTTCCAACTTTTCTCCATTTAGGATGATGTTGGCTGTGGGTTTCTTGTATGTGGTTTTGATTACATTGAGGAATGATCCCTCCAGTCCAATTCCCTCTAAGACTTTAAGCATGAAGGGATGCTGGATTTTGTCAAAAGCTTTTTCTGCATCAATTGAAATGACTGTGTGGTTTTTGTCTTTAAGTCTATTTATGTGTTTTATGATATTTATTGATTTATGTATGTTGAACCATCCCTGCATCTCTGGTATGAATCCAACCTGGTCATGATGGATGATCTTTTTGATGTGGGACTGTATGCGATTTGCAAGTATTTTGCTGAGAATTTTTGCATCTGTGTTCATCAGTGATATGGGCCTATAGTTTTCTTTCTTGTTTGTGTCTTTGCCTGGTTTTGGTATTAGGGTGATGCTGGGTTCATAGAAGGAATTTGGGATATTTCCCTCTGTCTGTATCCTTCTGAAAAGTTTGAGTAGTAATGATTGTAAGACCTCTTTAAATGTTTTATAGAACTCTGCTGTGCAACAATTTGGGCCTGGGCTTTTTATAGTTGGGAGGCTTTTTATTACATCTTCAATTTCCTCATGTGTTATGGGTCTGTTTTAGCTGTCAATCTCTTCTTGGTTAAGCTTTGGCAAATCCAAGGATTTCAGATATTCATCCATTTCTCTTTAGGTTTTCAAATTTAGTAGAGTATAGGTTTTTTAAGTATTCTCGTATGATTGTCTGGATCTTTTCTTTATCTGTTATGATTTTGGCATGTGTATTTTGTTGTTGTTGTTGTTTTTCCCCCTTTGTTTATTTGTTTGCCTTCTGTTGCTAATCTCAAACGTTAATATGGAGGACTGGTTGATCACTCAGTTTCTTTCCTGTTGGTTTCTTCCTCAGTTTTGGCTATGCAGCCTCCAATCACTGGCACTGCTGGATCCTCCCAACAGCATTAAACTGCAGCACCAGCAGTTTATATTTTCCACTTCAGTATCAGTAGCTTGACCAGGGGCTGGGGGTGAGGGTGTTTGAATCCTTTGGCCAGCACACCGGTCCCCACCTGGCAGTTGGGCAGGACGTGTGCTCCCCTGGCTAACCTTCTAGCCACGCACACAGTTCCTCTCTATGGTCCTAGCATTGGGTGGTGACTGCCAAGGTGGGCCGCCCACTGACAGCCTGCATGGCACAGACCAACCTGGGCTGCTGGGCATGGAAAGTGTGTGCCCCTGGCTGACCTTCTAGCCATCAAGCAGTTCCCTTTGGTCTAGAGTTGAGCGGTGCCTGCAGAGGTGGGCCGCCCACCGACGGCCTGCACTGCACAGACCGGATGATCTTATTGATGTGGGTCTGTATGAGATTTTGAAAGTATCCGTGTTTAGAATGTTTTTTGCATCTTTGTTACATTATGGATGGGTCTATATTTCCCCTTTTGGGTTGTATCGTTTGCCTGGTTTTGGCAATAGAGCTGATGCTCACTCATAGGAAGGAATTGGGGAATCTCCTCCTGTGTCGTATCCTTCTAAAACAATTTTGAGTAATAAAGGTTGTAAGTCTTTTTGAATGTTTTATAGAATTATGTCCCAATGAAACCATCTGGGCTGGGCTTTTTTGAGTTTGGAGGTTTCTTATCTCTCTTTTTTTTTCCTTCTTTAAGTTATGGCGTCTGTTTAACCTGTGACTCTTCTTTCTGGTTGAGCTTTGGTGATTCCCAGGAATTTCAGATATTTCAGCCATTCTCTTAGGTTTTCAATTTGTAGAGTATAGGTTTTTGATCTGATTTCTGTTGGTGATTGTCTGGATCCTTTTCATTGTCTGTGTTGTGATGATTTGCCCCTTTCAGCATGGATTCTATTGATTTGGGTTTGTTCCTTCTTTCTTTTTACTGCTAGAGGTCTGTCCTATCTGTTTATTCTTTCAAAGAAACCACTTTTGGATTCAATTGATTTTTTTGTATTTGTTTCCTTTGTTTCTATTTCATTGATTTCTGCTCTGCTTTTGTTATTATTCCTGTCGGTTGCAATTTAGGGTTCATGCTGTTGGTGTCTCTCAAGATGTATTTTGCTGGCAGTGTTAGATATTCATGGTGCTCTTTCTTTTTTCCTTAATGTAGGCAACCCAGGCTATAAGCTTCCCTCTTAGGACTGCTTTTAAAGTAAGTCCATAGGTTTTTGTTGTGTTGTATTGATCATTGTCATTCAGTTCCAGAAAAGCTATTTTTTATTTTCTTTCTTATTTCTCTTCCTTGACCCATTCATTATTCAGGAATGTGTTGTTAAAATAGTCTCCATATGTTTCTTGTAAATAGGAGGCTTATCTTTGTGTTGATAATGAGCTTTTATAGTGTTGTTGTCTGATAGAATGCATAAAGTAGTTTCAGATCTTTTTGTATTTGTGGAGGTTTCTTCTGTGTCCCAGAAGGGTCAGTTTTTGGAGAATGGTCCACAGGTGCTGAGCAAAAAAGTGTATTCCCTACTATTTTAGGGTTGAATATTTGGAGTGTCTGGAGGTTCCATTTGTGTAGCGTATCATTCAGTTCAGATGTCTCTCTGTTTATTCCTTTGTCCGGTTTGCCGATCCAAAGGCTCAGTAGGGTATTGAAGTCCCTACTAGAGTGTACTGTGGGTGTTAATCTGTGCTTGTAGGTCCTGGAGAATGTTTTTTATAAAGTTTGGTGTACAGATTGCATATAGATTCATGATTGTGTAATCTTCATGGTCAATTGTTCCTTGGATAATGATGTAATGGCCTTCTTTGTCTCTTCTGATGTCTTTTACTTGAAGTTATTTGTCTGATATAAAATAGAAACTCCTGCTTTCTTTTGGTACCATTGGCTTGGAATACTTTTTTCCATGCTTTCACTTTAACGAGTGCCTGTCCTTGAAGGTAAGATGATTTCTTGTAGACAGCATAAGATGGGTTCTGTTTCCTAATCCAATCTCCCAGCATGTCTTTTGATTGGGGAGTTTACACCATTATAATATTTAAGGTTAAACTGAATATGTGTGTTGCTTTCTTTCACACTTAGTATCCATTGAGGTTTGGTCTAGTTTCTACTCTGCAGTTATGCTTTTAGTAATTTCTCTTTCTAGGTGCCTGGGGATAGTTGCCCTTTCTTTGGTCCTTTGAATTGCTTCAAAATTCTCTGAAAGGGTTAGAGTTCCTGGACATGTATTCTTCATCTTGTTTAGGTCATGGAAGATTTTTCTCTCTCCTTCAACTATAATCGACATTTTTTGCTGGTATGTAACCCGGGTTGGAATCTATTGTCCTTAAACACTGGTAAGGCTTTGCTCCACGTTCTTCTGCTTTTTTATAGTTTTGCACTAGAAGTCAGTTGTATTCTGAGAGGTTTCCCCTTATTGTAAACTTGTTGTTTTTCTCTGTGGCTTTCAGATTTTGTCTTTGTTTAGGTGTCGAGCGTTTTAACTATGATATGGCCTAGAGAGTTTTTTTCTGATCTTGTCTGTTTTGGAGTTCTATGTGCTTCTTGTATTGGTATTGGTTTGTCCTTTTTTTAGTTTGGGAAATTTTCATCTATAATCTGTTAAAGATGTATCAATACCATTCTCTTGGGATTCTTCTCCTCCTCTATTCCTGTGATGCAGAGTTTGATCTTTTCATGAGTGTCGCCACAATTCCTGGTTGGTTCCAATTTTGTGTGTTTTAAATTTTTTCTTAACTTTACTTGAGCTTTTTCGTTCTGTGTTATTTCCAGGTTGATATTCTTTTGTTCTGCTCTCCTTTCTGCTTCTGAGGCTTTTTCCATTCCTTTCCTCTTGATTGGATGAGTATTTTACTTCCTTTTCATTTCATCTGGTGATTTCTTTAGTATTTCAACTTCCTTTGGAGCTTCTCAATCTTTTTTTTATATTTTTTTTTGGTTTCCTTTTCTTTTCAACAGGGGGCTTTTCAGTGTTTACTTCCTCTGAAGTTTGTCATTCTCTCTCTCTCAGGTCCTTCTTGAGTTTTTCATTCTCCTCCTTATGTCCTGACTTGTTCTTTATAGTTCTTGACTTCTTTGAGTATATCCACAATTCTTCTGAGATCTGTGTCCTGGGCCATGCCCAGGGGGATCTTCAACTGTAGGAATCTCCCACAGGGTTGGTCAGAGCTTGGTGCGGGAATTATCCTGCCCTTTCCATGTTGTCCCGTGTCTTTGTCCCTGGCATGTGGGTTTCCTTTCTTGCCTTATTCCCGATTCTGAATCTCAAATGCCTCTTTTCTGTTGAAGGCTTGCTTTGAAGGCTTGCTTTCTTTCTCCTTCAGATGCCTTTTTTTCCCTCCTTTTTTATGGAGTGTTGACTTGTCTAACTTTTCGACTTTCTCTGATAATCAAGGACTTTGGATAAACAAGAGCTCTAAGACTGCAGAGAAAATGGAGATAGACAGAAGAATGGGAGACTGGGGTCCCCCATCCTGGGGTCCCCATCCCTGTGCCTGGTGTCACCCAGAATAGGAGCCTTTCCTGTAACTTTACCCAGGAAGGAAGTATTTGTTTCTACAGGATGTCACATTCCCGTGTCCTTTGTGATCCTATGTTATCTGCCAACGACTTACTTAATTGCCACATGTGTGTTATTGGCTCTTTGCTTGCATTTGTCACATGGGAATAAAAGGCGACCCAAACCATGTTGGGGCTGACTCCTTTATGGAAGGACGCATGGGTCAGACCAGCAAGCACAAAATTATCCTCCTTCTCCTCACCTGACTTTGGCTTTGGTGTCATAGTTTTTCATAACATCAGCATGTGTGTAAGTACACCTGTGTCATTCAATACCTGCAGAGGACAGAAGAGGGAGTTAGAAACCCTGGAACTAGAGTTACGGATGATTGTTAGCTGCCATGTGGGTGCTGTGAATCGAACCCTGCTCCTCTGCTAGAACAGCCAGTATTCTTAACCACTGAGCCATCTCTCTAGTCTCAGGAACATTTCTGTTAGAAAAGAACTTTGAAAGTATGTGCTTTATTTGTTTTTTAGATAGAGTGTCCCCATAGCCCCAGCTGGCCCTAGTGTAGCAGTACTGTGAGTTATAGAATGAAGCCCTTTGAAGTTACACATTGAAGTATTTAGGGAAGAAATATTAGTGGTAAAGTTTTTAAACTCATGTATAACAAGTACACCTTACTGAAAGTATTTCTGACAAGGAGAATAAAGGGTCTGTGTTAAATTTACACAGAAGATCGTGGAGGGTCATGTGTCATAGGACTGATCATTAGAAAACTGCTGATGGGCATCTGAGTGTTCCTGTCATCATTCCTTCAGCTTTTGAATATGGTTTACATTTTCAGATGAAAATGTCTGAGGAAAAGCAGCACACACTTGAGTGAACAGAACTTTGAACTTGTGGAAGTGACGCTCGCTCCCAGTTCCTTGATGTTAATCGTCCCTGAACAGAGAGTGTTGCTCTTGTTCCTCTCTTCTGTGACTAGTGAAGTGAATTTTTGTGTTTTTTTTAATAAGGATCTGGTTTAAAGATAAAGGACCGAAGACTTTGTTTCCCTTCTGGGACTGGTGGGATGCCTCAGCAGTTAAGAGCACCAGTGATTCTTGCAGAGGACCGGGGTTCAGATCCCAGTATCCACATGGTAGCTGACAAACACCCTTTACTCTTACTTGGAGTTCAGTGGCAGGGACACCCTCTTCTGGCCTCCACAGTTATTGTGTGCATGGATGCACTTACATGCATGCATGTAGGCCAAACATTCATATATAAAAATCATTAAACTAGTCTTTAATATTTATTTATTTCTTTTATTTAGCTTATGAGTGTATTTCCTGCATGTGTGTAAGTTCGCCCATGTCATGCATGTAATGCCTGTGGAGGTGAGAAGACAGCATCAGATTCCCTGGAGCTAGAGCTGGATGGTATTTAGCACTACATGGGTGCTGGGAATCAACCCAGGTCCTCTGCGAGCACAGAAAGGACTTTTAACCACTGAGCCATCTCTCCAGCCCACTGAAATATTTTAAAAGTTTTTTTACATGGGCGTAGTGGCGCACGCCTTTAATCCTAGCACTTGGGAGGCAGAGGCAAGGGGATCTTTGTGAGTTCGAGGCCAGCCTGATCTACAGAGCAAATTCCAGGATGGCTGGGGCTACAGGGAGACCCTGTCTCAAAAAGACCCCCCCCAAAAAAAATCAAACAATGGCCGGGCATGGTAGTGCACACCTTTAATCCCAGCACTCTGGAGGCAGAGGCAGGAGGATCTCTTTGACTTCAAGGTCAGCCTGGTCTACACAGTAAGTTTCAGGCCAGCTGGGGCTACAGGGAGACCCTGTCTCAAAAAAAAAAAAGAAAAAAATATATATATATATATCAGACAGTAGCCTACTGCATGTTGAGCAAACACAACATCATTGAGCTGCATCTGCAACCTTATGACAGGGTTATTTAATAGCTATATGAACTTACACCTCATTGAAGATTAAGACATGGCATGGTGGCTAAGACCACTGGCTGCTCTTGCAAAGGACTCTGACCTTGGGCATTGCACCTAATGGGTATAGGTACATACATGCAGGGGATGCAACCATACACAGAAAATAAAAATAATAAATAAGATATTAAATATATATATATAACTCAAATGACATATGCATTTAGTGTGGATAATTCAATAGTTTTAATATATTCACAGCATTCAGTAGCTATCTCAACAAACAACTATTGAATATTTCCATTGAAAATTATTTTTAAAGTTTTTCTTTTTTGAGACAGGATCTCCCTTTAGCCACAGCTGGCCTGCAACTCTCTATGTAGAGCAGGCTGGCCTTGAACTCACAGAGATCTGCCTCCCTCTGCTTCTGAGGACTAGAATTAAAAGCATGAATAACAATGCCCAGTTACAAAAGGATTTTAAATTACTACACCCATTGGAGTACTTTTTTTTTAAGTGTTTTTACTGATATTTGTTGATTATAAAAACATCTTGTATGTGTGTGTTTTTCCATCTGCTCACAACTTTGTTAAGTACAGAGAAACATGGATTTGTTATGTCAACATTCAAATTGGTTTGGACATGTGGCTAATTACTTATCTAGGATATAGATTTCCAAGTAGTAAGGAAAATATTCACCTTTATGTCTCCCAAATATGTAATATTTACCTTTTTTTGCATCATCCTGGTTGCTGATATATTTCGTCTTCTTGACTGTCAAATGTGCTCTTTCAGGACCTGAGCTGCTCTATTGTTCTATGATGTTGCAACTCCATTGTCTTTCTGCTCCAGCTGCTAAAGTAAACTGATTGATTCTACTTTGCCATGAGTTCAGTGTGGACTATAATCAAGCTGTTCACATGTGTGTGTGTGATCTGTGGATCATCCTTACTCATGAATACCTGCAGGGTGTCAGGAAGGACCATGAGGCATTGTCCTTTGTCTGGTTTGGAACTTTGTCCCTCTCTGGATCAGACCCTCACCTGTCATCTTGATAGGCCACAGTAACACTCACTGTTCACCTTGCTGTGTGTCTTCTCTTCCAGGTGAGGAAGATAGCACGTGAATACTATGATGACCTTCCCCATCACACTTCCCGGGTGAGAGTCCTGTATGATTTTGTGATGAATGACACGATGAGTCCCTACTTGCGGATCTAGAGGCCTGCAAGAGGAAACGAGGTTCTGCAGTAAACGAATACTGTGAGAACCAAAGGGATTTCTATCTAATGTTGTAAAGTAGCTGTCAATGTGGAAATTTTGCTCTCTATATATTTTTCTCTCTGTGTTTTGGAAAGCTTGAAAGTCTGAGTAGGCATTCACAAAGACATAAAGGATAAAACCATACAGGTGAAAAAGATTAAGCATTTTAATCTAGACGTGGGTGACTAAATTCCCACAACCCCCAGAGTATGTGGGGTAAAGCATACTAGGGATGAAGATTCATCGCCCAGCCTGGGGCCCTTTCAACAGCAAGTTGTCGACAGTGGAAAGCCAAGGGTCAGACTGCTTGTCCAGAGCCTGGCTGAGGTCCTGAGGAGCAGCTCCAGCAGTAGAGAAGAATGTGACCTGAACCAGGCTAAGTAACATGGTAGGGCCTCACATCCATGCCACTCTACTAGACATTGGTATTTTGAAATAGCAGCTGTTATAAGCAATGAAATCCTCCCCGGTCACCCTGAGCAGTTCCCTTCTATTGACTTGTAGGTCACCCTCCTCATCTGCCCCTCTCCTTGGTTGAAATGTTGCACCCTTAAGCAGGGCTCCTATGTTCTCCTTACCAGACCCTTGGCTATTAATCTTAAGCCCCCAACTCCTAGTTGCCTTGAGGGGGGAAGACATTCCTCTACCTTTCCACCCACAAACCCCATCTGTTCAGGATTGTAGTGTGTCTAGAGGGCCTTCTGCCCCTCTACCTTCTCCTCCAAGAAATCCAGTTCCCAAAATCTATCCCAACCTGCCTTCACCTCTGCATACCTGGAGCAGAGTGGATTATGCCCAACCAGAACTTATCCAGACCCCTCCACCAGCGGTTCTTCCCCTTAGGGAGGTGCTCCCAAGTGGAGTCCCTCCCCAGAATGGGGTCCCAAGGACCTCTTTTATAGTGTATGTTTCCTTCTCGTCTGGAGGATATGTACAACTGGAGGACCCTGATTCCTCCTTTCTCTGAGAAACCCTGTGCCCTCTGGAAACTGTTTTCCTTACTTATCAGCCCATTTGGGCTGATTACAACAGCTCCTAGGCACGCTGACCAGGTCTTGGCTGAGGGGATTGTCTGTTCCCAGGCCTCTTCTCCATTAGTTCATATTCATCTGATAGGGGGGAGTCATCAAGATAGCTAGGTGTGTGCCCTAGATTTTACAAATCTAGTGCAGCCTCATTTTCACTGCCAAGCTATCTCAGCAAATCTCTATCAATCAGGGAGTATGAAAAGTCTGGCATAATCAGAAAGGAATGAGTCACACTACCTCATCCCAGATGCACTTCTCAGGCGTTGGTCCATTCATATGTTCTGGTTCTTGTCACCCCCTGGAGGGTGGTACTCTTCTTGTTGAATGGGCCCAGAGCTTGGGTCAGTACTGAATGGACAGCACCAGTGTCCATCAGGAACTGGAGAGTTTTGCCCCCTACTTTTCCAGTGATCATGAGCTGCTGGGGGCTCATTGGTATGGAGACCCAACCCTATCACTCAGAGTCAGACATGTTGAGAACCTGTCCCTTTTTTTCTGCCTACATTGTGGACACTCATTCTTCCAATGCACCTTCTCTCCTTGAAATATGCACTCCTGGTGGAACTAATGCAGATGTTCCCAGGAGTATGGACAGAAAACAATCATCCAGGACTGGCCTCTCATCAGCTGCCAATAACTGTTCAGTTCCTGAGCTCTGCCACGCCTTTGAGGGTGAAGCAATACCTGATTTCAAGAGACGCTAAGGCTGGCATTTAGGAAACATGTCTGCCACTTCAGATATGCAAATCGTAGATCCCTGCCACTCCCCCTGATATACTCCCTTGCTTCCTGTTGTGAAGCCAGGCACTAGAGACGACTGCCTTGTACAGGACCTGAGAGAAGTAAGTAAGAGTGGAAACCATCCATCCAAGTACACCAAACCTGTGTACTCTACTCAGGTTTCTAGCCCCTGAAAGTACTGTGTACACTGTCTTAGATCTAAAAGATGCATTTTTCTCTCTGTGACTCTCATGTCAATGAGTCAGCCCATATTTGCTTTTGAATAGACAGACACTGAGGCAGGATTCAGTGGCCAGCTGACCTGGACTCAACTGCCACAAGGGTTTAAAAACTTTGCCACCCTATTTGACAAAGTCTTCATGTGGACTTTCTTGTATATTGCTAAAGGCAATGTCACTCTCCTGCAATATGTAAAGGACCTCCTCATCCCTGCACAAATGTTGGATGAGTGTAAATGGGCCACCAAGGACCTCATTGGGACACGCCAGCAACTGGGCCACTGCACATCAGCCAAGAAAGCCCAACTGTCTGCCAGCAAGGTAGCTAACCTAAGGTAGTTTCTGGAGTGTGGCAGCCGAACCTTATCTCCAAGTGGATCCAAGCCATCATGAATATTCCCGAGCCATGGGCCAAGAGACAGGTAAGAGAATTCCTGGGGACAGTTGAGTATTGTAGACTCTGGATACCCAACTTTGCATAGATAGCCAAGCCACTAGACGAGAGCTTGTGGGGAACCTGCCCCTCCCCACCACTGGAGCTGGGAGAAGATCAAAGAGGCCTTGATGTCAACACTAGCATTAGGATTTTCTGACATTGTCAAACCTTTCCACTTATTTGTGGACAAACAGCATGGGGTGGAGTAAAAGACATGTTGACTCAGACTTTGGGACCCTGGAAAAGGCCTGTGGCCTATTGGTGTAAATGTGTAGAGCTGCTGCAGCAGGGCAGCCAGCCTGCAGCTGAGCCATGGCCACTTCAGCTTTCCTGCTGAAAGAGACGGATAAACGACTGTGGGACAGTTGTTAGTTGTCAACACTCCCCACTCCATTGAGATGCTCCTCCGGGGAGCCCCGAGCCCTGGCTGTCAAATGCTCACATCACACGCAATCAGGCTCTCCTCCTAGATGCACCCAGAATCAGGGTCTCACTTCCTGCAGTGTTGAGCCCAGCGTCCCTCCTGCCTCACCCCAAAGAACAACCTGCCTAGAGCAGTGTTCAGGTGATTGACCACCTGCAGCATGGACAACCAGACCTCTGAGACCAGGTCCTCAGGAGAGCAGATGTGACTCCACACACCGATGGGAGGAGCTGTATTCAGGAACCAGTCAGGTATGCAGGAGCAGCCCTGGTGACACTCCCTGTCTGAGCCCAGTTCTTACCTCGGGGTAGGTCAGTCAGACAGCAGAACTAACATCCCTAAGTCAGGCACTGAGGTAGGAAATGGAGGTGCAATCAACATTCGTACCGACAGGTATACCTTTGCCACGGCCCATGTTCACGGTGCCTTGTGTCAGGACGGACGCCTGCTAACCTCCTCTGGGAAGGAGATCAAGAATGGTGGTGGGAGGCAGAGGCAGGCAGATCTCTGTGAGTTCAAGCCCAGCGTGGTATACATAGTGAGTTCCAGGCCAATTGGGGCTACAGTACCATCCCCTGCCTAGGGGCGATTCCTGGCTCTGACTGGATCCGAGGCCTCCTTTCTATGTTGGGGTAGGGGTTAACAACTCTATCACCCCAACTACTACCCCACCTGAAATAATTGTGGACCCGGGGAAGATAAGCTTTCTCTGGGTGACCTTCAGGGAGCTGGCAGCTGTTTAGCCTCTTCAGCATATGATTTCCAACCTCCCCTATGTCTAGTGCTGCCAAACCCAATGGTGCATGGCTAAAACCAAGAGAGCCAGACATATGTCCTGGCCTCATCAGGGCCATGGTGGGCCTGTACTTTTGGACTTGCCAAATGTCTAACAACCGAGCACATGGAATTAGAATCTTGGGGGAGGGGGGAGTTTCTGTGTCCTAGTCTCTGTCTTGTTCAAAGTACATGTATGTACAGGAGAGGACGGTGGGAAGCACTCCCAGCAATTATGCTCCCCTATCACAGTGTGGCTCTCATGGGCAAGAAATGAGTGGCAGCTTCTGCTGTCCTGAGTCCCCTCCTTGTGGGCTCTAGGAGCCTCAGCACCAGCAATAGGAGATCAGAATTTAAGACGTTAAGTGCCAGAGTAGACCAGGGTATAGAGCACCTAAGAATTCTATAGGGCAACTCAAAACGCAAGTGGAATCCCTGACAGAAATGGTTTAAGAAATTGCAGGGGGTTAGACCTGTTACTCCTGAAGAAAGGAGTTCTCTGTATGGCCTTGGTTGAAAATTGTTTTTATGCCAATAACTCGGGATTATAAGGGAAACATTAGCCCTAGTTAAACAGCATCTTGACCAGAGAACCTAGGGGTGTGCTGAAACCTCTAACTGGTGTGAGTCTCTTTTTTCTTGGTCTGTGGCTCAGCACCATCCTAATAGCCATAGCTGGGCCTATTCTCCTACTGCTCCTTGGTATATGGGCTCTTGTATCCTAAACGGGCTATTAACATGTACAAAAAGGAGGCTTGGGCTGGAGAGATGGCCTAGCGGTTAAGAGAGCCGACCGCTCTTACAGAGGACCCAGGTTCAATCCCCAGCACCCACATGGCGGCCGAGAACCATCTGAAACTCCAATTCCAGAACTCCAGTTCCAGGGGAATCCAACAACTTCTTCTGACCTCTGCAGCATTGCACAACACGGGTGCACAAACTTGCATGCAGACAGTACATTCATACACATACAGAAATAAATAAAAAAATTTTAAAAAAAAGGAGGCTTAATAGTATTAAAATTAATACGATTCCCTCCAAACTGAAACATTCCGCCATGGCGCGAGGTGCATCCAAAGTCAGGAAGGAACGCAAGAGTTTCAGGAAGTTCCTGAAATTACACAATTCACAAGGCCCCTCCACAAGGTCATATGAGCAATAACAACTGCTGAGGAGAAGGGAGGAGGGTCTGAGGAACTTAACTCCTGAAAGTTGCGCACGGAGCTCCAGGGCTGCAGTTTTTGTGACTAATTACCCATGCTAAGCTGGGCTATCTGGTCATGCAACAGCACTTGACTCTCCTGTGCTCCTGTAAGTGACCCTAATAAAATGATGGGTGCGCTGAGCTAAACTTGTATGGAATTGTTTCCTTGGTCTGTCATCAGTGTCATATGTGGAGCAAAGAGATGTTGGTTCATATTTTAGGTTTTGAGCTTCTGACATGTAGATACTTGCTGTTATGGTTGTCTTTAATCATACAGATACATGTGACAAGAATATGTTAATTCTGTCATTAACTGATAAGTATCTACAATATTTTAACTTTGAGGTACATGTAAATTAATCATGGGCAAACCTTCCTTTGGTTATGTATTTATTTCTCTAGGGAAGGTATCCGGGAGAGGGACTAACTTAATCACAAGCACCAAGCTCTTTTCCATATAATGACACCATTTTATATTCTCATCAACGATAGTTGAGTAGTTCAGCTTCCCCCATATTTTCATCATCATTTAATATTACGAGGCTTTTATTTTCCTTCACAAGAAGACATTCATAAACTAAGGACCATTAGCATGAATGCTTGATGCTGGCAGTTGTCACCATTCTGGTGATTCTGGTCAAATCTCTACCTCCATGAGGTGTTGGTTAGTGGCCTATCTGGTCCTTTTCCACTATCTTCAGAAGATCCAGGGTTTGGAGAACCTTCAGTGTTACAGTCTTCCAACTGTGGTTTAAGTGACTAGCATGATGCAGTGTTTTATTGTTTCTTTATATCGTCTAAGGACTCAATTTCAGACTGCCTGGGAAGCATGAGATCAAGGCCAGCCTGGTCTATATAGCTACTTCCAGGTCATCTGGGGTTACAGGGAGACCCTATCTCAAACATACCAACCAACAAACAAACAATTCCTTGAGAGCTGAGAGTAAGTGACTGTGAGTGGTTGCTCATAGACGGACAGCTCCACCAACTCCCCATCAGGGTCCAAGGAATAGGCGCAGAAAGAAAATCAAAGCTGGGGCGTGGAGAAGCGTACTGTGAAGCGCTGTCCTCTGGTATGACAGGGCTGTGGGACTCAGGAACACACAGGAGCAGGGGCTACATACAAGACCTGTACAAGACCAAGCCAGCGAAAGATACCAGCATGGCCGAGCAAGGTGGCACATTCCTTTAATGCCCTCGTGGGAGGCAGAGGCAGAGGGATGTCAGTGAGTTCGAGGCCAGCCTGGTCTACATAGTAAGTTATAACCCATATGGATCTACAGGGAAACCCTGTCCAAAAAAAAAAAAAATACCAGCAAGGAGAGGGGAGGTGCCCCTCAGCCCCACCCCTAGCTGAGGAGCTCCTGGCAGTGGGCGGCTGTTGGGGGGAGAGTTGTTAGCGATGTGGCTGCTGGGAGGCTCTCCATGCCCTGGTCGATGACCCTGTGCTCATGAGCATCTGGGCAGCACTGATTGGACTCAGTGGGTTAAATAAATAATGAAACGTAAAGATGGGGGTGTTTGATGGAGGGATTCTAGAGCACCATTGGAGAAGGGAAATATGGGTGGGGTATGAAGATATGTTATAAATGTATGATATTTCAAGGAATAAAGAAAAAAGTTTTCATTTGGTAAAATAATGTGCAGGAGTGTATTGATTCATGCAAGTGCTCCTGTGTCAGAGGAGAGCTTGTGAGAAAGGTGGAATCCCCTGGAACTGGAGTTAGGGACAGTTGTTAGCTGCCATGTTAGAACCAAAGCCGGGTCCTCTGCAAGAGCAGCTAGTGTTCTTACCCACTGAGCCAATTCTCCAGCACCTTAGTATATATGATTACTATGCATTTCATACAGTCTCAGTCATGTGTGGACCTAGTGGGGTGACAGATTTCACAGTGCCATTATAGAGGGGAACATGGAAAGTCCTTCTCTCCCTCTGGCCTGGGAGACTGGTGACAAGACAGAGGCTGTGAGAGAGGAAGCAGTCCTCACCAGATAGATCCTGAGCCTGCCAGAGCCTTGACCTTGACCTTCCCAGCCAGCAGAATTGGGAGAAATGGAGATCTGTTATCAAAGCAGTAGTCTAAGGAAATTTGTTAGAATAACCAAAATGGACATTAACAAAAGAAAAATAGTGTGTACTTGCTGCAACTGAACCATGGCCCCTAGGATGTCAGTGAAAATGGAGAAAAGATGTAGAAAGAAAATAAAGGCCTTCAAAACCATATAACTGTGCCCTTAGCCTCCTTATGGTTGTTACAGAGGTACATTAAAGAAGTGGCAGGCTCTCATTTTTATGGTGTGGTTGATTTTATTTGACAATTGTGAAAAACCACACCATCACAACAATCAGCATACTGAACATCTATGGCATTGTAAAGGTTCACTTTGTCCTTGCTGGTTGATTCTCAGATCAAACCCAGGCTTAGATAACCACGAACTGCCCCATGTTCTATCACTAGGCTTTAAATTTGGTCTCTATACTTCATGTAAAGAGGACATATCACCTGAATATTTTTTCAGTTTTTTATTGAGCTTTCATACATTTCATAGAACAGATATTATTCAAATCTAGACCCATCCCCATCCATGCATTCTACCCTCCCTCACCAGACCTCATTCATTCTGCAATACAGGTTACATTCTATCCACTCAAGAATTTGTACCCAGAGGTCCTTTGGTTCAAATTCATCTGCTGGAACCTAGTCAGTTGTATTAGTCAGGGTTCTCTAAAGAAGCAGAAGTAACAGGATGAATAGCTTTATACAATTTATTGATTTGCTCACGTGACAGAGTTCAAGGAGCCCAACAGTAGACGCGCTGCACTGGAGAGGCTTGAGAATCCAGGGAACTGCTCAGTCCGCAAGACTGGATGTCTCAGTAGTCCCAATCTGGTGCTGAAGGCCCGACGGATTCCCGATGGAGATCTGCCGGTCTCAGTACACGCTGGGATCCAAAAGGTTGATCACAGCAGCAAGATAAACTCACCAGTGAGAGAGAGACAAGCCGCAGGAAAAAGGGACCAGCTCCCTCTCGGTGGTCTGCCGGCAGAAGGTAACGCCAACATTTGGGGTGGACCATCCGGGTTGAGGTGGTCCAATCCGAACATCCTTTTTCTCTTATTTGTTCCTTAGTCCAGTCAAGTTGACACCCAGGATTAACCATCACGAGTCCACCCCTTGTCAGTCTGACACCCAATAAATAGCCTCTCCTTATGTTATGCTTAAATGTCAATTGCAAACAATGGCAAGGTCATAATTCCACCTAACATGTTATAAGTGTCTCATGTGCAATAGCAAAGCATTATATCTTAGAGTAGGTAGTAATGTCCTTGAGGAACACTTAATCCTTCAGTATCTAATAACCTAAATATGACAACACTTAACACTTATCTCAGTTGCACATTCAAAAGAGAACAACACAAGTATACGCTTAATATACATATATATACGAACAAGCACATTCTTAACCAAATAGGACAAAAGTTAATATCTATTATAATCCACGTTTCTGCAACTGCTCCCGTGGCCTCAGCTGATATTTATAACTACCTTCTTCTACTACCCATTCTGTATTTCCTCCACCATCAGCAAGCACCTCTGCAGGTCTTTCCCTGGAGGAGTGACCCATACCTTCATCCCTGAAGGGTCTGGGCCATTTATAGTCCTGTCTGGTTTGGGTTGTTGAAAGAAAAAGTTTTGTTTGTTTTTATTAATTAAACATATATTTTCCATGTGATTAGCTCAGACATTGCACTCATACATAGTTTTTCTGTATGAAATGAATCTGTGTTTCGAAGATATAAAGAATCAAGTCAGAGAACTTAGCGAGAGGAATGAAAACTTAAGAAGGACCTAGAGAGAGAGAATGACAAACTCCCAAAGGAATTAGAAACACTGAAAAGATCGATGTTGAAAAAGGATAGCCAGGTGTGGTGGCACATGCTTTTAATCCTAGCACTTGTGAGGCAGAGGCAGGCGGATCTTTGTGGGTTCAAGGCCAGCCTGGTCTACAGAGTGAGTTTCCAGAACAGCTGGGGGCTACAGGGAGACCCTGTCTCAAAAAAAAAAAAAAAAAAAAAAAAAAAAAAAAAAAAAAAAAAAGAAAAAGAAAAGAAAAGGAAACCAACAGGGAAGCAAGAGCTACAGGAAGAGATTGAGACGCTCCAAAAGGAAGTGGAAATACTAAAGAAATCAGAAGAGGAAATGAAAAGGAAATCAAAACACTCATCAATCAAGAGAAAGGAATGGAAAAAGCTTCAGAAGCAGAATGGAGGAAGCAGAACAATGAATATCAGACCTGGAAGAACTAAAAACCTCAAAAAATATAAAAACAAAATTTAAAATATGAAAAAGTGGAACAACCAGGAACTGTGGGACACTATGAAAAGATCAAACCTCCACATCATAGGAATAGAGGAAGGAGAAGATCCCAAGGGAATGGTATTGATCAGATCTTAACAGAATTATAGGTGAAAATTTCCCCAAACTAAAAAAAGATAAACTAATACGAGTACAAGAAGCACATATAAACTCCAAACAGACAAGATCAAAAAAGAAACTTCTCCACACGCATATCATAGTTAAAAGCTAGATGCCCAAAACAAAGACAAAATTCTGAAAGCCACAAGAAAAACAACAAGTTTACTATAAGGGGAAACCTATCAGAAATTACAACTGACTCTCAATGCAAACTATGAAAGCAAGAAGAACGTGGAGCAAAGCATCCCAGTGTTAAAGGACATAGATTGCCAACCCAGGTTATTATATACCAGCAAAATGTCGATTATAGTTGAAGAGAGAGAAAAATCTTCCATGACATAAACAAGATGAAAGAATACATGTCCAGAAACCAAACCCTTCAGAGAATACTTGAAACAATTCAAAGGACCAAAGAAAGGAGCAAATCCCCACGGCACCTAGAAAGAGAAATTAATAAAAGCATAACTGCAGAGTAGAAACTAGACCAAAAATGCAATGGATACTAAGGTGAAAGGAAGCAACACACATCTATAGTTATAACTTAAATATTATAAGTCGAAACTCCCCAATCAAAAGACATAGACTGGGAGATTGGATTAGGTAAACAGACCATCTGATATGCTGTCAGCAAGAAATATGCATCTTACCTTCAAGGATAGGCACCAACGTAAAGTGAAAGTATAGAAAAAATATTCCAAGCAATGGTCACCAAAAAGAAGCAGGAGTCTTCTATTTTAATATCAGACAAATAGACTTCAAAGTAAAAATCAAAGAGACCAAAAGAAGGCACATAACATTTTTTTTGCTAGTTATTGGCTTTTTTTTGTTTTTTTTTTTTTTTTTTTTTTTTTTTTTTTTTTTTTTAATGTTTTTTACAATTTTATTTATACATATATTTTTATCAAATCAGGACCCTCCCCCCTCCCCCACCCCTCCAGCAGCTCATGCCTCTGCCCAACATGCTATCATTCTCTTCTCAGTCTTTCTCCAATATTCTCCTATGGGGAAGTTGCCTGTTTGAGCAGAAGTTCACTGTTTTCACAGTCAGTGACAGGACACAGAACATTTTTATCAAAGGAACATTCACCTGAGCAATTTCACAATCATGCCAATATAATGCACCGAAACTCTGGTGCCAAACGTTATAAAGACAATTCTCCCAGCGACAACAGGCACAGATTAAACCCCAGTTACACTCATCGTAGGGGACTTATATACCCCACTGAGCCTTTTTGGACAGGTCAACGGAGACAAAGAATAAAGAGAGAAACTGAACTGAATGATATGATACACCAATGGACCTATAGACTCTAACTGAATATTCCACCCTAAACCAGCTAATACACTTTCTACTCACACCCCATGGAACATTGCTTCAAAAGGACACATACTCGGGACACAAGAGAAACCCCAACAAATACAAAAAGGATGAGAATAATTCATGATTCTATCAGCCACAGTGCAATTAAAGCTCACTATCAACACCAGGAGAAGCCCTACTATACTACAAGAACACATGGAGTACAAACAACACACTCCTAATAATGATGGGTAAAGGAAGAGATAAAAGAAATAAATAAAGCCTTCCTGGAACTGAATGACCAATGATAATAACAACAAACAAAACTCTATGATACTTTAAAACCAATCCTAAGAGGAAAGTTTATACCCGGGTGCCACGTTAAAAAAAAAAAAAACAAAAAAAAAAGAATGAAAATGAAAGCACTTGAGAGACAACAGATGAACCTAAACCAACAGGAAGTAAGACACTAACAAAAATCAGCGCAGCAATCATGAAATAGAAAAAAGAAACTCGTTATACAAAAAAAGATCAATGAATCCAACAAGTGTGGTTTCTTTGAAAGAAATAAACAAGATAGACAGACCTCTAGTCCCAGTTAACCAAAGAGAAGGACTACCCAAATCAATCGAATCCGTATGATGAAAGGGAAAATATCACAAAAGACATTGAAAGATCTCAAATAAATCCTATGGGAATACTTTCAAAACCTAAACTCTACCAAGTTGAAAAGCTAGAAGAGAATGGATGAATATCTGAATCTTGGGAATCACCAAAGCTCACCAGAAGAGATTCGACAGCTTAACAACTCATAATATATGAAGAATTTGAAAATGTAATAAATAATTCCACCAAGTAGAAAAAAGCCCTAGGTCCAAGATGGTTTCATGGCAAGAATTCTATAAAACATTTCAAAAAGACTTTACAAACCCTTTATTACGCAAACTGTTTGTTACGAAACGGATACAATAGAGGGCGAATTTCCCCAAATTCCTTCTATGAAGCAGGCATTCACTCTACTTAACAAAACCAGGCAAAGATACAACAAAAAGGAGAAACAATAGACCCATCTCCCAATGAACACAGGAGGCCAGAAATTCTAAACAGGATATGGCAAATCGCATACAGACCCCACATCAAAGGAAGATCATCCATCATGACAAGTTGGAATCATACGAGCGAGATGCAGGGTTGGTTCAACATATGAAATCACAGTAAATATCATCAGCATATAAATGGACTGAAAGACAAAAAACCACCACAATATTCTCAATTGATGCGGAAACAAGCTTTGACAAAATCCAGATCCATTCATGCCTTCAAGTTCCCTGAGGGATTGGATTGGAAGGAGCATTCCTCAATGTACATCAAAGCCATATACAGGAAACCCATAGCAATATCATCCTAAATGGGAAATGACAGCAGCATTCCTTTAAAGTTTGGAACTCAGCAAGGCTGCCCCCTGTCAACCACTCCTCTTCAATATAGTGTTTGAAAACATGTGCTAGGGCAAAAGGCAAGAAAAGGAAATTAAAGGAGACTAATTGGAAAAGAGGAGTAAGTGATCCCTTTTTGCTTGATGATATGGCACCGTTTACTACTAAGGGATCTAAAAACTCTAACCAGAAAAACTCCTAGAAACTATAAGAGCTTCGTAAAGTGGCGGTACAAATTAAACTAGAAAATCAGTAGCCGTTCTATACCCAAAAAAGCAACTTGAGAGAGGAATTCAAGGAGGCCTTCCCATATCACAAAGCTCTCAAAGAACAATTAAAATACCTAGGAACAAACCTACGAACAACACAAAGTCTGTACAACAAAAATTTGAAACCCCTAAATGAAAGGAAATGAAGAAGACAGTTAAAGATGGGAAACCTCCCATGCTCTAGACTGAAAAAATTAAATATAAAAAAATGCCGTTCTACCCAAAGTTGTAATAATTAATTCAATTCCAATTAAAATACCCAAGAAAGTTTTTCACAGGCTAAAAAAATAAAAAAAAGCTAAAAATTTATAAAAAACAAAGACCCTGAATAGCCAAAACAAACCCTGATGAAAAGAGCATAACAGATGAAGGATTCTATACAAGACATCAAATAACTACAGGCTTCCCATAGTCATAACAACACCTTGGTATGGCACAAAATAATCAGCCAGTTGACCAATGGAACAAAACTCCAAGATCCGAAACTTGAGCCCTACAAGTTCAGCCCCTCAGTTTGACAAAGGGCCAGGAAGGCACATGGAGAAAAGAGGGGGGGGGGGGG
>VZQC01012362.1:209561-233334 GCA_009823505.1 Rhizomys pruinosus
GTATTCTCAGCCTCTCCCGTGCGGCACATCTACTGTTCGGGCTCTTGAACTCTGTCTGTGCGCAATCATTAAATTGTATATAGCTATATCTTCATCCTGTTGCTTCTGTTCTTTAGAGAACTCCTGACTAATACAGTTTTGGTACCAGAAGTGGGGTTTGCCCTATGATCAGTTCACTGAGGAAGAGAAGACTAGGCCTGGTTTTAATGATGGCTCTGCACACTATGCAGGCACCCCCAGAGGTTGACAGCTGCATCATTACAGCCAGTTTCTGAAATAATCTTAAAGGACACTGGTGAAGAAAGACTTCACAGTGGGCAGAACTTAAGGCAGTGCACATGGTTGTGAATTTTACCTGGAAGGAGAAATGGCCAGAGGTTCGATTATATACTGATTCATGGGCTTTAGTCCAATGGATTGGCTGGATGGTCAGGGACTTGGAAGGAGCATGACTTGAAAAATTGGTGAGGAAGACATTTGGGGAAGAAGTATGTGGATTGAGCTCTCTGAATGGTCAAAGGAAGTGAAGATACTTGTGTCTCATGTTCATCAAAAGGTGATCTCACCAGAGAATGAGTTTAATAATCAGGTAGATCGGATGAACTCGTTCTTGGATCGTCATCTCTTTCTCCAGCTATCCCTGTTGCTGCTCATGGGCCCATGAACAAAGTGGTCATTGTGGCAGAGATGGAGGTTATACATGGGCTTGACGGCATGGACTTCTACTCAGCAAGCCTGATCTCGCTACAGCTGCTGCCGAGTGCCAGATTTGCCAACAGCAGAGACCAACAATGAGCCCACGATATTGTGCTATTCTCCATGGTGACCAGCCAGCAACCTGTGGCAGGTTGACTACATTGGACCACTTCCCCATCATGGAGGGGGACAACGTTTTGTCCTTAAAGGAAAAGATACTTATTCTGGTTATGGGTTACCTTTTCTGCATGTGATGCTTCTGCCAAAACTATCATCCAGGAACTTACAAGAATGCATTATCCACCGTCCTGGTATTCCTCACAGCATCGCTTCCGACCAAGGAACTCACTTCACAGCCAAAAAGTGCGCCAGTGGGCCCATGGTCTCGTATCATGGGTCTTACCATGTCCCCACCACCCAGAAGCCGTGGCTGATAGAACGATGGAATGGCACAGTTACAGTGCCAATTAAATAGCAATACCCTGGAGGGCTAAGGCAAGGATCTCCAGTAGGCAGTATATGCTTTGAATCACCACCCACTATATGGTACTGTTTCTCCTCTAGCCAGAATTTATGGGTCCAGGACCCAAGGGCTGGAAGTGGGAGTGATTCCACTCACTATCACCCCTTTTGACCCAGTAGGAAAATTTTGCTTCCTATACCCACGACCTTTGTTCTGCTGGTCTAGATGTTTCGGCTCCAAAGGGGGGAGTGTTTTGCCAGGAGATACAGAACGTTCTATTGAACTGGCAGCTAAGACTTCCCCCTGGCCACTTTGGTCTTCTACTACCCTTAATCCAACAGGCTAAGGAAGGAACAACAGTAGTAGAGGCGTGCTTGATCCAACTACCCGGAGGAAAATTGGACTTTTTTCCACAATGGGGGCAAGGAAGATTATGTCTGGCAGGCAGGAAATGCTGTAGGGCACCTTCTGATGCTACCATGTCCTATGATTAAGGTTAATGGGAAACTCCAGCAACCTAGATTCTTTTTTTTTTTTGGTCTTTTCGAGACAGGGTCTCCCTGTAGTCCCAGGTGTCCTGGAACTCACTTTGTAGACCAGGCTGGCCTTGAACTCACAAAGATCCGCCTGCCTCTGCCTCCCAAGTGCTAGGATTAAAGGTGTGTGCCACCACGCCTGGCATCAACAAACTTTTTCAATAATGACCAAGGTATTTTAGACGCCATCAAAGCTATCTCAGCATTCATCTCCCCAAAATTCTTGACCAACATCTCATACTGTAAGTCATTTTCCCAGAGGCAGTTAATAAGCCCAGCACCATTTGTTCTACTTCTGACGTCTTTCTGGTGATTCTGCACAAATCTCCTTCTCCCTGACATTTTGGTCAACATACCAATCTTGGTCCCTTTCCACTAACTTCAGCCCCTTCAGGACTTGAAGAATCAGGGAGGCTACAATTCTGCTGCCTCAGCTGATGTGCCTGAGCTTGACATAATCATTCTTTTGTCCTTGAATCTTGGCTGTAGAATTGAACTCAGACTCCCTTGGGAATCTAGGTCCTGTTCTGGTTTGATTTTATTGGTGTGATGGAACACTCTGAACAAAACCAGCTTGGGGAGGAAAAGGTTTATGTGATTTACAGCTCATAGTCCATTCTCAAGGGAAGCCAATAAGGAACTCAAAGCAGGAAACTGGAGGCAAGAAATGAAGCACAGACCATGGAGGAACATTGCTTAGTGACTTGCTCCTCTGTTCTGCACTAAGCCAGCTTCTTAGAAAAGTGGCCCAGGTCTGGCACCACTTATATTGGGCTTGGCCCTCCCATATCACTCAACAATCAAGCAAATGCATCAAGGGAGTCCCCACAGGCCAATTCCATAAAGCAATTTCCCAGGTGAGTTTCTGTCTTCCCACATGAGTCAGGTTGGCAACTGGTGCTATCCAGCACAGGTGCTGATTCCTGGAGAAGGCTTGCATGAGAACCTTCGTGGGAGCTCCTGTCCATGTCCTGGGGACCTTCAGCTTCTTGGACATTTCTATTTTATCTGTGTACTGTGGTTGTTACTGTGTATGCAGTGAAGGCCTCCATGTTCAGATCCACACCAGGAACTTCCAAGCCATCTCCATGGTTAGTGTTCATGTCCAGACTTTGTTTCCTTGGTTTACTTTGGAAGCAAAATGATGGCTAGTTTAGCTTGTTCTTAAACTGAGTCACCTGGCTCTGAGCTGATAAGCACCAAGTGTCTGTATTTTTCCAGTGTAATCCTAGTCTTGAGTTTCCCCGTGTCTGTCCTAAATAGAATCCTCCACTCACAGAGATGATATGACAGCAGCTTCATTTACCCAGAGATCTTTCTTTCCCTTTACACCCTTGTCAGGGCTTCTGCACTGGCCCTTAAGCCTGCAATCTGTGGGACCTTGAACTCTTCCAGGATCACAAGAGTCTCAGGTCCCAGTTTCACAGAATGCAGTCTGCCCTGGGTGGGACCCATTCAGGGCATGGAGACTGGGTGAGGCCAAGCTCCTCCTTTGTGTGTGCTGAGGCTTCACAGGCACCTGCAGATACCCAACCTCCACCCAGTGGAGTGGGAACTGAGACCAGCAGTGGTCCACCTGCAGCCATGGGGAGCCGTGTTTCCTGGGAAGACTTTGAGTAGGTCTACAAGGAGTCTGTGCTCATCAGCCGGCGCAGGGAGATCCTGGGTGAGGACTTCATAGGGGCCTCTGGAGTCCTGGACTGTCCACTCCCTGGACTAGCTTGTACTCAGTTTTCAGTTGCTGCCTGCACAAGAGCCCTGGGATAGGTGCAGGGCTGATAGGGAAGAAATTAGATTTGGGGGTCCTAGGGTCCTGAACCTGCCACTGCCTGTTCATGAAGAGGCTTGTGTGCTAGAGTCAGTAGGCCACCAGAAGTCTGCTGGATGGACTGATGGCTTCATAGGTCCCCCTGGCCAGGCAACCTCAGCCAGATCCTCCAGCTAGAGAATTCCTGTGCCCCGGGGAGGGCTGCTATTCAGAGCCTCCTCCAAAGGAAAGGAGCAAAACAAGGAGGCAGTGATGTGACTCTCTCTCTCTCTCTCTCTCTCTCTCTCTCTCTCTCTCTCTCTCTTTCTCTCTCTCTCTCTCTCTTTCGCTGGGGTAGTGCACACATGTGTTCAGGTGAGCCTGGGTCTCTGAGTTAGTCTGGGCTGCCTGCCAGTGAGCCCACGGATCCAGCATGTCTGCTTCCCCAGGTCTGGGTTGTGAAGCTCACATCAGCACAGCTGGCTCATACCCGGGCTCTGGGTTCACACTCAGTCCTCAGCTCCTCTAGCAAGCACTTTCCCAACTGAGCTCTCTCCAGCACTCATTACAATTTCTTAGATGTGTTCATTGTAAATGTTTATAATTACAATTTACTTTTCTCTGTTCATGAATTTTGCATTTTTTTTTTACAGCAAAGTATCCAGAGATAAAGTCCTTGATGAAGCCTGACCCCAACCTGATCTGGATCATCATCATGATGGTTCTTGCCCAGGTGGTTTCATTTTACTTAGTGAAAGAGTTGCCCTGGAAATGGGTCTTATTTGGGTCCTATGTCTCTGGCAGCTGCATTAGCCATGCAATAACTGTAGCTATTCATGAGATTTGCCATAAGTTCCCCTTTGGCTACAATAAGCCTCTGTGGAATCGATGGTTTGGGATATTTGCCAATCTCCCTATTGGGGTTCCATATTCAGTCTCTTTTAAGAGATACCACACAGATCACCGCTACCTCAGCACTGTGGGCATTGACGTTGATGCCCCTTGTGATTCCGAGGGCTGGTTCTTCTGCACCTCCTTCAGAAAGTTTCTCTGGGTTACTTTTTCAGCCCTTCCTTGTTCTTATTCAACCTCTGTTCATCAATCCCAAACCAATTTCTCAACTAGAACTGATCAATATTGTGGTCCAGATCACTTTTAACATTGCAATTTATTATATTTGGGGAATCAAATCTTTAGTCTACATGTTCTCAGCATCTCTACTTAGCTTGGGTTTGCATCCATTTTCTGGACATTTCCTAGCAGAGCATATGATGTTTGTAACGGGGCAAGAGACGTACTCATATTATGGTCCTCTGAACCTTTTCATGTTCAATGTGGGCTATCATACTGAACATCCTGACTTCCCCAACATTCCTGGAAGAAGCCTTCCACTGGTAAGTCAAGTCGTGATACATGTTTTAGTTTCTGATCATTGGTGAAGAAACATATTTCACTTGCTCATTTTATTTATTCATTTACTTTGTTTTAGTTTTTATGTGTGTGAGTCTTAAGCCTATATACTGGAAATAGGAAAATGGGTCCTTGGTTGCTAAAAAGTCTTATGATGTTACAGTGTTACAATGTAACAATGTATGGTAATCAAGAACTTTGGAACAGGAAGAGCTCTCTAAGACAAGATAAAATGGAGCTAGACAGGAGAAGGGTAGACTGGTGTTCCCCTTCCCCCCAACCCCCACCCCCACACCTGGTATCACCCAGGATAGGAGACTTTCCTGTAAAACTTTACCCAGAAAGAAGTATTTTCTACAAGATGTCACATTCCTGTGTGCTTTGTGATCCTATGTTATCTGTCAACCACTTACTTGATTGCCACTATGTGTTATTTGTTCTTTGCTTGCATTTGTCACATGGGTATAAAAGGCAACCCAAAACATGTTGGGGGCTGACTCCTTTATGGAAGGATGCATGAGTCAGACCAGCTAGCACAAAATTAACCTCCTTGTCCTCATCTGACTTTGGCTTTGGTGTCATGATTTTTCCATAACATCAGCATGTGTGTAAGTACACCTGTGCCTGCAGAGGAGAGAGGGGAAGTCAGAAAACCTGGAACTGGATTTGCAGATGATTGTTAGCTGCCATCTGGGTGCTGTGAATCGAACCCTGCTCCTCTGCTACAACAGCCAGTATTCTTAACCACTGAGCCATTTTTGTTAGAAAAGAACTTTGAAAGTTTGTGTTTTGTTTGTTTTTTTTTTAGACAGGGTGTCCCCATAGTCTGGCCTTAGTGTAGCAATACTGTGAGTTATAGAATAATGCCCTTTTGGGGCTGAAGAGATGGCCTAGCGGTTAAGAGCGCCGACCGCTCTTACAGAGGACCGGGGTTCAATCCCCAGCACCCACATGGCGGCTAAGAACCGTCTGTAACTCCAGTTCCAGGAGAACTCCAGTTCCAGGGGAATCTGAGACCCTCTTCTGACCTCCGAGGCATTGCACGACACGGGTGCACAAACCTGCATACAGACAGTACATTCATACACATACAGAAATAAATAAATAAATAAAAATATTTTTAAAAAAAGAATAATGCCCTTTTAAGATACAAGTTGAAGTATTTACAGAAGAGATATTGGTGATAAATTTTTGGAACTTATGTATAACATGTTCATCTTACTTCAAGGCTTGGCAAGGAGCACAAAGGGCGTGGGTTAAATTTACGCAGAACATCATGGAGGGTCGTGTGTCATAGGGCTGATCCCTGGAAAACTTCTGACAGGTATCTGAGTGTTCCTGTCAATATTCCTTCAGCTTTTGAATATGGTTTCCATTTTCAGAAGAAAATGTTCAAGCAAATGCAGCACATACTTGTGTGAACACAACCTTGAACTTTTATAAGGTGATGCTTGCTCCCAGCTCTTTAGTGTTAATCAGCCCTGAACAAAGAGTGCCACTTTTGTCCCTCTCCTCTGTAACTACTGTAGAAAATTTTTGTTATTTTTTATAAGGGTCTGGTTTCAAGATAAAGTAGTGACAGGAAAGGAACAAAGGATTTTTTTCACCTCTGGGACTGGAGTAATGTCTCAGCAGTTAAGAGCACTAGCTGGTCTAGCAGAGGACTGGGATTCAGGTCTTAGCACTCATAATGGCTAACAACCATCCTTAACTCTTACATGGAGTTTCAGGGGATCTGACACCCTCTTCTGGCCTCCAGAGGTATTACATGTATGGAGGCACGTGCATGTAGGCCAAACAGTCATAAATATAAAAATAATTCAAACACTGTTTAATATTTATTTATTAATTTTATTTTATGTCTATGAGTGTATTGCCTGCATGTGTATAACTGCACCCATGTCATGCATGCAGTGCCTGTGGAGATCAGAAAATAGCATCAGAGTCCCTGGAGCTGGAGCTGGATGATATTTAGCTGCCATGTGGGTGCTGGGAACCAGCCCAGGTCCTCTGCAACAACAACCAGTGCTCTTAACCACCGAGCCATCTCTCAGCCCACTAAAATAGTTTTAAAAGTTCTTTTACCCAGGCACAAACCACATATAAAATTACGTGTAATTGTTTCTATACCTGACCTGCTCTGACGTCAGTTGCCTCAGCTCCAGGGCACCTCGGTGGCAGCTCACTTTTCTCTACTCCATGCTGTCCTGTTTTTCCTCTGCTAATGTTACAACTAACCCTAGACTTCGCTAGCCCAGCTTTTCCTGCTCTTTCTGTGGTGTTTTCCAGGAATGTCTGGTTTCTTATTGGTTTCACAGTATTCACGGCACACTTGTTTCTAACTGTTACATTTTATACCTATTATGTTATGTGAAAGTAATAATAAAATCTTTTTTTCTCCATATTTCTATGGCACTAAAAATCCAACAATGACCTACTGCATGCTGGACAGACACTGCATCACTGAGCTGCACCTGCAACCCTATGACTTGGTTATTTAATAACCATATTAAAATATACTTCTGCTCTTGAAGAGAATTCTGACCTCCTCGAGCATTACATGATGCGGGTGCACTTACATGCATGCAGCCAATGCACTCATATACAGAAAATAAAAACAATAAATAAAATATTTAAAAAACTATATAACTCATGTGCTTTACCATTTGGTGTGGATAATGCAATGGTTTTAATATGATCACAGCATAATCCACTATGGGATATTTCCATTACAAAGGGTTTTTAAAGGCTTTTTTGTTTGTTTGTTTGTTTTGACAGGGTCTCCATAGCTGGCCTGGAACTCCCTATGTAGAGCAGGCTGGCCTTGAACTCACAGAAATCTGCCTACCTGTGTCTCTGAGGACTAGGATTAAAGGCATGAATAACAAAGCCCAGCTACAAAAGGATTTTTTAATTACTATGCCCATTGGTGTACTTTGTTTTTGTTTTTTTTTTTTACTGAGATTTGCTGTTTATAAAAACACTTTCGACGCGTGTGTTCTTCCATCTGCTCACAACTTTGTTAAGTACAGAGAAATATGGATTTGTCATGTCAATGTTTAAATTGGCTTGGACATGTAGCTAATTACTTATCTAGGATATAGATTTCCAAGTAGTAAGGAAAATATTCACCTTTAAGTTTATGTCCCCCAAATATGTAATATTTACCATTTTTGCATCATTCTGGTTGTTGATATATTTCATCTTCATGAATGTCAAATGCGCTCTTTCAGGACCTGAGCTGCTCTATGATTCTATGATGTTGCAACTCCATTGTCTTTCTGCTCCAGCTGCTAAAGTAAACTGATTGCTTCTACTTTGCCATGAGTTCAGTGTGGACTGTGATCAAGCTGTTTACATAGATGTGTGGGTGTGTGGGTGTGTGTGGGTGTGTGTGTGTGTGTGTGTGTGTGTGTGTGTGTGATCTGTGATCTGTGGATCATCCTTACTCATGAAGACCTGCATGGTATCTGGAAGGACCATGAGCAAAGACATTGCCCTTCGTCTGGTTTGGAACTTTGTCCCTCTCTGGGTCAGACCCTCACCAGTCATCTTGATAGGCCACAGTAACACTCACTGTTCACCTTGTTGTGTTTCTTCTCCTCCAGGTGAGGAAGATAGCACGTGAACACTACAATGAACTCCCCCATCACACTTCCTGGGTGAGAAAGTCCTGTATGATTCTGTGATGGATGACAGGATGAGTCCCTACTTGCAGATGAAGAGGCCTGCAAAAGGAAAGGAGGTTCTGAAGTAAATCAAGCTGTCAGAGCCAATGGAATTTCTCTCCAATATTTTATAATAGTTAGCAATGTGGAAATTTTGCTCCTTTTGTATTTCTCTCTCTCTCTCTCTCTCTCTCTAGTTGCCTATTTTTGTGGTTGGTTATGTATCCCCCAGGCTTGGCAAGTATTGGTCCCATGAGCTTTCTCCACAGCATGAACTTTTGCCTTCTTATACTTGAGAAAATGATGGGCAGAACCTGCCCTGTTACAGTTTAACCCTGATCTCTCTGATACCAAGAATCTACTCTAAGGGCTGGCAAGCTGGCTGAGCAGGACAGTGCACTGGCTGCTCTTGCAGAGGACCTGGGTTCATTTCCCAGCACACACATGGCAGCTACCTGTGTCCATAAGTCCATTTCCAGTATTATCCAACACCCTCTCATGGCCTCTATGGCATTGCATGCCTGAAGTACACTTACGTACATGCAGGCAAACCAGTCATATGCAAAAAGTAAAAAAATAAATAAATAAATTTTGCTTTATCTCAATGTATTTGGCATCAGAACACAGGTGTGAAAACCTCTGCTAACTGAAAGCCAATATGGTAAAGGAAAAGATTCTCATCAACTTAGTGGTCATTGAACACATAGATTTGGGCAAGTCCGGCACTACTGGTATTGTGATCTACAAATGTGGTGGGATTGAGAAAGAAAGCAATGAAAACTGTGAGAAGGGGGCTGCTGAGATGGCAAAAGGCTCATTCAAGTACGTCTGGTTCTTGGGCATGCTTAACACTGAGCATGAGCTGAGCATGAGCATGGGATCTCTCATGTGGATATCTGAGACCAGCACAGGTCACATGACTATCCTTGAAGCCTCAGGACACAGAGACCTTGTCAAACACCTGCTCACAGTCACGTCTCAGGCTGACTGTGCTGTCCTGATTGTTGCTGCTTGTGATGAATTTGAAGCTGGAATCTCCAAGAATGCACAGACACATGAGTCTGTCCTTCTGACTGACCCATTGGGCATGAAACAGCTGATTGTCGGTGTCAATAAAATGGATTCCACCGAGCTACCCTACATCAGAACAGATAGGGAGAACTTGTTGAAGTCCATACCTACATAAAGAGCATTGGCCACAACCCTGACACATTAGCATTTGTGGCAATTTCTGGATGGAATGGTGACAACGTGCTGGAGCCAAGTGCTAATGTGTCTTGTTTCAAGGGATGGATGTCACTTGTACAGACGGCAGTGCCAGTGAAACCACACTGCTGGAAGTTTGGACTGTATCCTCCCACCAACTCATCCTACTGACAAGCCTCTGTGACCACTCCACGATGTCTACACAGTTTGGTATTGGTCCTATGGGCAGAATGGAGATTGGTGTTCTGAGACCTGGCACTGTGGTTACTTTTGCTTCAGGCAATGTCACAACTGAAATAACGTCTGTTGAAATGCACCATGAGGCCTAGAGTGAAGCTCTTCCTAGGAACAGCATAGGCTTCGATGTAAAGAACCTATCTGTCAGCCAGGTGTGGTGGTACACACCTTTAATCCCAGCACTTAGAAGGCAGAGGCAGGTGGATCTCTATGAGTTCAAGGCCACTCTGGTCTACAGAGTGAGTTCCAGGCCAGCTGGGGCTACAGGGAGACCTTATCTAAAAAGTGCCAAAATTAATTAATTAATTAATTAATTAACCTGTCTGCCATAGATGTTCAGTGTGGTAACGTGGTGGTGACAGGAATGATGAGCCCACCAGTGTAAGCAGCTGGCTTCCCTGATTAGGTGATTGTTCCGAACCATCTAGGCTAAATTAGTGCTGCCTATGCCCCTGTGCTGGACTGTCAGAAGTTCACATAGCTTGCAATTTCCCTAAGCTTAAAGAAAAGATCTATTGCTATTTTGGTAAGAAGCTGGAACATGGCCCTGAATTCTTGAAATGTGGTGAGGCAGCCATCGCTGATACAGTTCGAGGCAGGCCGATGTGTGTTGAGAGCTTCTCTGATCCTCCTCTGGGTTGTTTAGCTGTTCATGACAGGGGGCAGACAGTCGCTGTAGCCGTCATCAAAGCCATGCACGAGAAGGCTGCTGGAACTGGCAAGGTTCCCAGTTCTTCCCAGAAAGCTCAGAAGGCTAAAAGAATATTATCCCTAATACCCCATCTCAGTCTTAATCAGTGGTGAAAGAACCGTCTCAGAACTATTTGTCTCAATTGGCCATTTACATGTAATATTAAAAGACTATTTAATGATAATATATTATAAAAGCTTTAGAAGGAAAGAAGAATGTTCTACTGACCATTTTATTGTGTGGCAGTTTTATGTTGTTTTTAAAATAAGTTCTTTTTATTGGACACAACTTTTCAAAAATATCTCTCACAGGCTTTCAAGACCCATTACAATGTTTAATGAGAAAATAATAATTATAATAATAGTAAAATAATATACTCTGGTTTTCGTCAACCTAGTACAGTGACCAGCTGAGCCTGGAGTACACCTGCTCACTGTGTTTTCATCCCTGGTGCTGTCTTTATCCATGCTTGTCATTTTGTAAGCACATTATGAGATGCCTACTTACACTGTAAAGTTTTGCTCTAATAAACCACCTGAGCTATGCTGTCAATCAAAACATGTTAGTATTTACTGATTTTTTGTATTTGACTGGCTTTTGCTATGTTGTAGAGTTGTGTGAATATTAGGTGAGACATCCAGAATCGTCTTTCACACCCAAAGCCGGCACCATCTTTAACTGAACCAGCCCACAGACTCCGGCCTGGGGATTTGGTGTGTATCTATCGCCTGCCCAGCAAGACGTGGAAGTCCTCCTAGAGAGGATCCTGACTACCCCCACAGCTGTCAGGGTAGAAGGCTTCCTGGGCTCATCACTCCCATCTGAAGATGGACACCACCAGCCAGGACAGAAGTGAAAAACAGAAGGTGACACTAGACCCCTAAGGCCCCTAAAGGTGACTTACCCAGACCTTGGACTCAAACTGATGTTGGTGATAGGGATTATGGTTGGGGCTCCTATGCTTGGGAGGTAACCCAAACCTGAGATCAGAAATTGCTGAGCGACGTTAGAAATACCACCACCGCGCCCATATTTAACCTAGGTTTGTGTGACATCTTTCAAGAAAATGCCTTTTTTGTTAGCTGGGATGGCAAAGGTTATCCTGGTTGTGGGACAAAAAACAGGGAAGTGGGCTGAGGGAAAGGTCTTTCTGTGTGCGGCTAGATCATAGAAGAAATTGTGACCATCGGGGTGGACAGAGAAACCCCTTCATCCAGAAGGACCCCTCATTACCGTCCTAAAGGGAAGTGGGCACAGTGCCCTAGATCCAACGCAACTACCATGAAGGTCAAAGCCTGCAATGAGTTAAGTTCCCAACACTGGCTTCCTGGGCAAACCTGGACATTCAAGGCATAGGGACTCGCCATCTGGCATGAAAATCATGAAAGAGTCACAATACAAAGGAAGATAGCATTACACCTAGTAAGTCCATAGGACTTCAAAGTAAATGGCTGCCTCAACGAAAGCCCCAAATGAGACTGACACCAGTGGAAACTACCTCCACTCCACTTACAACAGTACCCCAGCTATCACCCATTCCAGACAAATACCCAGAATTAGAGGCACTGAGATTAATACATAATTAGATGAAGCATACCATATCTAGCTTGGGAAGGGATTGCTGGCTTTGTATAGATTCCAAGCCCCATTTTATATGGGGATAGGGGTTAACTATTCTATCATTCCAACTGCTATACCATCTAAAAACTATGACTGTGAGCCCGAGGAAACTAGGGTTTCTCTTGGTGATCTTCAGGGACCTGGTGCATGCTGAATCTCTTCACTTATGACTTGTCAACCTCCCATTCTGCCCAATTTGGCCAAACCTGATAGTGCATGGCAAAAACCTAGAGTGCTAGAACATATTTCCTGGCCCCAACAGGGACACAGTGGGACTGTACTTTTGGCCTCGCCAAATGTGTAACAAATGAGCACATGGAATTGGAATCTCGGGGAGGGAGTCTGTATGTCCTCATCTATGTCTTTTCCCAAGTATATGTATGTACAGCAGAGGACGGTGGGAAGCACTCCCAGCAATTATGCTCCCCTATCACAATGAGGTTCTCATGGGCAGGAAATGAGTGGTGGCTTCTGCTGTCCTGATTCTCCTCCTTGTGGGGGCGGCAATAGCTGGCTCTGCTGCTCTAGGATCCAAAGCACTAACAATAGATCAGAATTTTAAGACCTTAAGTGACAGAGTAGACCAGGATACAGACCAATTTAGGAATTCTACAGGGCAGCTCCCTGGGAGAAATGGTTTTACAAAAATGCAAAGGGTTAGACCTGTTACTCCTGAAAGACAGAGTTCTCTGTAAGTCCTTGGAAGAAAACTGTTGTTTTTTTTTTCCAATAACTCAAGGGTTATAAGGGAAACTTTAGCCCTAGTTCATTAAACAGAATCTGAACCAGAGAGCCAAGGAGCATGCTGAAGTCTCTTACTAGAATGAGGACCTTTTGTCATGGTCTCCATGGCTTACTACCCTCCTAACAGCTATGGCTGGGCCTCTTCTATTGCTCCTTGGTATTACTATAGGCTCTTGTATCCTAAATTGGCTATTAACATATATGAAGAAGAGGCTTCACAGTATTAAAATACTGGCTCTGCAGGCCCAATATCAACCTGTAGAGAAACATAAATGTGAATCAATGATTTGATTCACATGAACAAAGCCAATGGGGAATGCAGTAGCTAAAGAAAGTCCATTTTGAACAAAGCAATGGTCTTGAAGAAGCCTAGGAGTTCAGCTAGAGGATTTAGCCCAAGGTCAGAGAATAGCCCTTAGCTTCTTCCTAACTAGGAGCCTGGTAGACAACTCAAAGGAGCTCCCCCACCCCCTTTCCCAATATGTGTAACTGTTGTAAAAATGAATTGCTAACTGCTTTCCGGCATGGTGGTGCACGCCTTTAATCCCAGCACTGGGGAGGCAGAGGCAGGCAGATCTCTGTGAGTTCAAGGCCAGCCTGGTCTACATAGTGAGCTCCAGGCCAGCTGGGACTAAAGGAAGACCCTGTCTCAAAATGACCAAAAGAGAAAAAAAAATGAATTACTAAGTGCTTGCTCTGCTCCTGAAATCATGTCTAACAGCTGTTTGCCTTGAGGCCATGACACTATTTCACTTAGAAAATTCCACTGAAATGAAGCAATTATGTTCTGTGTCTTAAAGAGCTCAAGAAACCCCACCTCCTACTCTCAGTAGATTGAAACTGGGAACAAGACTGACTGCTGCCTGTAACGCTGCTTTCTTTTATTTGGCTTCTACTAATTTTTTTTTTTTTTTGGTCTTTTCGAGACAGGGTCTCCCTTTAGTCCCAGCTGGCCTGGAGCTCACTATGTAGACCAGGCTGGCCTTGAACTCACAGAGCTCTGCCTGCCTCTGCCTCCCAAATGCTAGGATTAGAGGCGTGTGCCACCACTCCCGTCCTCATATTCTCAAAACTAAGTAACAACAGTATAAAAAAATTTAAGTAGGTGTATTCACATGGTAGACTGCTGCTCAATAACCCACAAGTCATCAGGTTGAATGAAAGGAGACTTACTAAAATATACAGGGCTGCAGGGCATGATGTTGCATGCCTTTAATCCCAGCAGTTGGGAGGCACTGGCAGGTGGATCTCTGTGAATTCAAGGCCAGCCTGGTCTACATAGTGAGTTCCAGGACAGCTGGGGATACAGGGAGACTCTGTCTCAAAAAGACCAAAAAACAAACAAGCAATAAATACAGGTGAGCTTTTGGCAATGGTAACACTGAGCACAAGATGCATGCCAATTCAATCAGACAAGATCCCAGAGTAGATAGAAGGAAATGGGCAGCAGGCCAGCCCTAGTCTGGGAACTGTTGGAGATTGATTTCTATGGTGTGAGGGAAAATAGACCTTACTTACCTCTAGATGGATTGACTAGATTCCAGTGGATGAGCTTGCTCTGAAGGACATATGGGCACAAATGCTTGAGTGGATGAAATCTAACATATATTATGGAATGCATGAAGTCCAGCAGGGTGGGTAGAAGAGAATGGATGGGGGATGGGATCTAAACTTGATTAAGTCCTGTTCTACGAAATGTACAGAAGTTCAATAATTGAAAAAAATTCAGGTAATATGCCCTCTTTACATGAAGTATAGAAACCAAGCCTAGTGATAGAACATGGGGCACTCAGTGGTTGTCTGAGCCTGGGTCTGATCTGAGGGAGGACAAACTGAACCTTTACAATGACATAAATGTTCAGTATACTGATTGTTGTGAGTGTGGTATTTCACAGTTGTCAAATATAATCAAACATACTGTAAAAATGAGAGCATTTCGGGGCTGGAGAGACAGCCTAGCAGTTAAGAGCACCGACTGTTCTTGCAGAAGACCCGGGTTCGATCCCCAGCACCCACATGGCAGCTAAGAACCGTCTGTAACTCCAATTCCAGAAGAACTCCAGTTCCAGGGGAATCTGACGCCCTTTTCTGACCTCCGTGGCATTTCACGACACGGGTGTACAAACCTGCATGCAGACAGTACATTCATACACATACAAAAATAAATAAAATAAAATAAAATAAAATAAAAATGAGAGCATTTCACTTCTTTAACATTTGCCCTATAAAAGCAATGGAGGCTGATAACATACTCCTACATTTTTTGAAGTCCTTTATTTTCTTTCTACCTCCTTTCTTGATATTCACTGACACCTCATGGGCCACAGTTCAGTTGTAGCAACTGCACACTATTTGGGAAAGTGATGTAATTTCTGAGTTGTTGCTTTTGTTAATGTCCATTTTGGCTACTCTAACAAATTCCCTTAGACTACTGATTTGATAACAGATCTCCATCTCTCCCAATTCTGCTGGCTGGGAAGGTCAAGGTCAAGACTCTGGCAGACTCAGGATCTGGTGATGATGGCTTCCTGCCTCATAGCCTCTGTCTTGTCACTAGCGTCCCAGGGCAGAGGGAGGGAAGGACTTTCTATGTTCACCTCTATAATGGCACTGTGACATCTGTCACCCATTAGGTCCACACATGATTGAGATTGTATGAAATGCACACAATCATATATACTGGGGGGCTGGAGAGATGATGGCTCAGCACTAAGAGCACTGGCTGCTCTTGCAGAGGATCCAGGTTTAGTTCCCACATGGCAGTTAACAACTGTCCCTAACTTCACTTCCAGGGATTCCACCCTTCTGACAAGCTCTCTTCTGACACAGTACACTTAAATACAACCATCAATGAACTCCTGTACAAAAAATAAAATTGTAAAAGGGTAAATATTGAAAAGTAAAATAAAAATAATAATAATAAACTTATTTTACCCAATTAAAAACCTTTTTTTCCATCCTTGAAAATTTCTTATATGTATACAATGTACCCACCCATATTTGCCCCTTCCACTGCCCTCCAGACTCCCTCCATAACCTCTCCCTCCCATCTTTATGTGTCATTATTTATTTGATCCCCTGGATCCACAGGCATGTCCACAAGCTCATGAGCATGAGGTCATCCACCTGGGCATGGATAACCTTCCAGCAGCCACACTCCTAACAACTCTCCCCCTCAACAGCCATCTACTGCCAGTAGCTCCTCAGCTAGGTGTTGGACCGGGATTCCCCTCTGCTCTCCTTGCTGGTATCTTTAACTGGCTTGATTTTGTACAGGTCTTGTAACCACAGCAACGCTGGGTTCATGAGTCCAGCCGCCCTGATGTGCCAGGAGACAGCACTTCACAGCACACCTCTCCATCCCCCAGTTTGACTTCCTTTCTGCCCCTCTTCTGGGATGTTCCTTGAACCCTGGTGGGCTGTTGATGGAGCTGTCCATCTATGCCCAAACATGCAGTCACATATTCCCAGCACTCAAGGAATTGTCTGTTTGTTTATTTCTTTGTTTAATATAATATATAGGGTCTCCCTGTAACCCCAGCTGACCTGGAACTAGCAGTGTAGACCAGGCTGACCTCTTGTTACTTACAGCTGATTTTTCAGCCCCAGCTAACCAGCATTAGTTCTCCCAGTAAAAGTTTTCCTTCAGGTTCTGGTCTCTTCTTAATCACAGCTGATTCTTCAAACCCCAGCTGACCAGAACCCACGGATTCTACATTCAAAATATCATACAGGGCTGGAGAGATGGCCTAGCAGTTAAGAGTGCCTACTGCTCTTGCAGAGGACCCAGGTTCGATCCCCAGCACCCACGTTGTGGGAGTCAAAGAATGCCTGAAGCAGCAGGCTAAAGAGAAATGGCGCTTGGTCTGTAGCCAAAAGGCGGTGGCTGAAGAACACAGTGCGCATGCTTCAGTAACTTTTAAGATGATAGGCTATGCCTCTCTGTCAAGCTCGTGAACAGAGCATGATAGATAGGGTATGGTATCTTTGGATGCATAATCTGTCTGCTGATTGGCCCACTACTGTTATAAAAGTTCTTGGTTTCTAAGCTGTTGTTGTTAGTTGTTAGTGGTAGTAGTAGTAGTAGTAGTAGAAGGAAACAGCACCATTAAAAGAATCTGCCACAAACAATTAAGCATGTGATCAATTCCGAGTCTGCCTCCGATGATCCGTGCCACTGGACGGCGCACCACATGGCGGCTGAGAACTGTCTGTAACTCCAATTCCAGGAGAACTCCAGTTCCAGGGGAATCCGATGCCCTCTTTTGACCTCCGTGGCATTGCACGACATGGGTACACAAACCTACATGCAGATAGTACATTCATACACATTAAAAATTAATAAAATTTAAAAAAACAAAATACAAACAACCCCTGGCGGTCTCTGTTTCCCTTTGAAGCTTCACAAGCCAGGCCTCCAGTTGTCTACAACTCTTTCAGATAACTGTCCCAAGTTCCACAGCAAAAAACTCTAAGCACTCAATGGCTTTTCCATTCCAAATGTATCCACAATGCTCCCCAAAACATTAAGGTCAGGTCTGTTCCTGATATAGATGTATATATATATAATATATATTATATATATAAATATATAACTACTCAAAATTTATTTGAGTACCAAATTGTGTTTGGTTTCTCTTCAAATGCTGTGACAAACACTGAACACTAACAACAAGGCAAGGAAGGAAGGGAAAAGGTTTATTCGTCTCACATCTGGGTCAAGGTTCATCTCTAAGAGAACCCAAGGTAGTAACTCAAGACAGGAACCTGGAAACAGGAACCGAAGCACAGGCCACGGAGGAACATTGCTTACTGGTTTGCTTCCCTGACCCATGTTCAGCCTGCTTTCTTTTTTTTAATTTATTTATTGTTTTTATGTGTATGAGTGTACTGTCTGCATGTAGGTTTGTGCACCGGTGTCGTGCAATGCCTCGGAGGTCAGAAGAGGGTCTCGCATTCCCCTGGAACTGGAGTTAAAGACAGTTCTCAGCCGCCATGTGGGTGCTGGGAATCAAACCCAGGTCCTCGGCAAGAGCAGTCAATGCTCTTAACCACTGAGCCATCTCTCCAGCCCCCAGGCTGCTTTCTTATACAATACAGAACAACCTGCCCAAGGTGGCATCCCCCAAAGAGGGCTGGCCCCTTCCACATCATTCAACAATCAAGAAAATACCCCACAGCCATGGCCACAGACCAGTCCAATGGAGGCAATTTCTCGATTGAGACCCCCTCAAACCCAGGTGTGTCAAGTTGACACTAAAGCTATCCAGCACACCCCTTAACTGCTCTCCTTACCACTTTCTGGGTACTTTACTAATGTGTAGAACATACAAAGTTTAGCATTATATAATGACTGTGTTGGGCAGGATCTTTGAATGTCCATGGTCATCCACTCCAAGCCAACAACCATTTGACATCAAGAGTCAAGACCTAACAGATATTAAAAAAAAAAAAAAATAGTAAGGTCCACCACAGTAGGGGAGGATTTCATTGCTTGTAGCTGCTTTTTCAAAATAGCAATGTCTAATAGAGTGGAATGAACGTGAGGCCCTACCCTTATAAAGCGCCCATAATCCACAGTCATTCTCCAAGAGCCATCTGCCTTCTTCTCATCCTTGGGTGCTGCTGCTGTAGGACTGTTATGCAGACCATCGCCCCAACAGTGTTAGGAAGGCTCATGTGGTTAGCCTGGCTCAGGCCCAAGGAGGAGCAGGGCCACCCTCTCCCTACTGCTGGAGCTGCTCCTCAGGACCTCAGCCAGGAATAACCAAGTGTTTCCAACGGCCTGTCCGAGCCTGTCCACTGGAGACTGGTTCCCTCTTATCTCAGCTTGTATGGCCTTTGTCTCAGTGAGGGATGAGTAGTTAGTCACACAGTTGATCTGCTTTCCCAGCACTCAGATAATTTCGTCCGCCCCATGTCCCACAGCCTCGTAAGCAGACGAGAAGAGGTTGGTTCACTCTTGCTTACCTTGGTCAATGGTTTGAGGCCACAGTCCACCATGGTGGGGAAATCAAGGTGGCCGGAGAATGAGGGAGTTGATCACATGCCATAGTTATTCAGGAAGCAGAGAGACAAATGTTGGTGTTCATCCAGTGTTCTAGTCACTGCTGTGATAAAGTACAGACCCAGAACAGCCTGGGGAGGAAAGGGTTTATTTGGTTTACAGGCTATAGTCCATCATCCAGAGAAGCCACTCGCTTCCTGTAGGCAGGAAGTGAAACGGACCATGGAGGAGTGCTTACTCAACTGCCTTTCTACACAGCAATGTCCACCTGCCAGTGATGGCTCTGCCTACAGTCAGCTGAGCCCTCCTGTATAACTAGCACATGAAAATGCCCCAGAGCTGCTCCCAAAGCCAACCTGATGGAGGACAGTCAACTGTCCTGCCCTCTTCTTAGGTCACTCTACTTTGTGTCATTTGACGAAAACCAGCCCATCTGGCTTGCCTGTTCCTTTCCTCTTTTGATTCAATCTGGGCAGGCAACTCATGTTTAGGAGTTTAGGGCAGATCTGTTACCAGAGCTTTCAGGGGACAACCATGGCCCTAGCTGCTCCAACAAGCTGTGTTTGGTTGCCTATTCTCAATATGTGAAACAAGCAATAGTGAAAAGCACTGAAGGATTTATGCAACGGGGCCATTTTGAAGAACAAATAAAGAAGACCCTCCACCCACCCCCACCCAAATCCCCCTTTGGGGTACTGACAGGGGGATTAAAGGGGAACAAGAAGTATGCCGAGCTAAGCAGCCCTGGCCACCATGTGCTCCTGTTGAGATCAGCCTGCACCTTGCACAGCACTTACAAGAGTGGTTCTCCAGGCTCTTCCTCTCCCTTGGAGACTCCATTTTGCAAGTAGCTTTTCATTTCATTTCGAGGATGAGGTTGATTCTGTATCTGGGTGGACAGGTGAATGCTACGGTCTGCCCAGCACCACCCACATGGCACAGACTTTTTCTTGGGAGTACAAAGGGTGTCACCCCCTAAATGCATCAGGAGTGAATTGGGATTTGTAAGGTCACATGGCTATAGAGTAAAATCATATTGGGGAAACCAGATCCAAGAACTTAACAGACACACTAGACTAAAGAAAAGGGAAAACTCCTTCACTTGGACCTCAGCACTGCAGGGATGATGGCTGTCACGGGCCTGACGTCTGACCACTCAGTGTGCGTGTGAGAACCAGCGGACAGAGGACCCACAACTGTCCCTGGAGCTTCAGCTCTGTCCTTGTCACTGCGTGCTCCTCCTTATGCTTGCTCATCTGGACCTGTCGGCCATCTGTCTGCCATGTCTTCACCTGGACGCAGCCCTGGCATTTCACCTGTGCAGCTGAACTCCGCTCCGCAGGTCTGTGACACCTGCAGCCTCCACCGCTTCTTTCCTGCAGCTGGTTTGAGTTCCTGCTCTGATCAATGCAGATCCTATTTATATTGTATCAGCCTACTTTGAAACCTTTTCCTATAATTCTTTGTGGTCACTTTGTAACCTATATAAATATAGATACATTTACAATGTGTGATCTGAGTATTAATATTAGTAATTAAGCCTGGAATAAAAGAACCCATGTTTACCTGAGCCAGATAGTCAAAGAAAAGCAGGAATAGGTAGCGAATTGCTGCCCCTGAAATCAGTGTACCTGTGAATTTATTATAATCCAATTAAATTTTAACACCGTAGATAGGCACAAATGTGTTCATCTATGTTTCTAACAGCAAGATTACCACAGCCTTCTCATCATCTCTTATATGCAGGGACAGAATTACAGATCACCACCAGGTTTAAGATAATTAATAGGGACTGGAGTCCTTTATTGGTTACTGAGAATGGCTAGTGCCTAAGAAAGTATCTCTCAGCCCTGAAGCTCAGTAGTACAGTTTCTAAAGGCAAAAACTACAAAGACAGTGAGCCAGGTGTAGGTCAGAGAGACTAGCAATTCTTTTGGTTATACATTGTTTTTATTCTACACCTGGTGTTATTTTGGTTATGCTTTAGCAGTTATTTTGGTTATACTTCTAGGTCATAGTCAAGGTCATGAAAAGCCCTGACTGTGTTGCTGGGGGAGGAGGCTCAGGACTAGGAGGAATGTCAAAGCAGGAGTCAGGATTGGCCCAGGAGAAAATGGAGATTTTTTTTTTTCCGGCTACTTCATACACATCCTATCTCTGTTCCACTCTGTCCTAGAAAGTGGTTTGATAAGCATGTGAGAGAAATCTCTTTCTGGGAGATAAGTTCCTCCTCAGACCAGCACTAAGGCTTCAATCCTTCCCCTTCTCCCAACATGAGATTCCTTGGGAAATTTTAAATATTTAGGGTCCATTATTTCAATAGTCCAATAACAATATATTTGAAAAACTATATTCTCCCCTACCAGGATGATATAGGTCTTCTATCAGCTTACCTAAATCTTTCTAGAAACAGGGGCTGGAGAGATGGCCTAGCGGTTAAGAGCGCCGACTGCTCTTACAGAGGACCCGGGTTCGATCCCCAGCACCCACATGGCGGCCAAGAACCGTCTGAAGCTCCAATTCCAGGAGAACTCCAGCTCCAGGGGAATCCGAGACCCTCTTCTGACCTCCGCGGCATTGCACGACACGGGTGCACAAACTTGCATGCAGACAGTACATTCATACACATACAGAAATAAATAAAATTAATTAAAAAAAAAATCTTTCTAGAAACACCCATACACACATACCCTGAGATGTGTCTCCTAAATCCACTCCAGTTGACAATGAAGGTTAACCATCATACTCTCCAAGACAAAATCTGAACTTCGCCATCACAAAACTGAACCCTTGAAAACCAGCTCAGTGAAGCCTCAAAAGCAGCAGCCATTTAAACAGCTTTTGTTCCAGGTGTCCTCCCCCTTCTTTCCTTTATTCTTTACTTGAGCCCTGAGTACCATTTTGGAAGCTTGACAGAAAACAAAACTGAGGCAAGGTAGCGAGCCTCTCAAAGATGCTTAGCTTCTCTCAAGACTTCTTTGCAAATTGACACCAAGAGTACGATATAAACTGAAGTCCAGACTGTTAGACTCTTAGAGGAAATTTACATATCGAAAAATAAACTGTTAGCCATGGTCACACTGTTCTGTAAAACTCCTCTATTTTACACTCAGAGGCAGGCAGATGTCTGTGAGTTCAAGGCCAGCCTGACCTACAAAAACCTCCTCTATTTTGGTGGAACAGTGACAATTATAGAAACTAATTTTTTTTCTGGAAATAAAGTAACTTGTTTCTCAGGATTCCTGTCTTCCTTGTCCTATCAGCCCCCAGCCCTGAGAGATGGTTATTGATCACCTGACATTCTTTACCTGGTTCACTGGTTGCCCCTGGCAATGACCAAATGTGGACCAACCCCACACACACACACCCCACCACACATCTTCTTCCATATAACTAGCCCACCCTGTAAGCATTTGACAGGCTCCGATTGTTACACCAAAGACCTCCTCCCAGGTTCTTCTCCTGAAAAAAAGCCTGTACTGTGGTTGAGTTGCTTGTCCCTGTCTCTCTCATTCTCTCCAACCTTTGGTGGTCCATCCAAAGAGTTGGGCTGTGGACTCTCTAGGGGAGCTCCCCTCCCTCCTCTTCCTTCCTCTTTCCTCCCTGACTCTTCAGATCCCTTTCCTCTTGAGCAACTCTGACAGGTACCATGGCCATTCCTCTCCTCACATGCCCCACAGGCTGATTCAAAGTTGGGTGCGTTTTCAGATTATTGTTTCCCTCTCCCAGAAGCTCTTCATTGCTGACTGTCCATTAGGCACGCTTCACAGAACCCCTGACACTGGGGTGAGAGTTTTCTCCTGAGAGAGCAAACTGGAACCACAACTAGGCTATAAGACCTCAAAGCCCCCTCCAGTGACATAGTTCCTCCTGCAAGGCTGCACCTCCTAAATCTCTCCAGACAGTGCCACCAGCTGGGGACAAAGTGTTCAAATACTTGAGCACATTAAGGACATTTCTCATTTCATCTGCCACCCAGAGTTCATGGCTTCCTGCCCAAGGACCAGTGCCCCACACTGTGGTTCATGTGCTTTTCCACATCGCCATGTAGATTTTCCACATCAATTAACTGAATTAAGAGCATTCCAGGACTGGAGAGATGGCTTATCGGTTAAGAGCACTGACTGCTTTTGCAGAGGACCCGAGTTCGATTCCCAGCACTCACATGGCAGCTAAGAACTGTCTTTAACTTCAGTTCCAGGGGAATCCAACACCCCCTTCTGACCTCCACAGCATTGCACGACATGGGGGCAGCAACCTACATGCAGACAGTACATTCATACACATAAAAATAAATAAATTTAAAACATATTTTTAAAAAAGACAATCCCTCACAGACATACTTACAGGCCAACCCAATACAACAATCCTTCACTGAGACTCCATTCCCAGATGATTGTACATTGTGTCAGTTGACAAATACATCTGCATATCACAGTGTTATACACAGTATTAAATTATCAAGATAAAACAAGTATCATTTACAAAAAGCAATGTTAGATTTAGGGTCTCTGTTCATTGAATTATTAATTTGCTGCTCACTTTTGTAATATGGGGGCTGGAGAGATGGTTCCGTAGTTAAGAGCACTGACTGCTCTTGCAGAGGACCCGGATTCAAGTCCCAGAACCCACAGGGTGGCTAAGAACCATCCTTAACTCCAGTTCCAGAGGGATCTGACACCCTCCTCTGAACTCTGCTGCATTGTACAACACCATGCACGCACATACATGCAACCAATACACTCATA
>VZQC01012362.1:234615-261817 GCA_009823505.1 Rhizomys pruinosus
TTACCTGGTTCACTGGTTGCCCCTGGCAATGACCAAATGTGGACCACCCCCCCCACCCCATCACACATCTTCTTCCATATAACTAGCCCACCCTGTAAGCATTTGACAGGCTCCGATTGTTACACCAAAGACCTCCTCCCAGGTTCTTCTCCTGAAAAAAAGCCTGTACTGTCGTTGAGTTGCTTGTCCCTGTCTCTCTCATTCTCTCCAACCTTTGGTGGTCCATATAAAGAGTTGGGCTGTGGACTCTCTAGGGGAGCTCCCCTCCCTCCTCTTCCTTCCTCTTTCCTCCCTGACTCTTCAGATCCCTTTCCTCTTGAGCAACTCTGACAGGTACCATGGCCATTCCTCTCCTCACATGCCCCACAGGCTGATTCAAAGTTGGGTAGGTTTTCAGATTATTGTTTCCCTCTCCCAGAAGCTCTTCATTGCTGACCGTCCACTAGGCACGCTTCATAGAACCCCTGACACTGGGGTGAGAGTTTTCTCCTGAGAGAGCAAACTGGAACCACAACTAGGCTATAAGACTTCAAAGTCCCCTCCAGTGACATAGTTCCTCCTGCAAGGCTGCACCTCCTAAATCTCTCCAGACAGTGCCACCAGCTGGGGACAAAGTGTTCAAATACTTGAGCACATTAAGGACATTTCTCATTTCATCTGCCACCCAGAGTTCATGGCTTCCTGCCCAAGGACCAGTGCCCCACACTGTGGTTCATGTGCTTTTCCACATCGCCATGTAGATTTTCCACATCAATTAACTGAATTAAGAGAATTCCGGGACTGGAGAGATGGCTTATCGGTTAAGAGCACTGACTGCTCTTGCAGAGGACCTGGGTTCGATTCCCAGCACTCACATGGCAGCTAAGAACTGTCTTTAACTCCAGTTCCAGGGGAATCCAACACCCCCTTCTGACCTCCACAGCATTGCACGACATGGGTGCAGCAACCTACATGCAGACAGTACATTCATACACATAAAAATAAATAAATTTAAAACATTTTTTAAAAAGGCAATCCCTCACAGACATACTTCCAGGCCAACCCAATACAACAATCCTTCACTGAGACTCCATTCCCAGATGATTCTACATTGTGTCAGTTGACAAATACATCTGCATATCACAGTGTTACACAGTATTAAATTATCAAGATAAAACAAGTATCATTTACAAAAAGCAATGTTAGATTTAGGGTCTCTGTTCATTGAATTATTAACTTGCTGCTCACTTTTGTAATATGGGGGCTGGAGAGATGGTTCCGTAGTTAAGAGCACTGACTGTTCTTGCAGAGGACCCGGATTCAAGTCCCAGAACCCACAGGGTGGCTAAGAACCATCCTTAACTCCAGTTCCAGAGGGATCTGACACCCTCCTCTGAACTCTGCTGCATTGTACAACACCATGCACGCACATACATGCAACCAATACACTCATATAATAAAAAATAATAAAATATTTTTTTAATTCTGTAATATGAAATGGTATGATGCATGTAATATAATGCTATGTAACTCTGACATATGCAACATAATAAAAATGTTATTTGAAATAACATTCCAATTTGTTTGTTTTTCAGATACGCTTGTAATTAATATACAATAACTATATATTTTGCTATGTCCAGTGCTGCCGGAGTTTAAAGAATCCTGGAAGAGGGATGGCACAGCATGAAGGAAATATACCACTTAATTCCATTCTCAGGAGTGGGATACCAGAGACTCTGCAGAGGGAATAGAGGCCCCAAGTTCCTGTCCCATGTATATTTATTGCCTTAGCTCATAAAACAAAACAAAGATCCTTTGAAATGGCCTAACTAACTCCATGTTACTCCAGCTGACTTTTGCTTTACCCTGTGTTGTTGCCCAGCCGTTCCCACTAGAGCCAGCCAGGCAGAACGTCTCATGCAGGCAGGTTCAGGAAGTACATTGTTTCTACAATACTGAGAAACTTACAAGTAACCGGGGAGCATGTCCACGTAGCACATCCTCCCTCCTGTCCTAACCAAAACTTTTTGCTAACTGACAACCTCTTTGTTAACTGACCTGCCCTTGGTCTGGTGTAACTGTGGCGATCTGACATAACTATGGTTACTGGCTTTGCCCCTGGCCTGTTGTAACTGTTGTTTTAAGCCTTGTCAATCCTGCCCTGCTTCTCCTTGGGGCTGAAAGTTCCTTGGGGCCTTACCCTTCTCTCTGACTGCAGGTTAGTAACAAAGGACATCTAATTTTACCATCACTATGTCGCATTCCTCTGTGCACCTCATTGGGTATTAGACCTTCCTTACTTGGCGCAGATAGTCTTGTGAAAGCTTCCTCAAGACTTCTTGATGTCCCATGTTAAAATAAAGAACTTGTTTGCCAAGAGAGAAGCTAGCTAAGCATAGCAAAACTTATAACCTGCAATTAGAGGGCTCTTTTCCTATCAAGGCTGGAGCCTGGGACACCGCGTTCCTTCATCTGCCTCACATCCATGACTGTGCACCATTATCCAGGCTGGACATCCTTGCCTGATCAAGCACACTTTCAGCCCCGCTCAGGTAGAGCAGCTGTCCCCAACAATATTTATGTCTCTACTGTTACCAGCAGCATATGATGGAGAGTTTCAGCATAAAAATATCTATTCAGATGCTTATATTTTCTTTTCTGCTTTTGGATAAAGAAAATCCATCCATTCTTCCCATATAGTACAAAGGATTAATACCCTTTTGTCCCTCCTCCCCTGAACATATCTTTTTCTTCTGTTCAAGTCGATAGTTACATTTCCTCGATGTGTTGGGTTTTGTTCTCATCTGTTAGAATTTTTAATCTTATTCTAGTCTGTGCTGACTGGTATATATCCTTGAAATTAAGTTCCTCTCCTCCCTATTGTCTTCTATGTCCTTGTTAAAATGTTAAGTGAGGGGCTGGAGAGACGGCCTAGCAGTTAAGAGCGCCGACGGCTCTTGCAGAGGACCCGGGTTTGATCCCCAGCACCCACATGGCGGCTAAGAACCGTCTTTGACTCCAGTTCCAGGGGAATCCGACACCTTCTTCTGACCTCTGCGGCATTGCACTACATGGGTGCACAGACCTACATGTAGACAGTACATTCATACACATACTAAAATAAAATTAAAAAATTAAAAAAAAAAGTTAAGTGAGCCAGGCATGGTGGTGCACACCTCTAATCCCAGCACTCAGGAGGCAGAAGCAGGTGGATCTGTGAGTTCGAGGCCAGCCTGGTCTAGTTCCAGGACAGCTGGGGATACAGGGAGACCCTGTCTCAAAAACACCAAAAAAAAAAAAAAAGTTAAATGACCAGAATGTAACTCTTACTAGAAAGGGACTAATATTTCCTGAAATAATGTTTATCTCAACTGCTCTGTCTCCTTTATTTTGGTTTTAAAAATATATGGTTTGACTTAAATTCACCAGTTGTTTTCTTAAAAGAGAACAAAAGATGGACCTAGAAAAGGTTTGCAGTTCCCTCCACAGTATTTTTCCTTTTTTTTTTTAATAGGATTTTACTATGCAGCCCTAGCTGACCTGGAATTTGCCACTAGACCAGGCTGCCCTCGAGCCCACAGAGCTCACAGGGCCTGCCTCTGCTTCCTGAGTGCTGAGATTAAAGGCGTGCCACCATGCTCGGCCTCCCCTTCCATTCTCGACCCAAACTCTTTTGAAGAACTTCCTTCTAGTAACTAGAAATGCAAGGTTCAGTCCAGTGTCTTGGGGATGTTCAGTTTCGCTCAAAAAGCAAGTTAGCAAAAGAAAAGCAAAAGCTTTCCTACAAAATCCAATTTCTACCATTGTCTCTTCTGTGGTTTAAGCTACCTAATTTTAAGGTTGCTCTTCCTTAATACTGGGCAATATTTTGAGCATTTTGATCTGTTAAATGGTTTGAAAGTGTGCCTGTGCTCCTACGCTTCAGTTCTCATATCTCATGTAGGAAATGTAGCTCAACACTGCCACCTAGAGGAATCTGCGTTCTCTTCAGAAAACTCAAGTGAAGCTGGATTAAACACTTCAGGAAACAATTTCAAGATAAGGCCATGCATGGTGGTACACGCCTTTAATCCCAGCACTTGGGAGGCAGAAGCAGATGGATCTCTGTGAGTCCAAGGCCATCCTGGTCTACAGAGTGAGTTCCAGGACAGCTGGGGCTACAGGGAGACCTTATCTCAAAAAGACAAAAAAAAGGAAAAATATAGTAATGTTGGAATTTATTAACAAAAAATCTAATATAGATTTAGGCACAGGCATTAGGAAGAAGACGAGAGAGGTGTGAGTGAAGGGCAGTAGTGCACACCACAGGGAAGATGCAGGCTTCCCGAGAGTCACATCTAGCAGTCTTAACAGCAGTTCCATATACAGTATTGGTTACTGTCTGTATTAGCTTTCTAGTGCTGTGACAAACACTGAGCAAAACCAACTTGGGGAAGAAAAGGTTTATTTCACCTTGAGTCCACAACTCACTGCGGAGGGATGCCAGGATAGGAGATAAATAAAGGCAGAACTAAAACACAAAGCATGAAGGAGTGCGCTTACTAGATTCACCCCTGGCCTATACTGCCTTCTGACACAGCGCAGGACCACCTGCCCAGGGCTGACACCACCCTCATTGGCCTGGGTCCTCCCACATCAATCAACATTCAAGAAAATGCTTCACAGAAATGCCCATAGACCAAACTGATAGAGGTAATTCCCCAGTGGAGGTTCCCTCCTCCCAGATGTGTCAAGTTAACAGCAGAAGCTGGCCAGCATATTGTTGAAGATATATTATTCAGAGGATTTAAATATTAAGTAAATGTTTTGGGTGTGTGTGTGTGTGTGTGTGTGTTGCCTGTATGTAGGTAGGTGCACCTGTGTTATGCAATGCCCTTGGAGGTCAGAATAGGGCTTTGAATCCCCTGGAACTAAAGTTATGGACAGTTGTTGGCCACCATGTGGGTGCTAGGTATCAAACCCAGGTCCTCTGCAAGAGCAGTGGTGCTCTTCACAGCTGAGATATCTCTCCAGCTCCCTTGTAAAATATTTTGTATACTTAACATTTTTTTATTTTTTTATTTATTCTTTATATGTATGAGTGTACTGTCTGCATGCAGGTCTGTGCATCCATGTCATGCAATGCCACAGAGGTCAGAAGAGGGCATCAGATTCCCCTGGAATTGGAGTTAAAGACGGTTCTCAGCCGCCTGTGGGTGCTGGGGATCGAACCCGGGTCCTCTGCAAGAGCAGTTGGTGCTCTTAACCGCTAGGCCATCTCTCCAGCTCCATACTTAACATTTTAATATATTGCATTTACTCTTTGATAATATATGCATATAATGTATTTCAATCATATTCACCACTCCTCTCCCTTTCCAGTTCATCCAAGATTCCCCTCCCATCTATTCCTCTCTCAACTTCATGTACTCCTTATTTTAATTTTTTTTTTTTTGATGTTTTTGAGACAGGGTTTCCCTGTATCCCCAGCTGTCCTGGAACTCGCTCTCCAGACCAAGTTGGCCTTGAACTCACAGAGATCCACCTGCCTCTGCCTCCCAGGTCCTAGGATTAAAGGCGTCCACCACCAAGCCTGGCTAATTTTTTAATTTTTTATATCATTATGTAAAGAAATTGTATTTACTAAATGATATTCATGAGGTGAACAATGCATCACACAAACAGGCTGATAAGTTAAAAACTTAGGTCAATAAGATCAAAGGAGCCTGAACAGTATAAATCACAAAGAATAAGAAGACTATGCTAAGACTCTAAACAATGCTCTTAAATCTTGCCTAGAAGATGCTCAGAAAACTATAGCTTTACACAATGGGAAAGGAGTAAGGTTAAACTCATGGGTCACATATTCTTGGATCTGGGCACGCTTCATTGCTAATTTTAGCATTCTTATCTGAAATATCTCATACATATATATATGGTCTCTTGAGGCTGGAGACATGGCTCAATGGTTTGGAGCCTGGCTGCTTTTGCAGAGGACCCATGTTCTGTTCCCAGCACCCATGCTGAATAGCTCACAACTGCCTTTAACTCCAGCTCCAGGGGATCTGACACCCACTTCTGGACCCTACAGGCTCCAGCACTCACACATACACTTTCCCAAACACATAAAAACACATAATCATTTCTTAAATCCTGCTATAGAGCTGGGCGTGGTGGCGCACGCCTTTAATCCTAGCACTCGGGAGGCAGAGGCAGGCGGATCTTTGTGAGTTCAAGGCCCCAGCCTGGTCTACAGAGTGATTTCCAGGCAGCTGGGGCTACAGGGGCCCCTGTCTCAAAAAGACAAAAAAAAAAAAAAAAATCCTGCCTAAGAAAGAACAGAGTCACAAGCCCCCCCCCCCCACCCTAATTGTCCAACAATAATTTGGCAGGAGAAAAGCAAAAGCAACTGTGTCCCTTTGTCTTCCCAAAGCAAAAATCAAAAGAGCTGCTTTCTCAGTTAACAAAGTCTTGAAAGACTTGTCACTGTTTCCCTTGAGGTGATTCACTCAATTTTGTGAATGACCTTAGGAGCTGACTCTGAGTCAGCTATGCAAATCTCTTCCGATCCCTGGTCCTCGGCTCTCATCTGGATTCTCTAGCGTTCCCTCTCTGCTGCTTGGAGTGTCTCTGTGATGGACAGTTTATTCTCCCCTCTCTCAGCCTCTGTACTTTCAAAGCTTGCTAATCATTAAGCTCCCTGCTAGATGAATGCAACTACAGAAGTCAAATAGTGTGCTAGAGCTTCAGAATACTCGGACTCTTTAGTACTGAACCTCTCTGGCAGATAGGTGGCTCCTGGGGTTGATCTAGAACATAAGCTCAGGGCTATCAGATTCCAAAATTCTCCTCAAGTGGTGATGTCAGCTCCAAGCCACTGACAGAAGGGCTACTTAACTGTGTACTGTACTCCCTGAGCTGAGCCTTCTGTCACTATGTGTTGGTGTCCAGCTTGCCTCTACAGGATGATATTTTATGGCTGTCTCTAACTCACAGGTTGTAGGTGGCAGGTTGACACCAGCCTGTCTGACTTGTGATTGCTCCTTGTTGTGAGATCAGCCTGTCTGACTTGTGATTGCTCCTTGTTGTGAGATCAGCCTGTCTGACTTGTGATTGCTCCTTGTTGTGAGATCAGCCTGTCTGACTTGTGATTGCTCCTTGTTGTGAGATCTGGGGAATAGCTACTCTTTTTTTTTTTTTTTTTTTTTTTGAGGCCGACAAGAACTGTGGACTTGTCCTGTGGGGGAATCTCCAGTTGCTTTTCTTCAGAGATGCTTGCCTGACTTTTGGATGTGGTTTCTCCTTCCATCTTCCCTATCAAGGAGCCACATGTTGGGGCTTGTAGCCATATCTGTCTGGTCTGAGCTTAGGTATGCATGGGCTAACATTTCTAGCCAACACCCCTCCAGAGGCACAAATGAGAGTCACAGGACCTCCCTGGCTACACACAGGAACTGGGATGCAATGATGCAAAGGTCTGGGGTTGGACCCTGGGAGGTGAGGTCACACTGCCTGTATATGACCTGATGCATTTGAATAAAGCACCATTCTGCATTTGGATTCATACCTCACCATGGTGTCTGTGTGCTGTGCTTTCCCATGTGTGCTTTCTGCGTGGCCCACTATAGAAGTGACCGGGCCAAACCACAGGAGCTGTGTACTGCTTGCTTCTTTTCACTGAGTCACCCTTCTCTGTAATATTAAAAGCTGCTTCTTTCAGCTATCCCATTGTGACAGGATTAAAAAAACTAGAAAAGAAAAAAAGGAAAACCAGGAACATGGAAGGGAAAGGAACTGCTCTGCTTGGAATCTAGATGAAGTGTTTTTCTTTTCTTTTCTTTTCTTTTCTTTTGAGACAGAGTCATCCTACATCCCCAGCTGGCCTGGAACTCACTATGTAGACCAGGCTGGCCTTGAACTCACAGAGATCCACCTGCCTCTGTCTCCTGAGTGTTGGGATTAAAGGCTTGCACAGCCACACCTGTCTGTGAAATTTTATTTTTTTTCAATTCTTGTTTCCATAAAATTTTATCACAAGGTAAAACTTTTCAGAGACTTAATTTTTTCTAACAACATGACCCCCAGCAGCATCACATGACATGGGTACATTTACATACATGCAGGCAATATACTCATGCATATGAAGTAAAAATAATAAAACTTAAAAAAACAAAGGGTGTGCTTATATAAAGAAAAATAATAAAAGACATTTCACACACAAAGAAGAGAACATACAGAAGCTGGTCCACGTGTATGTTTCCCCATAATTCCAATGCATGTGGGATGTCCCCTAGAGGGTTCTTAGTCTCCTTCATAAAAGAATTTAAGAATGGACTCAAACAGAAGCTTGTAGGACAATTATATTAGAATTTTAAAGAAAAATCCTCAGAACACGCAAGCTGGAAATCTGAGCAGCTGCCTTGAAAACAGCCATGAAGCCATGCTGGTTCACAGCCTGCACGGAGGTCAGACTAGCCACAACCTGAAGCCATGCTGGTTCAGAGCCTGCACGGAGGTCAGACTAGCCACAACCTGAAGCCATGCTGGTTCAGAGCCTGCACGGAGGTCAGACTAACCACTACCTGGCAGAAAGAAGGAAGCTTTAGAGAAAAAATAAAGAAGACGCAGAAGTGAGGGCTGTGACATCTGTCACCCTATTGATCACCGGGGTTGATTCAGCTGATCTGGCTGCTAGGCAGGTGTCCCCTTCCTTTCTCATCCTCACAGGCTTCCCTCTGGAAGCTGCACGCTGGGTCAAAGAGGATGACCTTCCCCATAGAGGAGGACCGGTCTCCAGTCAAGGGTATACAAGGTTGTCCTGCTGAAACCTCCAAACAAGCTCTCAAGAAATACCAGATGCTAGGGCAGCAAAAGGCATCAGGGAAACCAGGTCTAGAAAGGGAATGTGAAAAAGAAGAGAGCTTCTGCTCTTCTGAAGAAGTCAGAATCCAGGCTTACAGGACGCTACATGTCCGTGGCTGGGTCCATAGCACAGTACTAGCAGTGGGACTCCACGCAGAAAATACTCTCTCGTTAGCACACTAAGTATTCCACTCATCTATTTAGCATGACTTGAAGTGAACCCACCTTCCTAGAGTTGGTCCTAGGTGATTTTCAATGAAACTGGAAACGGGGATCTTCCAACAGATAGAGATTTTATTTGTTACCCAGTTAATCTTATGGGGCCTTTCTGATACTCTAACATCAGGATGTATTAGTTGAGGAGTCCTGAAAGGGTAAGAGAACTTTCTCCACCCAAGACAGCAAAGCCCAGTGTGGCCAGCAAGAAGAGGTCCTGATGGCACACACTTAACTCTAGAGGGCAGACCTGAAGTTTCCAGGCTCTTTACAAAGCATAGTACAGAGAATTGTGCAGTGAATAGCACAGAGACACACGGATAGTTACAGGAAACAAGACCATTTATTGAGGGCGTGAATGGAAGTTCCTAGGAAAAAAAATCTTCAAACTAAACCTTCTGCCAGGCTGATCATGCAGGGTTTGGAATGTTGGGGCCCAGAGCCTAATTAAAATTTAATTTCTTGGGGCTGGAGAGATGGCCTAGCAGTTAAGAGCGCCGACCGCTCTTACAGAGCACCCGGGTTCGATCCCCAGCACCCATATGGCGGCCGAGAACCGTCTGAAACTCCAATTCCAGGAGAACTCCAGTTCCAGGGGAATCCGACATCCTCTTCTGACCTCCGCGGCATTGAACGACACGGGTGCACAAACTTGCATGCAGACAGTACATTCATACACATACAGAAATAAATAAAATTAATTTAAAAATTTTTTTAATTTAATTTCTCTTAGGCTCTCTTCCTCTTCCTCTTCCTCTTCCTCTTCTCTTCCTCTTCCTCCTCCTCCTCATTCTTCTTCTTTCTCTCCTCTCTCGCTCGCTCGCTCACTCACTCTCGTTTCTGTTTTTTGGGGGGTTTTTTTGTTTGTCTTTTTTAGAGAAGGTCTCCTTGTAGCCTCAGTTGGCCTGGAACTGGCCATGTAGACCAGGCTGGCCTGGAATTCACAGACATCCTCTTGCCTCTGCCTCCCCAGTGCTGGGACTAAGGGCCTGAGCCACCACACCCTGCTCCCTGCCAGAAAGCTTATAGGGAGGTTAGAGAACTTGCCTGGACTGCACACATTGAAGGACGACCCCAGGTGGGACAGGCATGTGTAGGGTGGTGAAGATCTGCAGGGCCGAAGGATTCCTGTCCAGAGGTTCCACACAAGCCAAGGGCTGGAGGTGAAAATGAGCTGGCTGTGTTCACCGACCAGAAACTGCCTCTGGATTAGAATGGAGAAATCCTGGGCTAGGACGAGCAGCAAGGAAGGAGGCTGGAGGCCACGGGAGAGAGGGGAGGGGGGGACCTTGCCTGGAGCGTGTGGGGTGACACGCTTGCAGGGCCCCCAGGGGCTGAAGTAGCTGAGGCTGTTAGTGAGTCTCAGGAGGGCAAGGGGAGTAATGACTAAAATTGGCAGGCAGTCTGGCTAACAGAGGACAGATAGAAGCCAGAAGCCGGAAGCCAGAAGCACTGGGCCTGAAATCTGACCGACTCCCCAAACGCGTCACTAGGAGGCGCTGTCGCTCTCTTCTCTCCCGAACCTGGCTTCAGACCATTGCTCCTCACAGTTTAAACTCACAAACTTGTTAAATTTTGGCCTTTATATCCATACTTCCTCCTTTATCCGATATTTTACTTATTTTTAAATTATTTTTTGGTCCTAGGGATGAAGCCCAGGGCCTTGAGTATAAGACGTACTTCAAGCTGGCCTTATCTCACAGAGATCTGCCTGCCACCACCACACCCAGTCACCTCCGGCTATATTTGTCCCCCTAAATAACCATTCCTTGGCCACCTCTGTGCCTCACCTAACATCCTCTGACTAACAGCTAAAGAAACCTTTGGGAATTTATTAATTTAAAATCACCCTACCTCCCACTAACCCAGGGACTGCGTGTCCTCAGATGCCATCTGAAGCCTGTAACTGTCAACATGTCCCACTCCTCTCCATGCTGCATCTTCTTTATTCATTCCTCTGTTTGATGGACTACTAGGTTGGTTCCATAAGCTGGCTATGGTGAGGAGCACTGCAAGGAACACAAGTTTGCAGACACGCCCATCATCTTGCCCAAAATGCAATCAGAAAACATTGTCTTTTCATAACTGTTTCACATACAGTACAAGTTGCATTTTACACTTCATTAAACTGTATGAGTCTCTGAATTGTCAGTGGCTGGATGGAAAGAAGCCACCATGCAAATAGCCTAATAGACTTAGCCAGTCTGGGAGTTTATTGTTTTTTAAATTTGATCATTTGGCTTCCAGTCTTTTGAGACAGGGTCTAGCTATAGGTCAGGGCTGGCAACAACCCGTATTTCCAACATACTGGGATTACAAGAATGTATTCCAGAATTTGTCTCACCTGTCTGATGATTTCATTCATTCATATTGCTGATTTTTTTTTTTTTTTTTTTTTTTTTTTTTGAGACCAGGGTCTCCTGTCCCTGCTTCTTTTCAGACCAGGCTGGCCTCAAACTCACAGATCTCTGCCCACCTCTGCCTTCCAGGTGCTGGGACTAAAGGTGTGCATCACCACACTCAGCTCCATACTATGCATTTTGACATAAGGAATATTGTTTTTGTTTAAGATGAGGCCTGATTTTACTCAGCTCACACAAATTTCCCAAGTATCTGGAATTACAAGGCCAAACCACTGTACCATGCTGCTCTGGTTTTCCTTTGTGATGGGAATCAGGTGTGCTTCTGCAATTTTTATCCAAACCGTCCCCCACACATTTTCCAGATCTGCTGGATCAGTAGGCTTTACCTTCCACTAACAGGCACCTGAGATAAGGACCACAGGTTTATTCTGGCTTGGAATTTCAAGAGGTCTTGGGTTTTGATGTCTCTACCCTGCTCTGGACCTGGGGTAGCACACCGTGGCAGTAGCACTAGAGGACTCAGAGTGTACCCCTCATCTTAGAGCCAGGGATGCAGAATAGCACAATTAAGTCTAGGGACTGCTGGGTTCCTACTTTATACCCTTCCATGGCCACCGATTCCCGCAAGACCGCCTCCGCACCAGCTGCCCCACCTCTTAAAGTTCCCAATCCCATGCTGGGCTGTGGTGGCGCACGCCTTTAATCCTAGCACTTGGAGACAGAGGCAGTGCAGATCTTTGTGAGTTCAAGGCCAGCCTGGTCACAGAGTGAGTTCCAGGACAGCTGGGACTACAGGGAGCCCTGTCTCAAAAAGACCAAAAATAAATAAGATAAATAAATAAAATATCAAACTAAATAATAGAAATAAAGTTCCCAATCCCTCCTGCATGGTAACCAAAACTTTACCACACTGGGGGGAGTCGTGGGAGAAAAAATACAAACCACAGCACCAGGAACTCTAAAAACTTGTGCAGAAAAGCAACCATTTTCTGCTTTCTTTAAAGAATGATACATTCTAGAGTAAAATGTTCTTTTACTCATTAACCTTTTGATGGGTTTTGACCAAAAGCACTAAAAAAATCAGCCAATTTTTTTCCTGCACAATTGGACTCTGTCTTTTTTGTTTATTGATTGCTTGCGTGTAAGTTGAACTCTGAAATACCTGGCACTATTTTAACATTCATCCTGACTGAGGGACGCGGCCAAGGAAGGGGACGTGGAGCTGGACAGGAGCAAGGCGCTAATAGTCTCACTTGTTTTCCTTTTCTTTTTTTTTTTTTTTTTTAAAACAATTTTTTTTTTTTAACTTTTATTTTATTTATTTTATTTATTTCTGTATGTGTATCAATGTACTGTCTGCATGCAGGTCTGTGCACCCGTGTCGTGCAATGCCGCGGAGGTCAGAAGAGGGTCTCGGATTCCCCTGGAGCTGGAGTTCTCCTGGAATTGGAGTTTCAGACGGCTCTAGGCCGCCATGTGGGTGCCGGGGATAGAACCTGGGTCCTCTGTAAGAGCGGTCGGCACTCTTAACCGCTAGGCCATCTCTCCAGCCCATCACTTGTTTTCAATGGAAGTTTTATTCTCATGCAGACCACTTACCATAAAATTCACTTTGATATTTTTTCATTGTGCTCTAACCTAAGGGATCCTGCTTGCTAGACAAGTGTCCATCCCAGAGCTTGATACATCCTTGACCACAGCTAACAACACTGCAATGTACATCCTCATTGCATTACCAGTAACAACTTCGTAGGCTTTGAGAAATAACAGGAGAAATTCCCTGCCAGAAATTTTTTCATCTTTTTGAGACAGGGTCTTCTTGTAGCCCCAGCTGGCCTGGAACTGGCCATGTAGACCAGGCTGACATGGAAGTCACAGAGATCCTCCTGCCTCTGCCTCCCCAGTGCTGGGACTAAAGGCCTGAGCCACCACAGCCTGCTCCCTGCCAGAAAGCTTATAGGGAGGTTAGAGAATTTCCCTGGACTGCATGCATTGAAGGATGAGCCCAGGTGGGACAGGCATGTGTACATTGGTGTAGACCTGAAGGGCTGAAGGATTCCTGTCCAGAAGTTCCACACAAGCCAAGGGCTGGAGGGGAAAACGACCTGACTGTGTTCACTGTCCAGAAACTGCCTCTGGATTAAAATGGGGAAATCCTGGGCTAGGACAAGCAGCAAGGAAGGAGGCTGGAGGCCACGGGAGAGAGGGGAGGGGGAAACCTTGCCTGGAGTGTGTGGGGTGACAAGCTTGCAGGGCCCCCAGGGGCTGAAGCATGTGAGGCAGTTAGTGGGTCTCGGGGGCAAATGGGCAGTCTGGCTAACAGAGGACAGATCAGCCAGAAGCCAGAAGCCTGGGCTCTCAGTCTGACAGACTCCTTCCCAAACATGGCACTGGGAAGCGCTGTGGCTGTCTTCCCTCCTGAAGTTGGCTTCAGACCACTGCTCCTCACAGGTTAAACTCACAAACTTGTTAAATTTTTGTCCTTATACACCCTCCTTTATCCGCTATTTTACTTATTTTTGAATTTATTTATTTATTTATTTATTTTGGTCCTGGGGATGAAACCCAGGTTCTTAAGTAAGCTAGACAGGCACTCTACCACTGAGCTGTTCCTAGACCTCGGTGGGGAGCCCCTGTTGTAGCCCCAGCTGGCCTGGAACTCTCTATGTAGACCCTGCTGGCCTTGAACCCACAAACATCTGCCTCCCTCTGCCTCCTGAGTGCTGGGATTAAAGGCATGCGCCACCAGGACAAGCTTTGGTTTGGCTTTTAAACTTCAAGGACCAATTCCTTTGCAAAATAGGAACAATGAACAGCTGAGAACATGAGAGAAAGAAATCAGGACCAGACCGGACCGGACCAGACCAGACCAGAGCAGACCAGGGGGTTGTGTTTAGAATCTGCTGGCCACAGACTTCAAACTGCAAGCATCCTGTTTGGAGTACCGGACTTTGCCAGAGGAGGGGCAACCTGAGCTAGCTGCTCAGTGTCCGGAGGTCTCAGAGCAACTGGGAGGGCGGGGTGGCGGGCAGGCACTGGGCAGTGGCCCGCGGGGCGTGGTCACGGGGGTGGCCGGAGGGCGGGGCCTGCGGGGGTAAAACTCCAGCCTCCTGCAGCTCCCTGTCGGTCCCACCGCGCTACAGGAGCCTGGGAGTTGCGGGACCGCCCTCTCCTCTGCCGCCGCGGGAGCGCGAGCCAGACCGTAAGCGCGGGGACAGCGGCGGGAAGCGCCCAGATCCTCCCTCCCCGCTTGCAGCCCGGATTCCCGATCCCAGGCCCCCGGGAGGGTCAGCGTCCGGGCCCTGCAGCCCGAGAGCTTCCAAGGCTGTCTGTCCACAGCTAAATGCGTTTTTCCTTCCCCATCCTAAGACTGCAGTCGGATGCTCCTCCTGCTCCTGCGTCCCACGTCCCATCGCTCTGCCGGGGCCCGGGGTGGGAGGGGGGCTGAGTGCCGGCCAGCGCCGCTCTGCGGAGACCCAAGGCCTCGGGCTCCATCCCCTCAGGTGCCAAGGTTTGTCCCTTCAGCTCCCGCTCCCAGCTTGCCAGGCCGCAGCGGTCACGGTGGGGGCGGAGGCACCTAGCCTGCTGGAACTGGACCTTTAACTGTATCTGGCCAGCTCCACTCCCGCGTCTTCCTGCTGCTTGAAGCCGGGACGTCTCCCTGCCTGGGCAGGGTGGCTGGGATGGGGTCGGTACTGACACCCCAGCATTTGCAGACTGGCCCGAGGACCGTGCTTTACCTTGGGGAGGGGAGGGTTACTTGGTTCTCTGCTGGTTGTCAGCCGCCTCTAATGGCCACAGTGCCTCACAGCCTAACTTCGTTTTCTAGTGTGATAGTGGCTTCCTTCTGCAGGCAGGAGACTTGGTCTGGCAAAGCAGACCAAAAAAAAAAAAAATCTGGGCGTGTTCAGCAAACAGTCTTTATTCCCAAATAAACTCACGAGGAGAGCCACGTGATGACTCCCTGGCCCCTGTAGGAGTGTGGGCAGTGAGGCGGTGCTGGGGACTGGGGCAGAATGTTCAGGTGCTGCCCTAGGCCCTGAGGGATGGCAGACAATATTCATGAGACTTGTAAGGATTTTTAGACAGGGGCCCAAACAAAACTGAAGGTCCTGGGTTGGCTCCCCGGCACTATAAAATAATTATGCATTTGTAAAATGTAAACTATACGGGCTAGAGAGATGGCTGAGCACTTAAGAGCAGTGGGGGCTCTTGCAGAGAACCCAGGTTCAGCACGCAGCACCCACACGACGGCTAACTACATACGACTCATAACTCCCGTTCCATGGGATCTGTGGCTTTCTTCCAACCTCTGTGGGCCTTACATGCACAAGCACAGTTATGAACATGCAAGCAAAACACTCATGCACATAAAATAAGGAAAAAAATAAGGATAAATAGATGAAATTTAATGTGTAAATTAGAAGGCAAAGTGTGCCATGGAAACAGAAAGCTAATAAAGGGAGTGCTGAGTAGAAAGGGAAGCCTCATGGAGCAGCGATTGGATGCGGAGGAGCTAGAAACTGCTCTGTGGCCAATGGCACCAGACTGAGGCAGGAGTACACCAACAGTCAGGATGTGCAGCTGCAGACCCAAGTTACATGTTGCTCTTGGAGAAGATCTCCTTCCCAGCACCCATATGGCAGCCAACAACCATCTGGGACTACAGTTCAGGGGACCTGATGCCCTCTTCTGGCCTGTGTGGGCACTGCATGCGTGTGTGGGGGCACTTACATACATGTAGGCAAAACACTCATATACATAAAAAAAATACTTAAGCCCTGTGGGCATAGTAGTTTACCCCTTTAATCCCAGCTCTCAGGAGGCAGAGACAGGTGGGTCTCTGAGATTAAGGCCATCATGATCAACATACTGAGTTCCAGGCTAGCTGGGGCTACAGGGAGACCTTTCTCAAAAAGAAAAAGTCCTGGTACAGGAGTTTGCCTGGTGTGGATGACTTGAGGCCAGGTTTATGCCCTGAGGGTGAGTGCCAATCTGTCCATGAGAAGGCCCCAAGCTTTTGGTGTCCCTGTTTCTAAGAAAAAGATCTTCCATATACACTAATTGCTCAGAATGTTAGTTTGCAGGAGACTGAGATGTGAATGTCCCCATGCTGTCCTGCGTGACCCACAGGCTTTGGTGGGCCCTATACACATCCACTGGCACAAATGAACAGACGGGAAGTATGTGGTGAGCAGAGGAGTTTTTAGGGAAAAGGGGTGCTGACTGGGAACTTGGTGCCTCCCTCAGTCTCCTGGGGTACCCAGCTCCAGCACAAATGGCACCCACAGAAAGCACCTTGCACCACCAGCAACATCCCTCCTCCCATCCTGAGAGGCAGACATGCCCAGGCACGGTCCCTCCTCACCTACTGCCTCCACACTTTGTTTTCTGGCATGCTGGCCCAGGCCCAAGTATGTGAAGGGCAGAGGCTACAGAGACTCCCAAAATTCCTGTTGTGTTGAGAGACCTCAGCATGGGGAAGCAGCCTGATTAGAGGAGATGGGGGGCAGCAGAGACCAGGACAAAGGTTAGAGGGAGGAGGGCCACTGCTCAGCCCCTCTCATCTTCTGGGGCCGTATAGGTGGTTTTCAGGCCAGGCTAGTGGCATGGTGGACTCTCTAGTGGGTTGTGTGGGTGGGGGGTGAGCAGCTACAACAGGGGAAGGGAACCCCAGCGAGGCCCCCAAGAGCAACTAAAGCTCTGCTAAGAACCTTCTCCTGCAGGGACTGCGGTGCTCCCAAGGGGGAAGGAAAGCTACTTTCCCTTTCCTGGGTTACATAACCAATTGCACAAACAGGCTCAAAGGAGCAGCGTTCCTGACTGCCTAGGCTCATTGACTCTACTGCAGGGAAGTCACAGACCACACTTTCCCCCCAGAGAACAGCTGTTTTCACTCTCGGAGTGGGCTGCATGTTCCTTCCCACGGCTCACAAGCCGGGAGTGGCATCTTCGCTCTTGGCCCAGTGCCTGTCTTCCCCTTGCTGCCAATTGGGTGGGCCCCACCCTCCCAAGCAGCCAAGCCACCGCACAGCCAGCCACATGCTGTACATTCTTCCAAGGCCTTGATGGAGAGGCTCACTTCAGGGGCAAAAGTCTTCTTGCTGAGTAATTAAAAAGACTAAGCCAGGCATGTTGGTGGACTCCTTTAATCCTAGCACTTGAGAGGCAGAGGCAGGCAGATCTCTATAAGATAGAGGCCATCCTGATCTATATATTGAGTTCCAGGCCAGTTGGTGCTACAGGAGACCCTGTCTGGGAAAAAAAAAAAAAGGAAACTTTACAGGGCCTGGAGAGACTGACTCAGAGAGCAAGAGCGCTTACTACTCTTGCAGAGGACCCAGGCTCATTGCCCAGCACCCATATCAGGAGGCTCACAACTGTTAGGTCCCGGCTTCCCAGAATCCTAAGGGGCACACAGGTGCCCACTTACCTGAGGCCCTGCCCCATGGGTATAAAGGGTGGACCCCAGCCGCTGGTCCCATCACATGTCTGCAGGTGGCTCACGCTGGCAGTCCCACATGGAAGTAAAGCATGTACCTGGAGTGACCTAAGCCTCATGTGCCTTTTATTGGGGTTTTGTGCTTTTTATAACTTAATAACAACCATCTGTAATTCCTGTTCCAGGAGATCCAAGCCTCCTGGTCTTCATAGACACCTGCACACATGTGGCACACATAAACTCACACAGGCATACACACTTACACATAAATTAAAAATAAACAAGTCTGAAAATACTTTACAGAAAATTCTATAGTTAACCAGCAAATGGAAAACAAGCCTTGTTTCTGGGTTATAAGAATTTTTACTGCCTTTAGCATTTGGGAGATTGAGCAGTGACGGAGCTGGATGTCTCTTTGTCACTTATGTGCTGGCTTAACTTGAGCAAACATCCTCTCTTTGAAAGAGAAAAAAAAACAACCTTTATTTCTCAGAGTCATTGTATTGCATGAGGTGATGATTCAGGAGTCAGCAGCAGCACAGGACACAGCGCTACACTGCTGCCTGCGCAGCCTGAGTGCTCCCCAGAAACTTATATTTAGGGGCAAGCAAGATCTTCTGAAAGTGCAGAAAAGAATTCCAGGATGAGTCAGGATGAACCACAGTTTATTAAGCTTTAAGGAGAGAGAGAGAGAGAGAGAGAGAGAGAGAGAGAGAGAGAGAGATCTTAAGAAGAGGGCAATTGCATGGCTCACACTGGGGAGACTTGAACAAAATCTCTATCTCAGATTGTATACCAAAGAGCTCCATTAAGCACCACTTGAACCAATGAGTTTATTAAGCTTTCAGGAGGAGCATGGGTGAGGCATTATTTGCAGGAGTGTGGGTGACACTACCAAAAAGCCCCAGCTTATCCTGAGTGAAGATCTCCTATACACATCGGTAGCCCCCATCCCAGTATCTGATCACCTGTCGCAGAGGGACAAGAAGGAATGGTGGGTAGAATCCCAGGTGACAGTCTAGTGGCCCTTCCCTCCCTCCTTTGAAGAGCTGCCTTGCCATAGACCTAGCTGTCACTGCATATAGTTCTGTGTGTGTCCATCCCTAGGAGCCTGCATTATCCCCGGAAGGTGACAAGCTAGGCATAAGAAGCCTGGAGGAAAAAGCCACAATAAAATAGGAGTGTACACACACAAGTGTGAATACAGGTTCCTCAAGAGAGAATCTGCCTAAATTCCTTTGTGGCTTTTGAAGTTATACTGTTCAAAAGATTTAAATTAACTAACAATCATTTGGTGCAGTTTTTATCAGTTTTATTTAAACTGAGATTACAAAGTGGTTTATGAGGTTCATTGTACTACAGTTTACAGATAAGAGAGGAATGTTGACTTTAAAAGCAGGTCAAAAGTTCAGATAAGGAAGGAGTGTTGTTGATTTTAAAAGCTGGTTCCAAAACACTGAAGAGGTTCAAGACCTATGTTTTGACTGTTAACCAAGGTTCAGAGTCTTCCTTAAGAGATTTTTCTCGGGGCTGGAGAGATGGCCTAGCAGTTAAGAGCGGCGACTGCTCTTGCAGAGGACCCAGGTTCGATCCCCAGCACCCACATGGCAGCTAAAAACCGTCTTTAACTGTCTTTAACTCCAGTTCCAGGGTAATTCGACACCTTCTTCTGACCTCCGCGGCATTGCACGACACAGGTGCACAAACCTGCATGCAGACAGTACATTCATACACATATGAAAATAAATAAAATTTAAAAAAAAAAAAAAAAGATTTTTCTCAAGGATTAGAGCCCTTTGCAGGCACTTTGGAAATTTTTGGCAAGAGACTTTTCACCAGATCCTCAGAGTGAAGGACTCTGTTTCCTTCCTAGGTAACCTGAACTTCCCTGTCTTTCTATCCTCTCTCAGTGCCCCAGTCTAGAGCTTCTCTAAACTTCCTCTAGGTTGTAGGTGTTCCTGCCATGGACCACCTGCTTGTTTCTAGCCTGGCTTGCACTGTGACCTGGGAAGGCTATGGGAGACCGTGACTGAGGCTAGGAGGTGCCTCCCTGGGCAGCAGGGAGCCTCCAGGGCAGCGTCGGTCCTCCCCAGAATAGCCTTGGCAGACCAAACGAGTTTCTGAAGTAGACGTGCTGTCATGGTCCTTAATATATTTTTTTTTGCCCCTCCCTTGACTTGATCAGATTGTCACCTTTGTGAGTGGACATACATCAAAGGAAGTTAGGAACAAAGAACTCTGCCAGCCCAAAAGAAAAAGAAATATTCAGCGACCATTCCCCTACCCCCTGAAATTCTTTCTCTTTGATTTTTTTTTTTAACTTCTTGGAGATAGAGTCTCCCACCCATAGCCTATCCTTAGCTGGCCTGGAACTCCACCTTCCTCTGCCTCTGCCTCCCGAGTGTTAGTAGGGTCAAAGGCATGCACCACCTTGCCCAGCTTCTTTTCTCTTTGAAAAATGAGGGGCCTTTAACAGTCTATTTTCCTTACAAGAAACTTGAATTTAAAAAATGTCTCTGTAACAGCACAGGCAGCCTGGGTCCCCTTGGCTCTAGGAAAGGACTAATGAGGCCAGGCCAGTCTCACAGGTTAATTTGCATATGTTTCACCTTTGTTTCATGACTTTCTGTAGGATGGTATAAGGTTCCCTGGGGAGGAAATTCAGTTCCATCCCCTTGTCTAAATTTTAAGTAAATCCATTTTCCCTTGACAATTACTAATGCCTTTAAAATACAGGCAAATCAGGGAGCAGGTTTCTGGGCTTCAGTACCTGGGAAACAGTAGGGCAGTTTCAGGAAGCTGACCTGCCCTGCCAACTGAGAGAAGGTATGCTTCCCCATTGCAGTGTCCCTGCTTGTGGCCCACCTAAAGCCAGAGCAGCTTGTACCTCCCAGGATGCAGAACCACCCAGGTGGGGGAAAGTGGCCCTGCCCTCCTCCTGTGGTGCACTGCACAGTGAAGGCTTCCCAGGCCCCACCAGGGAGGCTGGGCTCTTAGAGCCTGTGCTCAGACACACTGATGCCCTGTCAGGATGAGGCATCTTAATTTCGCAGTTGACTTAGAGAGTTGCTTGTTGTTTTCTTTAACGCTGATAAGAATTGAACCCAGGGCCTCAAGAATGCTAACCACAGTGCAGCTCTACCACTGAGCCTCACCGCAGCTCCTTCAAGGCTTTTGATTTTCACCTTTCAGGACTTTTGATTCTCCTTTTTTTTTTTTTTTTTTTTTTTTTGTCTTTTTGAGACAGGGTCTCCCTGTAGCCCCAGCTGTCCTGGAACTCACTCTGTAGACCAGGCTGGCCTTGAACTCACAAAGATCCGCCTGCCTCTGCCTCCCAAGTGCTAGGATTAAAGGTGTGCACCACTACGCCCCCGGCTTGATTCTCCTTTTGTGACATTGCTATAGGCAAATTCAACACCCTAAGATAAAACAATCCCAAGAGCAGTGCAGGGAGGCTGGCCTCTGCCTGCTTTGCAGAAAGTTCAGAGAGAGAGAGACAGAGACAGAGAGAGAGAGAGGCGTGCACTTCCTCCCAAGCCACAAGGAAGGCAGATTGGGTTACTCAGGAGGCCCAGGCACCAAGTGATCCTGTTGCACCCTGGTGAGGAGGTGTCCAGACCAGAGGACGCATCGCCTAGAAGAAGCTGGCGTGGGGAAGGCAGAGTGGCTCAAGGAAAGCCAGTGGTAGAGGTGATTCCTGCTCCTCCAACCTCATCCAGCTCAAACAGCACTCGTGGGTTGAACTCCACAGAAGAGAGTTTTCTTTAAAGGAGTGAGCTATGTGCCACTTGAGTAATTTTCCTCTAGTCATTTAAAAGCAGTGGAAGACTCGACAGCTTCTGTTTTAATTGGCAGAGTATGACCTAGACGATGACTTCAGATGAAATTCCCAAGCATTCGCTCAGGAACTGGACAGTGTGGCATCTCTTGCTCTTCCCTTGTTATAGGACTTCAAAACCTGGGTGACAGCATCAAAGAAAAACAAGCTTAAAAGAGAGCTAGGCAACTTAGTGGTAGAGCATGTGCCTGCTCTGAGTGAAGGGTGGGATCATCCTCAGCACTGAAAATAATAGTAAAAGCTAAAATGGAGTGTGTGGAGTTGAGAGCCCTTAAAATGGAGTCAAGGGGCCACTGTTAATCAGATCTCAGACCCCTTTGCAGTGGAACCTTCCACTGAGGCTAAATAATAGTGATTAATTAAGGGAAGAGAGATGGCTCAGCAGTTAAGAGCTCTTACTGCTCTTGTAGAGGACATGGGGTCAGTTCCCAGCACCCACATGCTGGCTAACAACTGTTTGAAATTCCAGTTCCAGGGTATCTAACACCTTCCTCTGGTCTCTGCAAGCACCAGGCACACACGTGATGCACTCACATACATCCAGGAAAGAACTCATACACATAACATAAATTTAAATAAATAATTTAAAATCTTCCTAACTAATTAACAATCTGATTTTCAGCCCCCTTAGGTTTAAAGCTATAAATACAGCACCATTTTAAAGCTTATTCGAATCTGTTTTCTGGCTTAAAATCCTAATTGACCCCAAATAAATGTGATCTTACTGGTGTCTACTAAGCTGACATTCTCATAGGTAGAGAGAGGGTCCTATAAATGAGTTTGTGTGGCCTTTCTACACTGGACATATCCATGGTCACTGTCCTAAGGGTACAGGGGCGACAGTGGGCTCACGTACTCAGGTCGTGGGCTCCTGCCAAGCTGGCTCTGACCCTGGGCCATCTTCAGCATGGCACAGTTCCCAGTCTTGTACTTTGTGGCCATCTCTTCTGACATGTGGAAGCTTTCCTTAGGTCCCATCAAGACTCCTGCGCTCTTCTCTTTCTGTCCTCTTTGTTGTCTTCCCAGCTCATTCTTTCCTGCTCTTTCTTCCTGGCCCTGAGCTGTTCTGGGCTCAGCTCTAGGTCCTCTCTGAAAGAGACTAGACCTTAGCCCTGAGCACTCACCACGGCAGAACCACCACTTTGCCACTTCAGTGACTCAGGGGAGGAGACTGTCCAGTGCCCAGCTGCATAGTCTGAGGAGACCTCAGATTGCCGGTCCATCTGGCCGGCCTGAATCCTGTGTGGCCTCTGCCATGGTGGGCAGGCGGTGCCGTCAGGAGGCCTGGGAGCTGGGAGTTTGCTCTCACACTGTCGCCCATACTGCCTCCCTTAGCAGGCTACCTAGAATGCAGGAGAGGCCAAATGCTTCCTGTTCCCGCTGCGAGTTTGCTTCTTGTCCCAGGGAAGGGACGTAGGATTGCAGGGCTGTCAGGCCTAGAGCCTGGAGGAGGCCACGCTTCATCCTCCCCCGAGCCTGGCATCTCAAGGCAACAGGTGCACGGTTTACTCAAATTCCCTCTACCCCCAGAACTCCAGGCAGAAGAGAGTGCCCCTGGGAGATGCCGTAGGAAGCCCAAGTCACCATCAGGCAATGTCATACGGCCCCTCACAGGACATGTTTCTCATGTGTCCAGTCAGAGCCAGGGCAGGTGCCAACACTGCCAGGGCTCTATGTGCCTTGTTGGTTGGCCTTTGTTCTGGAAAAACCCCTGAGTGTCCGGGCCTGTAAGGCACCTAGGAAAAGCCAGATCTGCTGAGTCACTCTTAGCTGGTACTTCACGGCGATTTCAGAGACATTTCTGGCTGTGAAGATCTGAGCACTGGGTTGGAGAGCGGCCTTCCCTCCAAGGGCAGTTGGCTGACCCAAACCCTCTGACACTGACACCACTCTCTAGCCATCCTCCACACTAACAATAATCCTTAACCCTTTGCTGCACTTTACAGTACAACTCTACAAACAAAACCGAAAAATGACCTCTATTCTATTCCTTAGGCAGAATTCAGCCATCTTTTTTATTCAAAACTTATTAATTTTTTTATGTTGTTATTCAAATATAAAGCTTCAGTCATTCAGTAAATATTTGCTGATTGTCCAGTGAATGCCAGGTTCTGGGACTCCAGAAGGGAACCAAAGAAGCTTTCATCCCCTGGGAGAGGCAGGGGTGTGAAAGAAGAGGCGGAGCTGTTTCTGGGGCTGTCAGTGGGTCCAGGGAACTTGGTAGGGTCACTGTCAGATAGAAGCACTTTCCATATTAGATTCCAATTGTTCAGAAGACAGTAGGGGCCCCAAGGCTGGCCTTTCGTGGGCCAGTATCTCTAGAAAGTGGACCAAGTCTCAGCTTCAAGGGGCAGCTTGAATTGGCCAGGGGCCATCCTGGGGCCTCTACAAGTAGTGGCAAGCTCCTGAACATCTATCGGTATTTAGTGCACACAGGTGTTGGTTTCCTGCAGGGCCTTGTCCTCTTTGTCCTATTCCTGCTGTCACCCCACTGGTCCTGACTACATTGTATACAGTAAAACCTCCTCTTGTCACTGTTCCAAAGTTCAGTTCAAGTTTATGCCAAACTGGGCAGTGTTCTAGGAAGACGCAAGCTGAGGAGCCAGGCCACAGTGCTGGGCTGGGTTCTTTCTGGTATTGATTTGCAGAGACCAAGTTCTTCTTTCTTCCCTTCTGAGAAAAAAAGACAAAAGATTCAGACACATGGGTATTAAAGTATAGCTAGGATTTTTAAAATATAATAGATGGTGTGTGGCCACAGAAATTTGAAAAGTGGTTCCCTAGGGCGCAAGGCAGGCTGGGACACTGAGGAGTGACAGGTTCAGAGTGGAGGGTTTCACTTTGTTGGGATGACAGTGGCTATGAAGATGACTGCATCTATCCATGAGAACATTCTAGCCAACTAGATTGTGTAGGTTCAATGACCACATTGTAGGGTATATATATTTTGCTTCAATAAAGATGTTGAAAATACTCAAAGATGACCTGTGACCAAAGATGGATTTCCTAACACTGTTCCCCAGCCTAGACTAAGTGTCCAGGACCTCTGACCTCCCACTTTCCTTTGTACCCCATGAGGACACCTTCCCAACTCCCAGAGACAGAGCAAGGGTCAGAGCCAGTCCAAAGCCATAGGCCCCATCCCTGCTTTCAGGCCCACACCCAGAAGAGTGGCCCCTCTTTCCTTGAGGGGGAGGTAGGGTATGGAGAGAGCCTTCTCAGCAGCCTCAGGAGCAGAAAGACCCCTCAGAGGCCCCAGGCCTCAGAATGTAGCATCTGTGGCTCCCACCCAGCACCATGCTGGGACCTCTACATGGATGCTCAGGGAGGATGGCTTAGTGGGGTCATGGGTGAGTTTGTTTTTCTGTTGATTTAGAGTTTTTCTACATTATGTATTTTCAACATTATTAGTCTAAATAAGAAAACTGTCAGCCAAAGGTGGTGCCACATGCCTGTCCTAGGTACTAGGGAGCCTGAGGAAAGAAGATAGCTGAAGTCCAAGGGGTCATGGCCAGCCTGGCACCATAGCCAAGCCCTATCCCAAACATCACCAAAACAAAAGAAAACTCAGTGTTTCTCCTGATACTAGTATTAGGAATAACAGAGCAAATAAATGAGAATACACAGTAAACTCTGTGCATCCTCAAAAAGGTTGAAATAAGAATATTTTTTAAGGCAATAATATGGAGTATGGAACAGGCATGGGGTACAGCTCTGTGGTAGAGCACTTTCCTGACTTAGTTGAAACCTTGGGTTGTATCCCCAGTGACGAACAGAAAACAAAACAAAACAAAACTAAAAGCAGGCTAGAGAGGCAATGGCTCGGAGGGTACAAGCACTGGCTTCCTTTGCAGAGGATGTGGGTTTGGTTTCCAGTACCCACATGGCAGCTAACAATCATCCCTAACCCTCTCAGTCTCAGGGGATCCAACACATTGGTCTGACTTCTGTGGTCACTGCACACACATGATGCACTTATACACATGCAGACAAAGCACTCATACACGTACCATGTAAATAAATATGTTGTAAAATTTTATATTATTAATATATTATAAATATTAATACATATTGGGGCTGGAGAGATGCTCAATGGTTAAGAGCAATGGCTGTTCTCAAAGTAGACCCAGGTTTGATTCTCAGCACCCACATGGTGGCTAACAATTGTCTGTAACTCCAGTTCTAAGGGAATCTGATACCTTCTTCTGACATCTGTGTGCATTGCATGACATGGGTACACTAACATTCATTCAACATAGGAGGTAATACACTCCTACCCATAAAGTAAAAAAATAAATATTGCCAGGTGTGGTAGTGCAGGCCTTTAATCCCAGTACTTGGGAGACAGAGGCAGGTGCTTCTCTGTGTGTTCAAGGTCAGCCTGGTCTACATAGTGAGTTCAAGGCCAGCTGGAGCTACAGGGAGACCCTGTCTCAAAAAGAACGAAAATAGTAATAATAAATATTTTAAACATATATATAAATAACAAAAAACTAAAATTAAAAGACAAAGATATATGGTATCAGTTATTTTGAAACAGCAGTTCTTGGGCAGAGAGATTCATGAGAATGGCTTCAGTCTGATGTCGAACACATGTGCTAGACACACATCCTTGCAGAAACCCTTCTGTGGGGCTGTGGTAGCCGCTCGTGCAAGCCTGAGGTCTGGCAGAGTCTTCAGTGACAGCTACTTTCGACCGTGCAGATTTCTTCCCTCATAGCCTTTGAACTTTTCATTCTTTTTTTTTTTTTTTTGCATTCTCAGCCCATGCTTTATTGCTAAAATATATATACATAACAAGTGCAGAGTTTCCAACTTTCACAACAGCTTTTGCAAGAAGTAAAATTTCAAAACCCCTCCAAAATGCATAGATTAAGAAGTTGTCTTTTGTAATACTTCATAGTCAACAAAGTTCTTTGACTCCATCTTACAAACCAATGGTGCAAAGCAAAGCAAAGCATGAAGAGCAGCAGGCGAGGAGCAGCACCTGTACCTAAAGGACAGCAGATGACAACTGTGGAGCACTTCAGTATTTATAATCTTTGCAGTTATACAGATGGCCAGATTTAAGGTTATCTCCCAGACTAGTACTGTTGTAGAAGTCTGAGCTCCTAGAGAAGTTTCCTATGAAGTTTGGCTTTCCTGTATTACCTACTTTAATATACATTAGTAGACTATTAGGAACTGTTTTAGAAGAATTAAGACCATCTTTATTAGCTGGCAGATGTACCAGTAAATGGCAAAGAGAACATCTATATTTGGGATACATGTCACTTCCTGTATTTGAATGGAAACCATACATCACACTGGCAACCCTAATTCAGAACTGAGCCTCCACAGCTGCCATTCCAGTTGGCATTTACAGCAAAGCCCATATCAAAAATAATGAATTTTGAAAACAGTATTTTTCTTTTTTTTCTTTTTTTTTTTTTTTCTTTTTGGTCTTTTTGAGACAGGGTCTCCCTGTAGTCCCTGGAACTCACTCTGTAAACCAGGCTGGCCTTGAACTCACAAAGATCC